>JZKD02S0766116.1:167536-215285 GCA_000966675.3 Picea glauca
AAGTATGTATGGTTAAGATAAGGTTAATGAACTCCATAAACTTGCCATTGGGAACTAACTTTGAGACTATCTTGAAACTCTCTCTCCTACCCCTTCTTATCTATATGTAGGATTTTCTATCCTATAGGTGGAGCCATCTTCTAACCGTCTCGTAAGACCAATCTGTGAAATTTATCTCTACACTTAACAAACTCTAAATCTTCATCTATTGGGAGACCTGACTGGTTTCCTATATTTTTGATTGTGAGGTGTCACAATACTTAGGTGTGGGGGAGGGGTTCATGAGTTGACAAATGATCATTGCCTAGAGAAGCAAATATTTGTAAAAATTCATGTATTGCAGGTTATTACATCAGCAGTAATTTTATTTTTGAAATGCTAATCTCTTGTGTGCTATAAATTGTTGTACATATCCTTAAAAAACCACTTTATTGGTTTATTTTTGTTACAGGCTGTTCATTGTAGGATTGCAATTGCATGCCTTATGCGAGTGGATTGAGAAGAATTGTGGAAAAATCAATAATAATAGAACACTCTACCTCTTCTCTTAATCACTATGACTGTCAAAACCATTCCAAGATTACAAGCTATCCATTACAGGAGGTACAAATGCATTTAGCACAAATTTACCATATGGAGTGTCATATGGAGTGCCGTATGAGGTGTCGAACAAAGTGCCATATGACAATATACACTAGTAATTGTCCACAATTTCAGGTAACCGAGAATCAATGAAAATTAATTGAATTAGTTTATGGAAATCAAGATTGAAGATGCAAACATTAGACATTTTCATGATCAAATGTCCAAGTCAAAAGGCTTGCACATTGATCTAACTTCGTATCATTAAGATTGCCCCCAAAAACGAGCCTTCAAGTTCGAATTTGCTCACACATGGCAACTCATGCATGCATGTGTGCAACCAATTCCACCATAGGCACATTCAAAAATGGAATTGGGTTATCCCATTATTCCAATTCACCTCTGCCATTTGCATTCGCCCCTGTTTTAAAATGTGCTCAACCTCTGTTTGTTTGTTCCTCTGTTCAAATTGCGCTTGGCCTCTGTTTAAATCGTGCCATTCCTTGGCCCGATTGCACCTATCCTCTGTGAATTTCAACTTTTGTCCATTCCTTCACACCATCATGATGCCCAAACTGTATGAACCCTCTTCCTATGCAGACCTCTTCGCCATCCTTGAGTTTTCACAGTGAAGGGAAGTATTTTTGCACGCAGGCTAGGGGCCGTTTTTGTCCCACTTGCAGGGCCACAACGATGGAATATCAATGCAATTTTCCCTCTGTTTTGATGGGAAGATAGAGTGCGTGGGGTCTCTCACCTTTGGGGTCTTAGAGGAATCCATAGCCCCAACCACAAAGCTTCCAAGAGTGGGGGATAGATGGTTCAAAATCCATCAGTTGCTACGATCAAGCTATAACATGATTTTTAAAACAGAATTCCAGAACATCTCTGGAACTAAAGGATACTCTAAGGAGTGGATAAAAGAGGAGCTAATCGATCCTCTCATAGTCATCACCAGGTTGATCACATGTGAAGGTAGATATTCCACCTTTAAATCTTGTCACTTTCGATTGTTAGCTCACTTTCAGTTCAATAAACCATTGAATTTTTCCTTCTACTTTTTAAAGAGCTTGGAGAAGATTCCCTCTCAAGTGAGGAAGAATGTAACCAACCCCCAAAAAAACCTCTTTCACCATGGCCTTATCAAACTCCTTGTTTTAGTTGAATTGGAAAAACAGGGGCAAACTTGGGATGAGTTCATTTACCAATTTGCGAACCCTCACTTGACATTCAAGACTAGCAAAAAGACATTGGATTTAAGGACTATTTCTCCATCCAAATCCCACTCTCCGAAAACTCCAAACCATCCTGCACAAACCATTTCTTTTCCGGAACAAAAATCCAAGAAGCTTGTTGATACCCTTGCAGCCTCATCGGGAAAAAATACCAAGAAGCCTATTGCTAACCCTTTGATGCCTTCAAGATCTCTTGATCCTACACCCAAAAAGATACAAGAAGTAATTAAAAAAGACTTTACTACAGTTCCCACAAATAGGAGAGGAGCTAATCGATGTCATAGAGGATTTCTTTGAAAGAGTACCCGCAATCCAAGAGGAAAACCTTATGCAAAACCCCTGACTACTTTGGACCCTATCCAAGTGTCCTCTGATCTTGAGAGTCCTCACAAAAGACTTAGGGAAGTATCTGCAGCCGAATTGAAGCCTCAAAGGAAAACAAAATCCAAACCTACCTCTTCTCATCAACCCCCTATTACTCCTACCTCATATATGCCTACCCAAGATCCTAAGACCAATAGACATTCTACATCTTTCAAAGGATCTAAGCCTTCCTTTGATATATCTGATCCTACTCCAGCCATGGAGAAATTACAACAGGAGAATTTTAAGCTCCTGCAACAATTGGAAGGTAGGAAGACTATGGACACACATCTTCACCATGATAATGCAGTCCTCCAAGCAAAGGTGAATTCCCTTCAAAGGTTGGTTGACGAGATGACCAAAGCCAACTGCAACCTCAAGGCACAATTGAAGCAACACAAGAGGCATAAGACAAGGGGACGCTTTTAAAGTTGATCCTCCTCAACAAGCTTAGTCACGAGGGGAAATTCCTTTTTGTTTGCAGTGGGACCTGCAAAATCTTAGGTGTGGGGGTAATGTTTGGCCCACGATATGATTAAACTAATGATGATAATTAGATCCTTTTTGGCCAAATGTGTATATGCATTTTCCTGTTTTGAAGAGTTTTGAAGAGTTTTTGTGTTAAATCGCTGTGATTCATACCAGGTATGTATGATTTATGTTTTACAATGGTTTTGAGTATAATTCAACATGTTTTAATGATTCTAGGAAACTAATTCGCATTCTGTGTGTCACATGGAAAAATTGCAACTCGTTTTTGCATTCGGCACTCCGTCCGGTACTTCATCCGATACTATTATAGGAAGCATAATTAAATATTAATTTGTGGAAGGATGAAGTGGAATCAGAAAAATCCGGCACATGGGTTTTGTGCGCAATATGCCCAATTAGGTCCCTCTAGACCGTTTCCTCAAATTCTGAATGGATTGATAGCAGTTTCTGGTTTTCAATTCTGCATCCGGTACTCCATTCGATACTCCGTCCCGCACTAAAACCATGGGCGATTTGGAGGTTATCATATCGGAGGCCAGTGATGGGAGAATCATGGACATGGGTTTTCTTTGTGCTTGTGGCCTCCAACTACTTATATTATAACATCTCAGATTGGGTTGTTATGCTGAGAATTTATTGGCTCACCTTGTTTCTAGAAGCCACCGGCGGTTAAGACACATTGGATGCTATTTGTTGTTTTTAGAGGAGTTTGACCCTTCCAGTTGTCAACCTCTCAGCTTGTAAATCTATAAATACCACCTCAGTGGTCAGACAAATAGTTAGAAGAGAGAAAAAGATAGTTCGGCTCTGTTTTTCCATTTTCAGACATATTTTGCTAAAACTGTGTAAAACTGCATTTTTCATTTTAATGTTGAATTCGTGCTGCTTGAGCTCGTGATTTATTGTTGAGGAGTAGCCACGACCTGCTGGGGGGGCCCACCAACAGTCTAGGTGAATATTTAGTCAATTAGTTTATGAACTCATACAATGTAATTGTCATTTCTTTTATTCCCTATACATGAGTTTTTATTATGCTTATTTATTGTATAGATTGTTGTTCATAATTTAATTGTTTTAGTTCAGTTTTGCAGGTTATTATGGAGGCTAGTGTTAATATGCAATGATATTTTAGTTAATAGGAAATGAACTTGCAAGTTCTTAGCCACTAACCCTTGTGTATAATTAGATGATAGCTAGATTTTTCATATGCTGGAATAGAGTTTAAAAACAAAATTTCTAGTTCATGGATTCTTTGGCAAGTTTCAATGGATGGATAGTTGTTAGTTTTAGTTTTCATTTTCAGTTTTCTTATATAATTGTTGTTTAGTTTTGCTTATCTAGTTGTTAGGTAGTTTTCTTATTTGATTTCTTGTCACATGCTGAAATAGAAATAGGATTTAATTTATGTTTTATGAGTATTTTCCATTGGCAATTTAATTTGTTAAAATAGAATTAGTTTACTTTACTTCATGCAATTTCCTTTTTTAGATCTAGGTTGCAATTTTAATTCAAAGTTGATTATTAATTTTAGTTTCCAGTTATGAATCTAAGTAGTATGAATTTTCTTAATTAGTATAGAATGCAATTGAAAGCACTGGATCAACTGATTTCTCCTCCATCTCTTGAGCTACAGATATCTCTTTAAGTTTTGTCAAGATGCAAGAAAGTTCTTGCAACAATCTCTTCTTTTGTTCAACCATGCTTGGATCCATTAACTGATTTTTTATGATTTTTCGTTTGTTGTAGGGGGTTTGCTAAAAAGCTTTGCAAGTCACACAAAATAACCAATTCTGAAAACTAATTTGCAAACTCAGACTTGCTTGAAATGAAATCTGCACACTTGCTAAATGAAATATCCTTCTACTGAGAAGGAAGACACACTTGCTCTATGTAAACTTAAAGCAACAAAAACTCTGCTGAAAGGAAATGGCATCTGCTGAAAAGAAAGGCACTCTTTGTTGAAATGAAGATTATTCTACTGAATCAACTGCACACCTTCTTATACTGCTGAAATAAAAAACTCTCTTACTGCTGAATCAAATCTACCACTAATGAAATGAAGACTCTCTTGTTGCTAAATACACTCTGATACTGTTGAAATGAAAGCACACTTGCATACTACTAAAAGTGAAAGCACACTTGCATAATACTGAAAGTGAAATCACACCTTGCTTTTAAAGAAATACTTGCTAAAATTGAATCTACTTGGCAAAGCTTCGGAGGAACCTACTACAGTAGATGTGTAGGTTCTTACCTCCCATCTTACAACTCCTCCTCCCCTTTTCCTTCCATAAACAAAGTATCCACTCTCCAATCCTTTTTAGTTCCTCCCCGACAACGACGCCAAAATGTTGGGCTAAAGATATACCATGTAAATCAACATTTAATTGTCAACCTGGGGAGGTAGATTTAGAGGAACCAACACTGTATGTGCAGGGTTGAAGAGAGAGTTTCAAGAATGTCAATCTACTTCAAAATAAATTGCTGAAAGAAGCTATACTAATCTTCCCTGTCCTACACTAATCCTGCACTGATCCTACACTAGTTCTATACCAATCATAAAATGTGTTTCTAGGCATATAAAATCTTTACCGAAAATTAACGACATGAAACATTGTTTTAACTTCTGCTACTTATCACTCCCCATTCACTTAACAATCTATATTGTAATGAAATGAAACTCAACATAAATCTCACGCTCACAATTATTTCTCTGCACTACTAAATTAATGAGCAATCGAAACTGAAAACTAGAATCTTATTCTTGCTGAAAGATACCATTCAAATCTGGATCTGAAAACTATACTAAACGTACACCTCCAGCTCTGTCTCAATCGAAGGGGGCCCTGCCTTCTCTGTCCATAGAATGGCTCAATCAACACATATTAAATATAACTAACAACAAACTCATAATGACAGAAATCAAATAAATGAACAACTCTGATTATTTTATTAAAAGAAGAACAATGCAAATACCAGATGAGAAACTATCTATCTCTGCCATTATATTTCTATACTATGTTCTACATACTATCTCCCTTCTGTTCTCTATCTCTAAATACTATCCCCCATATCTATTCACAAATTCCTTCCATCTAATTTGTCCCCCTCTATCGAGCATGACAACTCTTATATAGAGTTTTGGATCAGTTACAATTTTGTTTCGGTTCCAGCCCTACGCCTTTTAAGAAGCAATCACTGTCCACATGGCATTCGGGTAGAGCATCATTGCTTGGAGAGGATAAATGCGTTTCCTAGAAATCTCTATTTGAATTGGTGGTAATAATTGAATCTACAAAGCTCCTTCAATGTCTGAGCGATCTACTTGGCACTTGGCATTTTTGGGAAAATGCCATAACCACAAAATCTGGGTTTTACCTGTTTAGAAAAACGAGAATATATCCCAAACCATTAAGAATTTTTAGATACTATTCGCGTGGGAACCAATTTGGACCCTTCTACACAAAACCCAGATCTTAGTTTTTCAAGATTCAACTTCATTGCCTTGAAATTTTCACCAGAATTTGACTGTGTGGAAAGTGACGAGAATTGACCAATTTCTGAGTGAATATGACTTTGAAATTAAGAATATAAAGGGAAAGGAAAATCAAGTGACCGATGCACTCAGAAGGAGAGCTCATGAAGTGCATATTGCAGCCATCAACATGTACAAGACTAATCTAAAGGATCAAATCATTGCAACAACAAATTCAGATCAATATTATTTAAAAATAAAAGAGATATTATAACAAAGTAATTTTCAGCAAAAATTTAATTCTTATGAGCTGAAAGAAGATGGAGTTCTCATGTAAAAAGGCAAGGTGTATGTTGAATTCCAGTGAGTTGAAAAATGCAGTTTTGAAGGAAATGCATAATGTGCCATATACCAGGCACCCAAGATATCATAAGACAATTGCGGCTATGAGAATCCAAAAATTTTGGTTAGGAATGAAAAAGGAAGTGGCTGATTACATAGCCAAATGTCTAAAATGCCAAAAGGTAAAGACAAAGCATAGGTATCCAACAAGTTTGATACAACCATTTCCCATTCTGAAATGGAAGTGGGAAGTTGTCACAATTGATTTTATTACTAAGCTGCCTAGAACAATGAAGAAACATGATTCCATCATGGTGGTGGTGGATAAATTGACGAAGGYAACATAWTTTATTCCAGTAAAGGATACACACAAGGAAACRAATATTGCGRAAATATATATGCAAGAAGTTTCTAGGCTACATGGAGTRCATGAGGCAATAGTTTCARATAAATATCCAAAGTTTACTTCAAATTTTTGGAAATATTTGTTCAAAGGATTTAGAATAAATCTAAATCTTAGTACAATGTATCATCCAGAGTCAKATGAGAAAACAAAAAGGACCAATAGGATAATTGAGGACATGATTATAATGTATGTGATGGATGAACCATCAAAGTGGGAATATTATATTCATTTAGTGGAATTTTCATACAATAATGGGTATCAGGTCTCATTGAAAATGAGTCTGTTTGAAGCATTGTGTTGGGCCCACGATATGATTAAACTAATGATGATAATTAAATTTTTTTGGCCAAATGTGTATATGCATTTTCCTGTTTTGAAGATTTTTGTGTTAAATCRCCGTGATTCATACCATGTATGTATGATTTATGTTTTACGATGGTTTTGAGTATAATTCAACATGTTTTAATGATTCCAGGAAACCAATTTGCGTTCTGTGTGTCACARGGAAAAATCGCAGCTCGTTTTTGCATCTCGCACTCCGTCCAATACTTCATCCGACACTATTACAGGCAACAGACTTAAATATTAATTTGTGTAAGGACGAAGTGGAATCTGAAAAATACGGCACATGGGTTTTGTGCGCAATATGCCCAATTAAGACTCATGCCAGTCGTTTCCTGAAATTTTGAATGGATTGAGAGAAGTTCATGGTTTTCAATTCTGCATTCGGTACTCCATCCGACACTCCGTCCTGCACTAAAACCATGGGCGATTTGGTGGTTATCATATCAACGACTAATGGTGAATCATAGACATGGGTTTTCTTTGTGCTCATGGCCTCTAACTATTGAGCTTATAACAACTCAGATTGGGTTGTTATGCTGGGCGTGTATTGGCTCACCTTGTTTTCAGAAGCCACCGACGGTTAAGATGCATTGAATGCGATTTCTTGTTTTTAGAGGAGTTTGACCCTTCCAATGGTCAAAATCTATTCTTGTAAATATATAAATACCACCTCAGTGGTTAGACAAATAGTTAGAAGAGAGAAAAAGATACTTCAACTCTGGTTTTCCATTTTCAGACATATTTTGCTAAAACTGTGTAAAACTGCATTTTTCATTTTAATGTTGAACTCGTGCTACTTGAGCTCGTGATTTATTGTTGAGGAGTAGCCACGACCTGCTGGGGGGGCCCACCAACATTCTGGGTGAATATTTAGTGAATTATTTTATGAATTCATACAATGTAATTGTCATTTCTTTTATTCCATGTACATGAGTTTTTATTATGCTTATTTATTGTATAGATTGTTGTTCATAATTTAATTGTTTAGTTCAATTTTGCAGGTTATTATGGAGGCTAGTGTTAATATGCAATGATATTTTAGTTAATAGGAAATGAACTTGCAAGTTCTTAGCCACTAACCCTTGTGTATAATTAGATGATAGCTAGATTTTTCATATGCTGGAATAGAGTTTAAAAACAGAGTTAAAACAAAGTTTCTAGTTCATGGTTTATTTGGCAAGTTTTGGTGGATGGATAGTTGTTAGTTTTAGTTTTCATTTTCAGTTTTCTTATATAATTGTTGTTTAGTTTTTCTTATCTAGTTGTTAGTTAGTTTGCTTATTTGATTTCTTGTCATATGCTGAAATAGAAATAGGATTTAATTTAAGTTTCATGAGTATTTTCCATTGGCAATTTAATTTGTTAAAATATAATTAGTTTAGTTTACTTCATGCAATTTCCTTTTTTAGATATAGGTTGCAATTTTAATTCAAAGTTGATTATTAATTTTAGTTTCCAGTTATGAATCTAAGTAGTATGAATTTTCTTAATTAGTATAGAATGCAATTGAATTCACTAGAATAGAGTTTTTATACTGTTGATGATTAATGCATGATTGAATAATCACATGGATATGCAGAATAGTTGATGTTGCTTCTATAATGGATAAATTCTCACTGGATTGTCTAATTCACACTTTTCACTTTGCTATCGAAGTTAATATCGAGTTTATCTGTCTTGAATTATCGTTAATTGTTAAATGTCATCGTGATATTATAAGACACCGGAGACATAACCATCAACACTATTTTTGAATTTTCTTTCTTTCATATATTAGAGGATACTTTCCTTGCTTTTGTAGATTAGAGAATAGTCTTCTTGCTTTGGTAGATTAAATAATAGTTTCTTATCATAGATTAAATATTAGTTGTTAATTACTTTTATTGTCATAATGATTTCAATTTAGTAGATTAAGATTTCCTTTCGTAAATTAGAAGTAGTTGTGAAGTTTGATTTAAGAATAGAGTTCACTTACTTCTTAGCTTTATTAGTTGCTTATTGAGTAATCTTAATTAGTTTACTTGATGTAGAAGTTATCATAGGTTAGTTATTTGTTTGCTTACTTGTTTATTTTTTTTAATAAGGTAGTTGTTTGCTTGTTTATTTTTCTTTGATAGGGTAGTTGCTTGCTTATTTACTTTCTTTTATAGGATAGTTGCTTATTGAATTTGAGTAGGTTAATTAAGGTAGCTTGTTGTTTTTATTGCTTATTAGGTAGATAGTTTTCTTTTTCTTATTGTCATGATTAAGTTAGTTTGCTTTAAGTAGGGTTTTCATTTTCTTTCTTAGGACTATCCATCGATCCTTTGTTCAAAAGTTACTTAGGGTACATATTTTAAGTTTCTTAGTAGGGTTTCATCATTAGTAGTCTTTGCTTGAGTAGATTAGCCCTCCAATATCCCATTTCCTTAGTTAGACTATACTACCTTCAGCCTTTCTACCTTGGCATATATATTTCTACAACTCTAAGTTTACTTACTCCGGGTTGACAATTTAATTGAGGGGTTTTAGTGTGTTTTTAGTGCATATAGAACATCCATCACATTGTATGGAAAAAAATGAAACAAACCAATGAGTTGGGATAATCGAACATACATAGCAGTTGTTGGGCCATAATTGTTAAAGGAAATGGAAGATCATATGGAAAAGATAAAGCATAATTTAAAGTTTTCCCAGGATAGGTAGAAAGTTATCTAGACAAGAAAACAATTTTTAGATATTTAAAAGTGGTAGAACATGTGTTCTTAAAAGTAAAAGAAAATAGAAGTTCAATAGGATTAGGAAGTTGCCCAAAGTTGGTAGCGAGATATTGTGGACCTTTTGAAATCTTAGAAAAGATAAGGCCAATTGCATACATGTTATCATTGCCTACATCCATGAGAGTGCATAATGTATTTCATGTATCATTATTAAAGAAATATGTGCCTGACCCTAACCACATAATTGATTGGAATGTGATCCACATGGAGCACGAAACGGATTTNGGAAAAATCGCAGCTCGTTTTTGCATCTCGCACTCCGTCCAATACTTCATCCGACACTATTACAGGCAACAGACTTAAATATTAATTTGTGTAAGGACGAAGTGGAATCTGAAAAATACGGCACATGGGTTTTGTGCGCAATATGCCCAATTAAGACTCATGCCAGTCGTTTCCTGAAATTTTGAATGGATTGAGAGAAGTTCATGGTTTTCAATTCTGCATTCGGTACTCCATCCGACACTCCGTCCTGCACTAAAACCATGGGCGATTTGGTGGTTATCATATCAACGACTAATGGTGAATCATAGACATGGGTTTTCTTTGTGCTCATGGCCTCTAACTATTGAGCTTATAACAACTCAGATTGGGTTGTTATGCTGGGCGTGTATTGGCTCACCTTGTTTTCAGAAGCCACCGACGGTTAAGATGCATTGAATGCGATTTCTTGTTTTTAGAGGAGTTTGACCCTTCCAGTGGTCAAAATCTATGCTTGTAAATATATAAATACCACCTCAGTGGTTAGACAAATAGTTAGAAGAGAGAAAAAGATAGTTCAACTCTGGTTTTCCATTTTCAGACATATTTTGTTAAAACTGTGTAAAACTGCATTTTTCATTTTAATGTTGAACTCGTGCTACTTGAGCTCGTGATTTATTGTTGAGGAGTAGCCACGACCTGCTGGGGGGGCCCACCAACAGTCTGGGTGAATATTTAGTGAATTATTTTATGAATTCATACAATGTAATTGTCATTTCTTTTATTCCCTGTACATGAGTTTTTATTATGCTTATTTATTGTATAGATTGTTGTTCATAATTTAATTGTTTAGTTCAATTTTGCAGGTTATTATGGAGGCTAGTGTTAATATGCAATGATATTTTAGTTAATAGGAAATGAACTTGCAAGTTCTTAGCCACTAACCCTTGTGTATAATTAGATGATAGCTAGATTTTTCATATGCTGGAATAGAGTTTAAAAACAGAGTTAAAACAAAGTTTCTAGTTCATGGTTTATTTGGCAAGTTTTGGTGGATGGATAGTTGTTAGTTTTAGTTTTCATTTTCAGTTTTCTTATATAATTGTTGTTTAGTTTTTCTTATCTAGTTGTTAGTTAGTTTGCTTATTTGATTTCTTGTCATATGCTGAAATAGAAATAGGATTTAATTTAAGTTTCATGAGTATTTTCCATTGGCAATTTAATTTGTTAAAATATAATTAGTTTAGTTTACTTCATGCAATTTCCTTTTTTAGATATAGGTTGCAATTTTAATTCAAAGTTGATTATTAATTTTAGTTTCCAGTTATGAATCTAAGTAGTATGAATTTTCTTAATTAGTATAGAATGCAATTGAATTCACTAGAATAGAGTTTTTATACTGTTGATGATTAATGCATGATTGAATAATCACATGGATATGCAGAATAGTTGATGTTGCTTCTATAATGGATAAATTCTCACTGGATTGTCTAATTCACACTTTTCACTTTGCTATCGAAGTTAATATCGAGTTTATCTGTCTTGAATTATCGTTAATTGTTAAATGTCATCGTGATATTATAAGACACCGGAGACATAACCATCAACACTATTTTTGAATTTTCTTTCTTTCATATATTAGAGGATACTTTCCTTGCTTTTGTAGATTAGAGAATAGTCTTCTTGCTTTGGTAGATTAAATAATAGTTTCTTATCATAGATTAAATATTAGTTGTTAATTACTTTTATTGTCATAATGATTTCAATTTAGTAGATTAAGATTTCCTTTCGTAAATTAGAAGTAGTTGTGAAGTTTGATTTAAGAATAGAGTTCACTTACTTCTTAGCTTTATTAGTTGCTTATTGAGTAATCTTAATTAGTTTACTTGATGTAGAAGTTATCATAGGTTAGTTATTTGTTTGCTTACTTGTTTATTTTTTTTAATAAGGTAGTTGTTTGCTTGTTTATTTTTCTTTGATAGGGTAGTTGCTTGCTTATTTACTTTCTTTTATAGGATAGTTGCTTATTGAATTTGAGTAGGTTAATTAAGGTAGCTTGTTGTTTTTATTGCTTATTAGGTAGATAGTTTTCTTTTTCTTATTGTCATGATTAAGTTAGTTTGCTTTAAGTAGGGTTTTCATTTTCTTTCTTAGGACTATCCATCGATCCTTTGTTCAAAAGTTACTTAGGGTACATATTTTAAGTTTCTTAGTAGGGTTTCATCATTAGTAGTCTTTGCTTGAGTAGATTAGCCCTCCAATATCCCATTTCCTTAGTTAGACTATACTACCTTCAGCCTTTCTACCTTGGCATATATATTTCTACAACTCTAAGTTTACTTACTCCGGGTTGACAATTTAATTGAGGGGTTTTAGTGTGTTTTTAGTGCATATAGAACATCCATCACATTGTATGGAAAAAAATGAAACAAACCAATGAGTTGGGATAATCGAACATACATAGCAGTTGTTGGGCCATAATTGTTAAAGGAAATGGAAGATCATATGGAAAAGATAAAGCATAATTTAAAGTTTTCCCAGGATAGGTAGAAAGTTATCTAGACAAGAAAACAATTTTTAGATATTTAAAAGTGGTAGAACATGTGTTCTTAAAAGTAAAAGAAAATAGAAGTTCAATAGGATTAGGAAGTTGCCCAAAGTTGGTAGCGAGATATTGTGGACCTTTTGAAATCTTAGAAAAGATAAGGCCAATTGCATACATGTTATCATTGCCTACATCCATGAGAGTGCATAATGTATTTCATGTATCATTATTAAAGAAATATGTGCCTGACCCTAACCACATAATTGATTGGAATGTGATCCACATGGAGCACGAAACGGATTTNAAAACATATCCAAGTATCTATGGTAAAAAATTCAGCTTGTGGATCGTTGTAATGTTGGAGTTACACTCCGTGGAAAATAGGGTTTGTGGCTAGTCCTGAAACTAGTCAAAAACAAGTGTTTGGGTTAAAAACGTCATAAATTCTTCATAAAAGATCCAAATTCAGTGAAACCAGTTGTGTTGGTTAGGGTATAGTCTTTTTTATGTGGTTTAACATTGTCGTATCAATTCAATGAATATTTTTTGCGGTCCATGCTATACAAGGTCTCTCTCTAGAATAAGCCAAAATTCATCAAGGTATGCCATTTTTGCTATAACGCCTTTTATGAGAGGTTCCAAGTAGTTCCATCTGGAGGAATTGCATAAAACACACTGAAGAACATTGTGTATCATTTTCATATCTTTATTCATCACATGTACAAATTTATGATTATTTCAAGTTGGGGTTATTGACTAATCTAAAACTAGTCATGGTTGAGACAAGCAGTTGACGAGTTGGCACATATATGAGGTGTATAGTTGATGATGTTTGTACATATTGATGAGTCATTGTTGATTATTATTTGACACATGATTGGTATATACTTGGTACATGGTTGGATGCACTTTTTTATGGTACAAGTTGATTATAGGTTGTTTGGCACAGGTTGGTGCATGGTTGATGCACTTGTTTATGTTGACAGATTGATATCTGTTGAGGATTGTTGCCTCATATCAGTTGGTGCTGAGAATGTAAGCTGAATCTTACATATAGATCTGGTGCTCTTGTAGAGTTGTACTTTATTCAGTTGTTGGTGAAAAACCCCTAGATTGAAGTCCATAATAAAAAGAAAAATTGTACATACATCTTGTGTTCTTTGTGTTCCTTGTGGAGATGATTTGTTGATGATATGTTGTTGATATGTATTCACATATAACTGATTATAAATGACATCAATGAGTAATTAGCAAATGTTGAATGTTAACTGAGGAGTTTTTGTGTAAGAGGGAAGTTTTGGGAAAAGATCCCCACACTCATTCACCCCCCCTCTAAGTTTGGTAGGTGTGTCAAACAATACACATCCTAGACTAGAAAGACAAAGTACTCAGTAACAAATCCATAGGGATGGTAAAGGTTCAATGGACCTGTTACGGTTCTAAAGATGCTACATAGGAGCATGAAGAAAACATGCGGGAAGAATACCCACAAATGTTTGACAATTTTGAAGAAAATGGAATGCAAGGCTTCATTTTGAGCAGCTAGAGTTTTGGAGCCACATCTCATAATCTGAGCCAACTACGTTGGGTACCTTGATAAAATAATGAATCATTCCTTGGGTTAGCCTTGATAAACAAATGGTACATCCCTTGGGTTATCCCTATTAAATAGATGGTACATCCCTTGGGTTATTTGTAATAAATGAATGGTGCATTCCTTGGGTCGATGAGTTGAGAGGAACCTGAGATTATGGTTGGAGTTGCTGATGGAGTTGTTAAATTTTATAATTTTTATTTCTATGTATTGTGATGTAAATTTTCATATATGTATATCGACATAGTGTGCACCGAGGATGACGCACAATTGTAGGGGAGGCAGAATGTAACATCCCCACTATAATCCCCATTTTAAATAATGCTTGTGTAGATATAATGTGTGGCTATGATCAAAGTGATGTAATATGCAAATTGTATTTCTATGTTTTAATAATAAAATGTGATTCCAGTTGCTAAGGGTACATAGATGAATTTCTCAAGGGGTCGAATAGGGGTCCAAGGAGGAATTTCCCATGGTTATTGATCCAACCCATTTTACTAAATTGCTATTTTTATATGAACCTTCCAATTTATGATTGAGTGTTCCCAAAGCCAATTATTGAATACATGTAAGAGGGTGGGTGTGAGTAGTCATATCCCAAAGTTATAAGTCACATGGGGTGGAGTACAATCAGCTTGGGGAAGAGTGTGAGTCAATAAATGAAAGGAAAAGAGAGGAAATTCATATGGGTTGGGTGGGGGGGGGGGGGACAATTTTACACATATATTTTTGGTGCATGAGGGCCAAGTACAAAGAAAGAAAGAGAGCTTGGATTTGGTGCAACCATGGAGGGAGAATGCTAGAGAAAACTAGAGTGTATTGGAGCGTATTTGGAGCTGGAATTCGAAGAACTAGGTTTTCATGCCTGAAGAGTAAACTCCTGTGTGAGTTGCACTAAAACAACAAGTGTTTGTTGTTGGTTTGTTGGAAGTTTTCCTAGCAACAAGTTCCCTTGAGTTCCCAGTAGAGAGATTCATGGTTACTTGTTCTAGAGAGACCCTGATAAATGAATGGGATGCCTGAGGGATTGAGATCAGTGAAGGGGTGCATTTCTCAGGTTGGGAAGGTCAAGAGGAAGAGAGATGGTGGAAAATAGAGATAGTTGTAGGAATATATCATCGGGTTGTTGGTTTTATGAGCTGTGAGTGGACTATGAGAGACCACCCTCTTTTGTGGATTACTAGCCTCAGCTTGAGGGTGATTGGATGTTGAGATTTGAAACAATCAGCCTATGGTTGGTTGGAACATTCGTCCCAAGCAACTAGTTGCATAACCATTGTTAAAAGATAAGTGTTTTATCTTGTTGCCAAGTTATTTCATGAGTTTATTTGTTGTGCATGAACTCTGTGCATTTGAGAATGATTTATATGTTGTTGTGTAAATTATTAAGCTACATTCATGTTATTTTGATATGTTGTAGATTCATCTATTTTATGGTTATAGATATTAGATAAATATGTTTTAATTCATAGTTGTAAGCTACACGAAATCGACTAACAATAAAAGAATTAAATTAGCTAGTTGTAAATTTCATTTTTATGTGTATTTCACAGCGTAATGTCCCTCAGTTAGGTTGGGGGACATTACAATTTCCTTCATAATGGAAACATTATGACCATTCACCAACTTTTGTTCATTGGTCCTAATATGACTGCCAAACATCCAACTCCCCTGAATGTTCCTTATATGCAAGTGGTATCCCCCCCGCCATAGGTTAATTATTTGGCATCGTGTCCCATGCGTTCAATTGTTGATGAGAAGGATCCTCTCACTGAATGCTCAACTTATTTAGAATTAGATCTGCTAGTTGACATGTTGAACCCTTAAATGGGAGTTTTGGAGCTTGATATTCCTCTCATTACTCCTATTGAGTCCCTTGACATGTATTCCTTCCAAAGAATTTTATTCCTTCTGATGAAGACCTCTTAGAAGCCATGGTAGAGGGTCATGAGCACAGTTCCCATTTCTATGTCAAGCTCGTTAAAAAATGAAACAAACAATCACAAGCATAGTTCTTTTCATGTATCAATCTTGTTGAAAAATGAAATAGATGACTACGAGCATAGTTCCCGTTTCTATGTCAAGCTCGTTAAAAAATGAAATAGATGGTCATGATCATAGTTCTTTTCATGTGTCAAGCTCGTTAAAAAATTAAATAGATGACTATGAGCATAGCTCCCATTTCTATGTCAAGCTCATTAAAAAATGAAACAGATGGTCACGAGCATAGTTCTTTTCCTATGTCAAGCTTTTCATGTGTCAAACTCATTAAAAAATTAAATAGATGACTACAAGCATAGTTCCAGTTTTTGTGTCAAGCTTGTTAAAAAATGAAACAGATGATCACGAGCATAGTTCTTTTCCTGTGTCAAGATCATTTAAAAATGAAACAAATCACCATAAGCATAGTTCATTATTCGTGTCAAGCTCATTAAAAAATGAAACAGACCCCCCTCCAATTGAGTCGAGTCTAGATTTCATACCTAAATATTCATTCATCCACCTATGTCAGTTGATCATCTTTCTTCCTCCCTCTCTGATGAACCTATTCCTATTAGTAGTGAGGAGTCGTTTCGGGTGAAAAAGAAGAGTTGATGGATGAAGCGAAGCTTGGGGGGCATGTCTCGAGTCTCTGGACATCATGTTGGAGTCAAGTCACTAGATTCTGCCATTCATGCTGGGGAAAAGTACCAACCTTTGGAAATCATGTTGGGAAGAAAACCTGCTAATGAGTATCACCTGAGCATGGTTCATTTTTGGTTTCAATCTCGTGTAAAAATTAAACCAACACCGAGCAAAGTTTCAGTATCTGTTTCAAGCTCATGTAAAAATGAAACCAACCTTGAGAACAATTTCATTCTCTATTTCAATCTCGTGTAAAAATGAAATAGACACTCCGAGCACAATTTAAGTCTCTGTTTCAAGCTCGTGTAAAAATGAAACCAACCCCAAGAACAATTTTATTATTTGTTTCAAGCTCATGTAAAAATGAAACAAACACTCCAAGCACAGTTTCAGTCTCTGTTTCAACCTTTTGTAAAAATGAAACCAACCTTGAGCACAATTGTGTCCTCTATTTCAAGGTTATGTAAAAATGAAATAGACACTCCGAGCACAGTTTCAATCTATGTTTCAAGATCGTGTAAAAATGAAACCAACATCGAGCATAGTTCATTTTCTGTTTCAATCTCGTGTAAAAATGAAGCAAAAACCCCGAGCACAATTTTATTCTCGATTTCAAGCTCATTTAAAAATGAAACCAACCCTAGGCACAATTTTATCCTCCATTTCAAGCTTGTTTAACGATGAAACCAACCCCAAGTATAGTTTCATTCTTCATTTCAACCTCATTTAAAAATGAAACAAATAACCATGAGCTTAGTCTTTGTTCTTTATCCTGCTCATAAATTCATGGGAATAAGTAACCAAGTATACCTTTATCACTTTTTCAGGCTCGTAAAAACTATACTAAAAATGAACACTTTGGAGTCTCCTTTAAGATCTTTTCAGACTCTCTAAACATGAAAAGATTGTTGAGTGAAATTGTTTCCTTTCACACTCATTAAAGGGATTTGAAATGGAATCTATTCGATATAATTTTAACCCTTTTCAGAATGGATATACTAATGACAAAAAATGAATACTCTAGTCAAATCTCAACTAGAAGTGTTCTCCCTAGTATTGTTTTACACTTTTTTGGGCTTCGGGGACTATATTTACGAAAAATAACACTTTTGGAGTCTTCTTTAAGATCTTTTCAGACTCTCTAAACATGAAAAGACTGCGAGTTTATCTTCTTTGGGCTCGTAAAATTATACATTGAAGGATCCATATGGGACTGAACCCCTCCTTATTTAGGTTTGTTAAACATATGATGAGGGACTCATCGAATATGAGGTATACTGAGCATCTGTTATCCTCCTCAATCTCGTTAAAAAACAAACAGGTACTCACTGTTCATGGGTGGGGGGGAAATTTGAGGGAAGTGGGTCAAGTTTTGGAAAGAATTATGGTAGTTGTCTGTTGTGACCCTTGAACATGGCACCTGTTTGCACCATGTCTTATAGTGGGTAATTTGCTTATATCTGAGTCATATCAATCCTATGAGTCATTATACTCCTTCAACTCACTAAAAGAGTGCCCCAGTTATCGTCGCACTATGTTTTGGTCTATCTCTCACTCAAGTCAATGCTACCAAGTTAATTTTTGTGCTTCACAATGTTCAAGGGAAGTTTCACTTCAAATTAACCACTCTGCAGTATTATCAGCCTTCATACTTGTGTCAATTTTTACTCATTTGATCTATCATATTACATCAGTTTCCTATTTTATTTTCGTGTCGATGATGGGGGATACATCATGGCATTCCTTCGAAAAGTCCGTTCCTGTCGACTTCAACATATTATCCAGGAATTAGACTTAGAAACCAGTTAGTACCTTGGAACCTGCATGCCTCAATGACAGGTCTCCTCACCTACGACAATAGGTTTACATCATTGGCCTCTGATCGAATTATTCCATGAATGTTCGACTTCATCTCATTTTTTCACATTCGTTGGAATGCACTAGGGTACCTTGGCAGTCATTGTCATCATTGGTGATTTTACTTGCACTTGTTAGCGGTATGAATCAATGACTGGTAATCAAGTGTTTTCTACAATGTTTTAAATTAGGACATATATTCACATGGCTAGATTAGTACCATTGTGAGATCGAGAAGATTAAGACCCTGGGAACTCCTCATACACCCAGGATACGATGGAGACTATTTGAGTACTTAGAATATTCCAGTATCATCATCATGTTGGAAATATCATTGATGTATATGTTGTCACATAGATCCACTTTGTATTGGTATATAGCTATGTTTTTTCATACCATGACTCCACTATGTATTCTTTCATGGCTATGAACTGATCATGTCATGGAAGGTATGGATCCACATTGTATTTTGGTGGCCATATCCTTAGTTAGTACTTTTATGGATCCATAGTGTATTGGTCGATGACCATTCTTTGAGTGAAGTGTATTTCAAGCATGGGTATGCCTACCTTGGGTATGATACATATATATTGTTTGATGGTTGTTTATAGCTCCCCCCTGGCTCTCCAATTCCAACACCTTTTGCACACACATTTTTAAAGTGTTTTGACCATCAACTTTTCTTCTAACCTCACACTTTAGGGGGCATCTATTACACACCTATTTGTCACACTTAAGTGAAGGAGTGTTTGTCATTGTTCCTAGACATGTTGGAGGATAAATTTATCATATGAAGGTCAACATACTATGTTCACATGTATTATTCATTTTTATTGAAAAAAGGAAATTAATTTAGTGTGAGAATCCACCTCACATTTAATTTCCTAATCTCAAGGAGAAGTTGAGAGTCTCATGGATGGTTGAGAAATATTCTCAAACCAATATCCTTATTCGATGGATCTTGAGAGATATTTCCTCCCTAAAATCCTTGAGAGATATTTTCTCCCTAAAAATCTTGGAGATCCCAATTTAGTGGATCTAGTGAGTGATATTTTCCTTGGAATATTGAGTTAGTTATCAAATGGAAAATTATTTAAATTCCTTATTATAGAGCTTAGGGAACTTGGAAATATCATACCTCTGATCTTGTGACATTCAAGAGAGAAGCTAGTTCATAGCATCATACCTATCGTCTGGTAATGCATGAAGGGGTTGGAAAGGATAAGTTTGGACGAATTCTAGCACAACATCACAAGGTTTTAAGTTTTTCCATGTTTTCCATTTTTAATGTATAACTTGGCCTATTTATCTTAATGTCTACATTGTTCATTTCATGAATGTTTATCTTTATCTTGTTTAAGTCCAACATAGATAAATATACTTTCGTCTAACGATATATAGTAGCATAAGAAGATTGTCTCGTCTCCTACAGGAGGGCTACTTACATACTCAAATCTTGGAGATCAAGTTCAACAGTTGGAGCAACAAGGACGACCTACAGGAAATAGGTAAGACATCTATCTTTTCCTCTTTCTCTATCTCTTATGATTTCATTAATGAACATATAAATTAATCTTAAGGCTAAGTTAGTGTCCATTTTTTTCCCTTATTTCTTGGATCGAAGGAAACCTAATCCAAGGGGGATTTCACCTATCCACGGGGGGAATTCATCACCACCCACACCCACTCAAAAAAGATTCAGGAAATGATATTTATATAGTCCATGCTTCCATGGATTTGTCAACATAAAAAATATGTCCATGAGGTCGGCTCCATATCTTCCCAAAACTGGGGCTATCACCAATCCTTTCTCTGTTCACGTTACAAATATTGACACTCAACAGTCATCCAATCTAACCTTGATTTGATCTCAACTGTATATATTTTCTTATTTTTTTTCTAATACAATGCACAAACAACCTCATTTCTTAACACTCATTGGATCTGGTTCCTGATCAATTCTAATCCCTTTATATATTTTTAGCATATCAAGACCACCAGATCTTTAGCTTATATCCATTGTCCAATAATATCAAGGATTGAACCTCAGATTTCGATCTAATTCTCTACCCATCAAGAAACACAACACAATCCTCGTCACTCAGAAATCGTTCGATCGAGACCTTGAGTTTATATTGACCATTTTTCTATTTACAAAACATACAACTACAACACACAATAGTCATCCAATCATATTCTTAATTAAATATCATTCGTTGATCTCATGCAGCACAACTTCAATGCCAATCATCTAATATAGACTCTAATTCAATCTCACTTGATATTTCGCTTGATTATTTGTTCTATACATATTTCCGCGGTCCCCATAATACACCTTCGTGTTCCACCACACTCACTTTAAACCCATAGTTAGACAATTTCTCGAAGACTCATCGTGGGTCTGCAGGTCTAATGCATCTACGTTAAAGCTTCCATGGCCTTCATAATACATCTGCATGTTTTTTCCCACTTATTTTGCACCCATACTTAGACAATTGATCACACTTCACCACGCTCTGCGACATCTCTATCCGCTTCATTCATTTTTGACACTTAGTGGATTTTTTGAAATCTCATCGCAGGTCCACGAGACATCTATGTCTGACCAATTCCTCATACTAAGCCAATTTTTGACATCTCATCATGGGTTCACACTCATTTCTTCACATACTCTCGATTCTCTGCTCCTTCATTACCTCCACGATGTCTTGATACTTGGTAAATTTTTGAGATCTCACCACGCTCCGCGAGACATCATGATACTTCTTTACTATTGCTACAGGGAAATCCCCCTTTAGACATGTGAACTTCCTCTTGGATCCTAGACCCTATAACCAAGACAGAAAGGTTCTAATCTTGGACACTAACATTCCTTCTAGTGAAGCTAAACTAGTCAAGGAAGAATAAGAAAGGAGTATAAATACCTTTAATGACGTTTGTAATTGCTCGATCCAAGATGATCTTGATCTCCAAGCTCTTTAGGAGGTCCTGCAATCCAATGAACAACAACGACAAAACATACTTCCTATTCTACCATGATTAGCTTCAAAATAGATCTATCAAAAGAAACAAGATCATGAAAATACACAAACTTGAAGGAAACAGGCCAAGAACATATATATATTAATGAAAACAAAGAAAAGTGCTTACAACTGTAGATGCAAATGCAACAGCCTCACCAAGCTCTCTTTGTCCAAACCCTTGCTCAAAATTTCCACAATCAGAATGACTATACTTTTATTGATTATTCTCCCTTATGAGATCATAAGTTTGATGCCTTCAATGTCTCCCCCTTTCACCATGAGGAGGCCTCCTTATATAGGCTTTGAGAGGCCCAACCACCTTAGAGATTCTTGGGATGATTTGAGGATCTTTCTCCATCAGTTGTGGATCCTCCCTAAGATCCAGCCTTGATCTCAGATTCAAATTAAACTGACTTCAAAGAGAAGGGGGATCTTCCTTTGATTTCCTCAAAAACACAACGCTCCCCTAGAATGGTTCACAGAGTGTTGCAACGCTCCCCCAAAGGAAGGAAAGGAGTGATAGTGCTCCCCACTAGTGGGTAGGGGAGTGATGCCCTTCAAAAATGATTTTCAAGTGGTTTTTCTCAAGGAAAAATATTTGTACTCTTCGTCAAATGACATATCCTTCTTTTAACCAATCTCTGAGGATGTCTCAAGTGTTCCTGTGATATCATTTGAGATACAACATAGGCAATATGACAATATTATATTTGCGACACTTGCAACATTTGTGGCCAAAGTGTGACACTTGCGACACTTGTGATGATGACAGTAGGTCATCATTGAAGTGAGTAATTTTTATGTGTAACGGATTTCCCCCCAAAGTGTGAAGTTAGAAGACGAAAATTGATGATTGAAGTACTTTGTAGACTTTTTCGAGCAAGGGTACAGACTCAAAGAACCTGGTCGAAGATGCATACAACCATTAGAAAATTTTTATGATATGTGTCAAACCCAAGGAAGGAATACCTATGCTTGAGTGACAAAGAGTTTCAAGGTATGGCCGCCATAAGATACAATGCATAATATCATTTTGGAGCTATGCCACTATCTTTTCAAGCTGGGGGTAGAGTACCAACCATCCATGGGTATCCCAACCTTTGGAAATTACGTTGGGGATTTACAAGCATAGTTTAATTTTGTTTGAATCTTGTGTAAAAATGAAACCAATAACGAGCATGGTATTAGTTCCTTCTCACGCTCGAAAAAACATGAGAACGCAACTGAGTAAACTTTTATCTATTTTTCGGACTCGCATGGATACATGAAAAAGGAATCCCCAGTACAGTCACCAATTTATGTTATAGGAAAATCCCCCTGCAGACAGATGAACTTCCTCTTGGATCCTAGACCCCTATAACCAAGATAGAAAGGTGATAATGTTGGGCACTGACATTCCTTTTAATGAAGCTAAACTAGTCAAGAAATAAGAAGAAAGGAGTATAAATATCTTTAATGATGTTTGTCCTTACTCAATCTAGGCTGATCTTGATCTCCAAGCTCTTCAGGAGGTCTTGCAATCCAATGAACAACAACGACAAAAAAAACTTTCTATTCTACCATGATTAGCTTCAAAATAGATCTATCAAAATAATCAGTTCATGAAACATACGAAAACTTGAAGGAAACATGCCAAGCACATATATATATATTAATGAAAACAAAGCAAAGTGATTACAATTGTAGATGAAGATGCAACATCCTCACCAAGCTCTCTTTGTCCAAACCCTTGCTCAAAAGTTCCACAATTAGAATGTATATACTTTCACCGATTATTCTCCCTTATGAGATCATAAGTTTGATTCCTTCAATGTCTCCCCCTTTCACCATGAGGAGGCCTCCTTAAATAGGCTTTGAGAGGCCCAACCACCTTAGAGATTATTGGGATAGGTTGAGGATATTTCTCCATCAGTTGTGGATCCTCCCTATGATCCAGCCTTGACCTCAGATTCGAATCAAATTGACTTTAGATATAAGGGGGATTTTCCCCTGATTTCATCAACATCACAATGCTCCCCCATAATGGTGCACAGAGCACTGCAATGCTCCCCTAAAGGAAGGCAAGGAGCGCTAGCACTCCCTGCTAGTGGGTAGGGGAGCGTTGCCCTTCAAAAATGATTTTCAAGTGGTTTTTATCAAGGAAAAAGCTTCATACTCTTTGTCAAATGACATATCCTTATTTTAACCAGTCTCTAAGGATGTCTCAAGTGTTCCTACGATATCGTTTGAGATACGACATAGGCAAGATGACAGTATGATATTTGCGACACTTGTGATGACGACAGTAGGTCATCATTGAAGTGATTAATTTTGATGTGTAACATCTTTCCCCCCAAAGTGAGAAGTTAGAAGACATAAACTGATGACCGAATTACTTTGTAGTCTTTTTCAAGCAAGGGTACAGACTCGAAGAACCTGGTCGAAGCTGCATACAACCATCAAACAAAAGTTATGATATGTTTCAAACCCAAGATAGACATACCTATGATTGAGTGATAAATACTTTCAAGGTATAGCCGCCATAAGATACACTGCAGATCCATAATTATATTAATAAAAGGGTATAGACACCAAAGATACAATGTGGATCTATACTTCAATGACATGAACTGATCGTAGCCACGAAAAATACACAGTGGATCTACAAGATGACAATAAATAGCCACATACCAATACAAAGTGGATCTGTGTGATAGTATATGTATCACTATTCTCAAAAGAAACTCTGTCGCAACCTAGGCAAAGTATATATCAGAGTGATCACTCAACCCAGGGTCTTCTTACCAATCTCGATATAGTACAAATCTAACCATATGAATAGATGTCTTGATGTCAAACATGGTAGAAACCACTTGATTACCAGTCAATAAGGTAAACCGTTAACAAGTGCAAGGGAAATCACCATTGATGTCAATGATTCCCAAGGTACCCTAGTACATTCCAGTGAATGTGAATAAATGAGATGAAGTCGAACATTTGTGGAATCATCTAATCAGAGGTCAATGATGTAAACCTACTGTCGGAAGCGACGAGGCCTACAATGGAGGCATGCAGGTCCCAAGGTACCAACTAGTTTCTAGGTCTAGTTCCCAGATAATGTGTTGAAGTCGATAGGAATAGACTCGTCGAAGGAGGGCCTTGATGTATCCCCCATCAACGAAACAAAACTGACATAGAGATATAAGTTGGTGAATCATATGAGAATGGACTGACACATGCGCTGAAACAAGAAATTTGTGATGGTTGACTCTCGAGGCAGATACTACGCTTGAACACTGAGGCACAACAACAGAAACATGACATGAACCAAAACATGATGATGCAGTGGATACTATGACTTTCTTTGGGTGACCCAAAGGAGTAAAGAAACTCAAAGGATTGGTTCAGTACAGAGGTTCAATGGATTAAAATGTATGCAAAGACAAAGTTCCATGTGCAAGGGCCATAGTAAGAATGACCTGTGATGTTTTCAAAAACTGCTTGGCTTGCTTCCTTCAAATTTTCCCCCCATCCAGATACTAAAATACCTCTTTTTAATTTAACGATCTTGAAGAGGGTAACACATGCTCGATATAACTCACCTTTGGTAAGTCCCTCTTCCTTTGTTTAATGAACTGGAAGAAGGAAGGGTTCAGTCCCATATGGGCCCTTCAATGTATGATTCTTTTAGTGAGTCCAGAGAAGGTAAACTCGGTGATTTTTCATGTTTAGAGAGTCTGAAAATAACTTAAAAATGACTCGAGGGTTGTCCTTTTTCGTAATGTTAGTCTCGCGAGGCCAAAAAAGAGATAAATTATCACTCAAAAGACACCCTTTCAAACCTTTTAACGAGTGGGAAAGGAAGAAAGATCACTCAACAATCTTTTCATGTTTAGATAGTCTGAAAATAGCTTAAAGATGACTTTAGGGGGTTCCTTTTTCGTGTGTCCATGCAATTCTGAAAAAGAGATAAAAATTTACTTGGTTGAGTTCTCATGTTTTTTCGAGCGTGAGAAGGAACTAAGACCATTCTTGTTATTGGTTTCATTTTTACACAAGATTGAAACAAAATTAAACTATGCTTGTAAATTCCCAACGTAACTTCCAAAGGTTGTGATACCCATGGATGGTTGGTACTATGCACCCATATTGAAAATCTAGCAGAATAACTCCAGAATGATAATCAAAGGCTGGAGACATGCCCCCCAAGCTTCAATTCATTCACTGACTTTGAGGTTGTCACCAATTTCTGTACTAGATGGAGAAAAAGGATTTGGGTGGATGAAATGAAGGTTCAAATATGATACCTAATGAAGGATTCAACTCAACATCTACAAGATCTAGCGAAAGACTCGACCTGATAAGAGAGGTGACTGTTTCATTTTTTTAACGATCTTGACACAGGAAAAGAACTATGCTCAAGACTCTCAGTTCAATCCCCAAATTTCTGTTTCATTTTTTAACGAGCTTGCTACAGAGAAGAAAAATTATGCTCAAGGCCTCTGTTTCATTTTTTAATGAGCTTTCCACAGAGAAGCGAAACTATGCTCATGGACTCTTCTTGATCATGGCTTCTAAGAGGATAACACTCTGGAAGGACACCATGTCAAGGGACAAAACTCAGTCATGGATTCCAAGAGATCTTCACTAGATGGAAGAACAATACTATGGAAGGAACACATGTCGAGGGTTGTATCAGGGGTAAGGATATCATGCTCTAAAGACCCTACCGAAGAGATCACCATGTCAACTGCTTGATCTAAGTCATCTGCATCATCAACAAAAGGCATGGGAGATAACACCACATAATTGACCTGTGGTAGGGGCAATACCATCCACATATAAGAACCGTTTAGGGAGGTCATTGGGTTGGTAATCAAGTCAGGACCAATGCATGAAAGTTGATCAATAGCCACAATTATTCCATTGTGAGGGAAATATATCACATGAAAAAAAGTGGACACAATAACTTTCATGGCATAGACATAATCTCACCCAAGGAGTAAATCGAAATCCAAGGGGTCCTGGAATACCATAACATCAATAAAGACAGTTTTCCCTCCCAAAGTTATGGGAAACCGAGGAAGGAATCCTAAAGGGTGACTGGTTTTTATGTTAAAATCGAACAGAGTCTGGGTAACCGACACAAGCTAAGGATAACCCAAATCTTTCCAAGTAATAGAGGACAAAATACTAACAGACAAACCTTCATCTATCAATGCATGAGGAACTTCCCGACCACAAACCTGTACTGTAATCTTGAAAGGAATGTGAGAGGGAAGATGAGGTCCAGTTAGCACACCCCAATCAAAAAGGATGGCCTCATTAGTTGGAGGGGTTTCATGAGAGAGGGAGGAATTCCCCCCAACATGGTAGATTCTATATCAATGAGAAAAAAGTGTGCAGAATTGGATTTATTCTCTAACGGGAGAGTAGGATCGACTAATAATGACATCAAATTGACCACTTAGGTTTCATTCTCAAAGGAGAGAATGGGGTCGACAACTAGAAATGGATCGACCGTTTGGGTTGCACTCTCTAACGAGAGAGTGTGATCGACCGAGGATGGGATCAGGTCGACCACTTTGTCAATTGGCCCAACTATGGATGTGACCATATTGACTACATGATCAATCGGACTGACCGATGGATATACCAGCTTGATCATTCCATCAACTACAAGTGGGTCAAGAGTAAGCTTGCGATACGAAGCTAGAAGTTGAGGCTGGGAAACAGTCATGTTTTCCAGTAATTTGGAGTCTTCGTCCATATGGGGGAAAAGGTGAGTTTGATGACTCCCTCTTCATAACTGAAACAAGAAATTGACTCTACGTTTCTTCTTCCCATTGGTATCCTGACTAGTTGACGGGAGGTCATCAACATGTTGTTTAGAGGTTGACGAAATGGGTTGGCAAGGGCGTGTAGACTGTGCTTCTATAACCTTGGATAGACCAGGGAAATCCTTAAGAAGATGGCTACCCTTACGAAGTCTGCAAGGGTATTTGGGCTTACAAGTTGTTTGGGTGATTTGGGCATCATCAACACTCCCAATATGATTATCAGTAACTGGTTGTTTTCCAACATGTCTGGCAGTGGTTGGAAACTTGGACCCTTGCTTATTTTTATTCTTCTTATTATTCCTTTTCTTCTTCTTCTTATCCACCAGGTTACTTGCTTCAGAGCTTTCACTCGACGAAGAAGATGAAACAAAAGAAGACCTTGCAAGTGAAGAAGGCGAAGGAGGTCTTACTGGTGAAGAAGGTGAAGGATCAACATGAGGTTGATGTTCTTTGGGGGAAGTTCTTACAACTGAAGCACAAGCTACATTCGAGATTACTTGAGTGGAAAACAACCATATCAGTAATCCAATTGTGAGACCTGGAAGGCTCAAAGTAGCGATGTGAGGAGGACCAATGTTTTCGTAAGAAGGAAAAACAAAAGGTTCCCTTGCCAAGGGGGTTCCTACATTGGTCGTTCTGGGAACTGATTCCATTAAAACAGATCCAACCTAGAGTCTGCTAGGGAAAATAAACAACACATACTAAAAATCTAGGAAGCAAGCAAACAAACAAAACCTTCTCACAATGAACACACTAGTTGGTGATGAAATCCAATGTTGCGGGAACAATGTAAGAAGGGGCTGAGATAGAGCAGGCGGAAAAGTTACGTTGATGACTTGCTTAATGGACTTACACCCTGGTGCAAGATTTCACACATAAACAAGGGTATATCCTCAAGGATCCCGAGTGAGTTTGGCCAATGTCAATTCCAGGTACCGTGAATACTTGCCCCTCCACAATCACCTCATGTAAATACCCTAAAGAGATAGGCTACTAAATTTACCAACTATAACAATGATTCTTGGGGAAACAATCGATAGTCCGATCCACACGCAAAGGTAGGGTATCTAGCCTGAAATAAACTCGAGAGGATCTCACACATAATCATGGGTATACCCTCTAGTGACCCCCAACAATATGCGTAGTCTCTACACTAAGACCAACAAAGCAGGGTGAGTAACTCTACCAGTCCTAATGCGACCTCATGATTGACCCTTGTGTTAGAAGGGATTCATAGGAAAAAATGTAGTAAATAGATTTCACCGCTCTCTAAGTCAAGATTCTATGTTTGTTTACAGCTTTGGAAAGTTATCTTTCACACCTATTCCAAAGCCCTACACCCTAAGCTAATGCAGGTTTGCTACCAGAAAATATGAAAATGTCTAATAAATTTTAGTTTAGCGCTTGATTTTTAAGGTTGTTTTTTACTCAAGAGGAAAATGACATGGACTAAATGATGTTTTGACCGACTCTAAACAATGAAAATAAATGAGAATTCAAATATTTCACTTCGATGAAAGCTATAATACGAGAAGGAGAAAACGTTTATCATTCCCAGATGCACAATGCCCCAAAATGCCAAAAACCATGCAATTTCGCTACTTCATATGCAATCTAGTTTCACTACCCAAAAGAAAGAATGAAACTATATTATTTGTTTTATTCTAATGTATAAATAAATTAAATACAAATCCTTCAATGCTCCACAAATTTCAATCAGAAGAAAGAGTCATATGCAGATGCAAAAGACACGAAGCGACAAAGTTTCAAACAAAGCATGCACTCAAAGAAATGAGAACTGAAAGAAAACAAGTAGAAACTTGTTCTAACAAGAATTAAATCAAGGATTCAACAACTGACAAACATTCAATGGGTACAAGAAAATCCAGAGAAGAATCCAAGAAAAGACAGGGAGAAGGAGAAAATACCCAAATTGTCCCGACAAAAACAAGCAGCTAGAAAGGGAAATTTCACATTTTTGAAAACGTTTCAAGCTCCAATCAAGAAAATAGGGAGTGATAAGCACAAAATATCAACCTAAATAACATCACAAACCAACATACAGAGTCTGGGTAAATACTTCCACAAAACAGGCTGAGAAAATCTGAGCAGAAAAAGGAAAAAATTCCCCCAAGAAGGAGACCAATGCTCCATGTTTCAAGGGTAAAAATAGCTGCAACACTCCCTAAAGAAATGTAGGGGAGTGCTATCACTTTGATATGGCCTACAAGGGGGCGTTGGTCCACCTAGAAATTCAAAAAACAGTCAAAAAAATGAAGAAAAACTCACCCAGAATTCACACAAATTGGTGAAATTGCTAGTGAAGATGGGAGAAAGGTAATGGATCATAAACAAATAGTAAAATTGATCTAAAATGTGGGAAAATGGCAGGGACAAACAAACTAAATAAAAATCGATGTCGGTCCCTAGTGGAGTCACAAATTTCTGTTACAGGAAAATCCCTCTGCGGATAGGTGAACTTCCTCTTGGATCCTAGACCCCTATAACCAAGATAGAAAGGTGATAATGTTGGACACTGACATTCCTTATAATAAAGCTGAACTAGTCAAGGAATAATAAGAAAGGAGTATAAATACCTTTAATGACATTTGTCCTTGCTTGATCGAATCAAACTGACTTAAGAGATAAGGGGGATCTTCCCCTGATTTCATCAACAACACAACACTCCCACAGAATGGTGCATAGAGCGCTGCAACACTCCCCCAAAGGAAGGAAAGGAGCACTAGCACTCCCTAATAATGGGTAGGGGAGCATTGCCCTTCGAAAATGATTTTCAAGTGGTTTTTCTCAAGGCAAAAGATTTGTACTCTTTGTCAAATGACATATCCTTCTTTTTACCAGTCTCTGAGGATGTATCAAGTGTTCCTGTGATGTCGTTCAAGATACGACATAGGCAATATGACAATATGATATTTGTGACACTTGCGACATTTGTGGCCAAAGTGAGACACTTGTGAAACTTATGATGACGATAGTAGGTCATCATTGAAGTGAGTAATTTTGATGTGTAACAACCATGCTCCTTGAGACTTCTCCGTTTGATCGATTCATTCTTGATACAGTCAATTTTCAAGATCTTGCTGCACTCCGTGAGACATTTTTATCCGACCGATTCTTTGATACTTAGTTTATTTTTTGAACTCTCACCGTGGGTCATGATAAATTTATGATTCTTCTATACATACACCCAAATTCATTTTCTCTCATTGTGTTGATGTTTTGGATGAGGTGGCTTCTGTGTGGAATTATTCTACATGCATACTGGATGATGTGACATCAATACGTGCCTAACACATGGCATCTGCAGAGATGCTTGTTATGGCACCAACATGGAATCCCTCTGGTGTGGCACTCATCTTACTAGACACATGACACTGATGATCTTGCTATCATGGCACTGATGTGGATGAGCTGGCCCATGGGGTATCGAGCTCCAATCCTTTGATATTAGCCATTGATATCTAATGATAGACGAACAAGATTTAACTTGTTCCAGGTCCATTGTTCTCCACAACAAAATTTAATGCCTTGCACATGGTTCCATGGCTCTTCCATACACATTCAAATTACATAAAATATATTTTTCAATATAAACCCTTCGAAGTTGAATTTCCTTGTGAATGTGTGATATATTGTTGTCTATATTTCTTTGGTTTGGTTAACTTGGACCTACTCTGCTAAGCTCACCGCCGCTTAGATTTGCAACGGGGCCATAGTGTCTTCCTCATACATGTATGAGATTTCTCTATGCTCTTGGATTTCATATCTCATCCCTCAATTATTCTTCAAGATGGTTGTCTTCGTTCGACTTCCAATTCACTCTACCTATGCACCCTGAGTTCTCTTATATTGATTGTTCACAATCATCGTTACCTCATGGATTATTATCAATGCACAAACGCTCTCTTCTTCTCGTGTCTGGTTCGAATCACTTTAGTCTCGACGTTCTCCCCCTATCTTTTGACATTAATGGCAACATGACTGTTACAGTTCTATCTACCTTTGACATCAATGAAAACACTATTTCCAACAATATGATCAATTTGAGAAACTTTGTAAAGGTGCATTGCTAGTTGAGTTTCTAATGCAATCTATGCTTGTCATAGTACAACCACAAATTAATATAAAAAATAAATAAAGTTTTTCACGCATGTTGAGCAATTCATACGTAGGGTGATGCAATATATCATGATTTTTAGACCAATTGAAATTTGATATGACATGGGAAAATAAGAGTGGAAAAGAGCGAACTTGGTGGGTCCATAACACAGGTTCCAAAATAAAAGAACTAGTCCACTACATTTAGTCACAGTGTATACTTTGTTTAAGTGATATTTATAATTATACCTATAAAATTTTGCATTATTATATGAAACTTTAACTCCAATACAACAAACTAATTCCACCACATAGTGAATTTGAGCTAAAAGAATCCTATCGATCATTGAATCACATATACAAAAACATATCGCCAAACTACATAATAAACTTCAACTCCAATGCAAAGTGAATTTTCAACTTAAAAGACAATTTTGAATCATTGAATCCCTTCTAAAGATAACTCTCCATAACTAATATTTCTCATAATGGGTGACTTCTTGCATGAATAATAGGATTGTTTCATAATTAAATTCTAATGGTTTTCAGTTCCGATTTAATGATACAATGAATGTTTTTAATGACATGACAATGTGATCAATTCATAATATGTATGAATTAATAGTTTCATTGATATAATAAATAGTTGGTGAAATTTGATCATGACAAGGGTCATGATTTTTTTTCAAAAGTCATCAATATTATTAATTGTTCATCATGAGGCTTATTGGGTTAGCATCTAAAATATTACTTAATGTTGTTCAATAAATTTTTGAATTTTTTTAATGATTTTGTGTTTAAAATAATAGTGAATATCGAAATTAACAATTATTTGAATTTTAATTAATTGGCATACCGATTAAAATACTTACTAATGATTGATCAAAGTGGTGTAATGGGAAACCAAATACGATCTTTGTTTCCAAGGAAAAAATTGTAACTTTATATTCAAGAAGAAAAAAAGTTGCATTCAATGCGTGTGTGTAAAGAACAAATAAAAAGAGACTATAATATAAAGTCCATCAAAGAGACTCTAGCCAATATTATTCTAACTTGTAAACCACATATCCTATATTATCTCTAAATTGCACAAAGCCCTACATAAAAAAAGACAACATTTCCATAATGGTGAAACCAAAATTATAGTAAACTTGTCTTCTCAAAAGTTATATTCAACAAGTCTCATCCTATAGAGCATTGTAATTTACATGTGTTCATTCTTAAAATAAAGTTTGGGAAGCATGTAACATTCTAACTTCAAATAGATTTTTAATGTCTTTTAAATTAAAATGTTGCACCTAGTTGAATTTGGCACACTAGTGGCACCAAAGTGTTGTAGTATTATGTGCACCAAATGTTATACTTATGATAAAACATCCACAAATGAAAACTTTCGCAAAATAATAATTGTGGAGGTTTGCATTTCTACTTTTGTTTAAAACCAAGTTTGGTGCAACTAATGTAATATAGGGCATTAGTGCACTTGGATTTTTAAATACACACCCTGAGTGTAAAAAGGTTTTTTAATATAACTAAGACTTGTGTTTTTTATCAATGCACTGGAATTTAATCAAATGAAAAAAAGAGCGGGAATTTCATTTCATAAAAGTGACTTAAAACAACCCCAAAACCTTAATCCATTGTTGTGCCAAAAGTTATAGGAGATATTTATGCAAGAGTGATTCTCCAGGTAAAATATTGGAGTGGAGAGAATTTTCTCAACGATAGAATTTGTAAGGGTCATCATGGGTTTCATACAATTCTACAAAAGAGAAATTTTAGGTATGCAACATCATTCTCTGTATATCAACAAAATAATAGAGTTTCAAAGTTATCTTCAATGTTGCAAACCCTATATTTGTTGTTGCTTTAATTTTTTTTATATCACTATAAACCCTAGCTGTAGGGGTTTAGTTTCTACAAGATTTATTTTTTAGGATTTATAGGTATTTATAGCTCCCAATGGATATTTTGATGGAAATGATATTTTAATGAATTGGAGCCCCGTATTGCATTGAATATCAAGCTCTATCCCTATGGATATTTTTTGGAAAAAAAGTTTAGGTTCCATGATGTGCATTGTGCAGAAATTATGCATCAGTTGAACATGTTATTTAAAAATTCGAGTTCCAATATACTTAGTGAAAAGAAAACACGGACTAGTGCACTATATATTATAAAGTGCACCATTAATCCCTCATTGTTTAATAAACAAATTTTCATATTTAATGTTACTCATTAGATAGTAAATACGTTGGCATAAAACATTCTATTGTGTAAGCCTTTTTATTGAAGAAGTTCATGAAACAAACTTATGGTAACAAGTACAAGGAAATGTTTCAAATAGGGAAATTAGGTGGATCAAAAGGTGATGAGCATGAAGTTTTATTTGATTTTTTACTAATAATGTACTTAACAATACTAGCTAACTAGGTTGATTTCACATATTTTAAATGTTGTGCATGGATTGGCAACAAAGAAAGAGAAGGCCCTCCTCAAAAGAATTTGTCTCAATCATGATGATAGAAGATAATGACTATGGGGATTTTTTTTAATAAAATTATGATGGATATAGTGGAAAGAACGTCTATCTAAGACTATTGGAGATTGTGTTCAATTATAGTACAAAATTCAATACAATAAATCCAATAATCAACAACCCATTCAACACCCGTTTCTATGGTACGCTTTTTGATTTACACAATCATGGATAGTATTTTATAAATATAGATGTTCTCATTAAATTTTATTTATGTGTTTGTAGATGCAATATGAAGAGGAAAAACAAAATCAATCTTATCAACAAGACATTGTGTTGTGGCCACAACAAACCCCCTTTTATTTTTCTTTTATAAGCAAAAGGAAAGCCCCGTCTACGAAAATTTGTGATCTAATTCCTAATCCACTACTACTATGATCCTATTGGATATTATTTATCTAACTTGAGGGGGTTATGGGTTTAGATATTTATTCATGATTTATCTTTGAGGAGGTTTGTCATGACCAATAATCTCTTTGATCTTGTACTTTTAGATGTTCTTCACGATACCTTTGATTTATGATATTTATTTGATCCTTGTGTGATAATATTGATATGTTGTCTTTTGAACCTTTTTCATTAATTNATTCTCCCTTATGAGATCATAAGTTTGATGCCTTCAATGTCTCCCCCTTTCACCATGAGGAGGCCTCCTTATATAGGCTTTGAGAGGCCCAACCACCTTAGAGATTCTTGGGATGATTTGAGGATCTTTCTCCATCAGTTGTGGATCCTCCCTAAGATCCAGCCTTGATCTCAGATTCAAATTAAACTGACTTCAAAGAGAAGGGGGATCTTCCTTTGATTTCCTCAAAAACACAACGCTCCCCTAGAATGGTTCACAGAGTGTTGCAACGCTCCCCCAAAGGAAGGAAAGGAGTGATAGTGCTCCCCACTAGTGGGTAGGGGAGTGATGCCCTTCAAAAATGATTTTCAAGTGGTTTTTCTCAAGGAAAAATATTTGTACTCTTCGTCAAATGACATATCCTTCTTTTAACCAATCTCTGAGGATGTCTCAAGTGTTCCTGTGATATCATTTGAGATACAACATAGGCAATATGACAATATTATATTTGCGACACTTGCAACATTTGTGGCCAAAGTGTGACACTTGCGACACTTGTGATGATGACAGTAGGTCATCATTGAAGTGAGTAATTTTTATGTGTAACGGATTTCCCCCCAAAGTGTGAAGTTAGAAGACGAAAATTGATGATTGAAGTACTTTGTAGACTTTTTCGAGCAAGGGTACAGACTCAAAGAACCTGGTCGAAGATGCATACAACCATTAGAAAATTTTTATGATATGTGTCAAACCCAAGGAAGGAATACCTATGCTTGAGTGACAAAGAGTTTCAAGGTATGGCCGCCATAAGATACAATGCATAATATCATTTTGGAGCTATGCCACTATCTTTTCAAGCTGGGGGTAGAGTACCAACCATCCATGGGTATCCCAACCTTTGGAAATTACGTTGGGGATTTACAAGCATAGTTTAATTTTGTTTGAATCTTGTGTAAAAATGAAACCAATAACGAGCATGGTATTAGTTCCTTCTCACGCTCGAAAAAACATGAGAACGCAACTGAGTAAACTTTTATCTATTTTTCGGACTCGCATGGATACATGAAAAAGGAATCCCCAGTACAGTCACCAATTTATGTTATAGGAAAATCCCCCTGCAGACAGATGAACTTCCTCTTGGATCCTAGACCCCTATAACCAAGATAGAAAGGTGATAATGTTGGGCACTGACATTCCTTTTAATGAAGCTAAACTAGTCAAGAAATAAGAAGAAAGGAGTATAAATATCTTTAATGATGTTTGTCCTTACTCAATCTAGGCTGATCTTGATCTCCAAGCTCTTCAGGAGGTCTTGCAATCCAATGAACAACAACGACAAAAAAAACTTTCTATTCTACCATGATTAGCTTCAAAATAGATCTATCAAAATAATCAGTTCATGAAACATACGAAAACTTGAAGGAAACATGCCAAGCACATATATATATATTAATGAAAACAAAGCAAAGTGATTACAATTGTAGATGAAGATGCAACATCCTCACCAAGCTCTCTTTGTCCAAACCCTTGCTCAAAAGTTCCACAATTAGAATGTATATACTTTCACCGATTATTCTCCCTTATGAGATCATAAGTTTGATTCCTTCAATGTCTCCCCCTTTCACCATGAGGAGGCCTCCTTAAATAGGCTTTGAGAGGCCCAACCACCTTAGAGATTATTGGGATAGGTTGAGGATATTTCTCCATCAGTTGTGGATCCTCCCTATGATCCAGCCTTGACCTCAGATTCGAATCAAATTGACTTTAGATATAAGGGGGATTTTCCCCTGATTTCATCAACATCACAATGCTCCCCCATAATGGTGCACAGAGCACTGCAATGCTCCCCTAAAGGAAGGCAAGGAGCGCTAGCACTCCCTGCTAGTGGGTAGGGGAGCGTTGCCCTTCAAAAATGATTTTCAAGTGGTTTTTATCAAGGAAAAAGCTTCATACTCTTTGTCAAATGACATATCCTTATTTTAACCAGTCTCTAAGGATGTCTCAAGTGTTCCTACGATATCGTTTGAGATACGACATAGGCAAGATGACAGTATGATATTTGCGACACTTGTGATGACGACAGTAGGTCATCATTGAAGTGATTAATTTTGATGTGTAACATCTTTCCCCCCAAAGTGAGAAGTTAGAAGACATAAACTGATGACCGAATTACTTTGTAGTCTTTTTCAAGCAAGGGTACAGACTCGAAGAACCTGGTCGAAGCTGCATACAACCATCAAACAAAAGTTATGATATGTTTCAAACCCAAGATAGACATACCTATGATTGAGTGATAAATACTTTCAAGGTATAGCCGCCATAAGATACACTGCAGATCCATAATTATATTAATAAAAGGGTATAGACACCAAAGATACAATGTGGATCTATACTTCAATGACATGAACTGATCGTAGCCACGAAAAATACACAGTGGATCTACAAGATGACAATAAATAGCCACATACCAATACAAAGTGGATCTGTGTGATAGTATATGTATCACTATTCTCAAAAGAAACTCTGTCGCAACCTAGGCAAAGTATATATCAGAGTGATCACTCAACCCAGGGTCTTCTTACCAATCTCGATATAGTACAAATCTAACCATATGAATAGATGTCTTGATGTCAAACATGGTAGAAACCACTTGATTACCAGTCAATAAGGTAAACCGTTAACAAGTGCAAGGGAAATCACCATTGATGTCAATGATTCCCAAGGTACCCTAGTACATTCCAGTGAATGTGAATAAATGAGATGAAGTCGAACATTTGTGGAATCATCTAATCAGAGGTCAATGATGTAAACCTACTGTCGGAAGCGACGAGGCCTACAATGGAGGCATGCAGGTCCCAAGGTACCAACTAGTTTCTAGGTCTAGTTCCCAGATAATGTGTTGAAGTCGATAGGAATAGACTCGTCGAAGGAGGGCCTTGATGTATCCCCCATCAACGAAACAAAACTGACATAGAGATATAAGTTGGTGAATCATATGAGAATGGACTGACACATGCGCTGAAACAAGAAATTTGTGATGGTTGACTCTCGAGGCAGATACTACGCTTGAACACTGAGGCACAACAACAGAAACATGACATGAACCAAAACATGATGATGCAGTGGATACTATGACTTTCTTTGGGTGACCCAAAGGAGTAAAGAAACTCAAAGGATTGGTTCAGTACAGAGGTTCAATGGATTAAAATGTATGCAAAGACAAAGTTCCATGTGCAAGGGCCATAGTAAGAATGACCTGTGATGTTTTCAAAAACTGCTTGGCTTGCTTCCTTCAAATTTTCCCCCCATCCAGATACTAAAATACCTCTTTTTAATTTAACGATCTTGAAGAGGGTAACACATGCTCGATATAACTCACCTTTGGTAAGTCCCTCTTCCTTTGTTTAATGAACTGGAAGAAGGAAGGGTTCAGTCCCATATGGGCCCTTCAATGTATGATTCTTTTAGTGAGTCCAGAGAAGGTAAACTCGGTGATTTTTCATGTTTAGAGAGTCTGAAAATAACTTAAAAATGACTCGAGGGTTGTCCTTTTTCGTAATGTTAGTCTCGCGAGGCCAAAAAAGAGATAAATTATCACTCAAAAGACACCCTTTCAAACCTTTTAACGAGTGGGAAAGGAAGAAAGATCACTCAACAATCTTTTCATGTTTAGATAGTCTGAAAATAGCTTAAAGATGACTTTAGGGGGTTCCTTTTTCGTGTGTCCATGCAATTCTGAAAAAGAGATAAAAATTTACTTGGTTGAGTTCTCATGTTTTTTCGAGCGTGAGAAGGAACTAAGACCATTCTTGTTATTGGTTTCATTTTTACACAAGATTGAAACAAAATTAAACTATGCTTGTAAATTCCCAACGTAACTTCCAAAGGTTGTGATACCCATGGATGGTTGGTACTATGCACCCATATTGAAAATCTAGCAGAATAACTCCAGAATGATAATCAAAGGCTGGAGACATGCCCCCCAAGCTTCAATTCATTCACTGACTTTGAGGTTGTCACCAATTTCTGTACTAGATGGAGAAAAAGGATTTGGGTGGATGAAATGAAGGTTCAAATATGATACCTAATGAAGGATTCAACTCAACATCTACAAGATCTAGCGAAAGACTCGACCTGATAAGAGAGGTGACTGTTTCATTTTTTTAACGATCTTGACACAGGAAAAGAACTATGCTCAAGACTCTCAGTTCAATCCCCAAATTTCTGTTTCATTTTTTAACGAGCTTGCTACAGAGAAGAAAAATTATGCTCAAGGCCTCTGTTTCATTTTTTAATGAGCTTTCCACAGAGAAGCGAAACTATGCTCATGGACTCTTCTTGATCATGGCTTCTAAGAGGATAACACTCTGGAAGGACACCATGTCAAGGGACAAAACTCAGTCATGGATTCCAAGAGATCTTCACTAGATGGAAGAACAATACTATGGAAGGAACACATGTCGAGGGTTGTATCAGGGGTAAGGATATCATGCTCTAAAGACCCTACCGAAGAGATCACCATGTCAACTGCTTGATCTAAGTCATCTGCATCATCAACAAAAGGCATGGGAGATAACACCACATAATTGACCTGTGGTAGGGGCAATACCATCCACATATAAGAACCGTTTAGGGAGGTCATTGGGTTGGTAATCAAGTCAGGACCAATGCATGAAAGTTGATCAATAGCCACAATTATTCCATTGTGAGGGAAATATATCACATGAAAAAAAGTGGACACAATAACTTTCATGGCATAGACATAATCTCACCCAAGGAGTAAATCGAAATCCAAGGGGTCCTGGAATACCATAACATCAATAAAGACAGTTTTCCCTCCCAAAGTTATGGGAAACCGAGGAAGGAATCCTAAAGGGTGACTGGTTTTTATGTTAAAATCGAACAGAGTCTGGGTAACCGACACAAGCTAAGGATAACCCAAATCTTTCCAAGTAATAGAGGACAAAATACTAACAGACAAACCTTCATCTATCAATGCATGAGGAACTTCCCGACCACAAACCTGTACTGTAATCTTGAAAGGAATGTGAGAGGGAAGATGAGGTCCAGTTAGCACACCCCAATCAAAAAGGATGGCCTCATTAGTTGGAGGGGTTTCATGAGAGAGGGAGGAATTCCCCCCAACATGGTAGATTCTATATCAATGAGAAAAAAGTGTGCAGAATTGGATTTATTCTCTAACGGGAGAGTAGGATCGACTAATAATGACATCAAATTGACCACTTAGGTTTCATTCTCAAAGGAGAGAATGGGGTCGACAACTAGAAATGGATCGACCGTTTGGGTTGCACTCTCTAACGAGAGAGTGTGATCGACCGAGGATGGGATCAGGTCGACCACTTTGTCAATTGGCCCAACTATGGATGTGACCATATTGACTACATGATCAATCGGACTGACCGATGGATATACCAGCTTGATCATTCCATCAACTACAAGTGGGTCAAGAGTAAGCTTGCGATACGAAGCTAGAAGTTGAGGCTGGGAAACAGTCATGTTTTCCAGTAATTTGGAGTCTTCGTCCATATGGGGGAAAAGGTGAGTTTGATGACTCCCTCTTCATAACTGAAACAAGAAATTGACTCTACGTTTCTTCTTCCCATTGGTATCCTGACTAGTTGACGGGAGGTCATCAACATGTTGTTTAGAGGTTGACGAAATGGGTTGGCAAGGGCGTGTAGACTGTGCTTCTATAACCTTGGATAGACCAGGGAAATCCTTAAGAAGATGGCTACCCTTACGAAGTCTGCAAGGGTATTTGGGCTTACAAGTTGTTTGGGTGATTTGGGCATCATCAACACTCCCAATATGATTATCAGTAACTGGTTGTTTTCCAACATGTCTGGCAGTGGTTGGAAACTTGGACCCTTGCTTATTTTTATTCTTCTTATTATTCCTTTTCTTCTTCTTCTTATCCACCAGGTTACTTGCTTCAGAGCTTTCACTCGACGAAGAAGATGAAACAAAAGAAGACCTTGCAAGTGAAGAAGGCGAAGGAGGTCTTACTGGTGAAGAAGGTGAAGGATCAACATGAGGTTGATGTTCTTTGGGGGAAGTTCTTACAACTGAAGCACAAGCTACATTCGAGATTACTTGAGTGGAAAACAACCATATCAGTAATCCAATTGTGAGACCTGGAAGGCTCAAAGTAGCGATGTGAGGAGGACCAATGTTTTCGTAAGAAGGAAAAACAAAAGGTTCCCTTGCCAAGGGGGTTCCTACATTGGTCGTTCTGGGAACTGATTCCATTAAAACAGATCCAACCTAGAGTCTGCTAGGGAAAATAAACAACACATACTAAAAATCTAGGAAGCAAGCAAACAAACAAAACCTTCTCACAATGAACACACTAGTTGGTGATGAAATCCAATGTTGCGGGAACAATGTAAGAAGGGGCTGAGATAGAGCAGGCGGAAAAGTTACGTTGATGACTTGCTTAATGGACTTACACCCTGGTGCAAGATTTCACACATAAACAAGGGTATATCCTCAAGGATCCCGAGTGAGTTTGGCCAATGTCAATTCCAGGTACCGTGAATACTTGCCCCTCCACAATCACCTCATGTAAATACCCTAAAGAGATAGGCTACTAAATTTACCAACTATAACAATGATTCTTGGGGAAACAATCGATAGTCCGATCCACACGCAAAGGTAGGGTATCTAGCCTGAAATAAACTCGAGAGGATCTCACACATAATCATGGGTATACCCTCTAGTGACCCCCAACAATATGCGTAGTCTCTACACTAAGACCAACAAAGCAGGGTGAGTAACTCTACCAGTCCTAATGCGACCTCATGATTGACCCTTGTGTTAGAAGGGATTCATAGGAAAAAATGTAGTAAATAGATTTCACCGCTCTCTAAGTCAAGATTCTATGTTTGTTTACAGCTTTGGAAAGTTATCTTTCACACCTATTCCAAAGCCCTACACCCTAAGCTAATGCAGGTTTGCTACCAGAAAATATGAAAATGTCTAATAAATTTTAGTTTAGCGCTTGATTTTTAAGGTTGTTTTTTACTCAAGAGGAAAATGACATGGACTAAATGATGTTTTGACCGACTCTAAACAATGAAAATAAATGAGAATTCAAATATTTCACTTCGATGAAAGCTATAATACGAGAAGGAGAAAACGTTTATCATTCCCAGATGCACAATGCCCCAAAATGCCAAAAACCATGCAATTTCGCTACTTCATATGCAATCTAGTTTCACTACCCAAAAGAAAGAATGAAACTATATTATTTGTTTTATTCTAATGTATAAATAAATTAAATACAAATCCTTCAATGCTCCACAAATTTCAATCAGAAGAAAGAGTCATATGCAGATGCAAAAGACACGAAGCGACAAAGTTTCAAACAAAGCATGCACTCAAAGAAATGAGAACTGAAAGAAAACAAGTAGAAACTTGTTCTAACAAGAATTAAATCAAGGATTCAACAACTGACAAACATTCAATGGGTACAAGAAAATCCAGAGAAGAATCCAAGAAAAGACAGGGAGAAGGAGAAAATACCCAAATTGTCCCGACAAAAACAAGCAGCTAGAAAGGGAAATTTCACATTTTTGAAAACGTTTCAAGCTCCAATCAAGAAAATAGGGAGTGATAAGCACAAAATATCAACCTAAATAACATCACAAACCAACATACAGAGTCTGGGTAAATACTTCCACAAAACAGGCTGAGAAAATCTGAGCAGAAAAAGGAAAAAATTCCCCCAAGAAGGAGACCAATGCTCCATGTTTCAAGGGTAAAAATAGCTGCAACACTCCCTAAAGAAATGTAGGGGAGTGCTATCACTTTGATATGGCCTACAAGGGGGCGTTGGTCCACCTAGAAATTCAAAAAACAGTCAAACAAATGAAGAAAAACTCACCCAGAATTCACACAAATTGGTGAAATTGCTAGTGAAGATGGGAGAAAGGTAATGGATCATAAAAAAATAGTAAAATTGATCTAAAATGTGGGAAAATGGCAGGGAAAAACAAAGTAAATAAAAATCGATGTCGATCCCTAGTGGAGTCGCCAATTTCTGTTACAGGAAAATCCCTCTGCGGACAGGTGAACTTCCTCTTGGATCCTAGACCCCTATAACCAAGATAGAAAGGTGATAATGTTGGACACTGACATTCCTTATAATAAAGCTGAACTAGTCAAGGAAGAATAAGAAAGGAGTATAAATACCTTTAATGACATTTTTCCTTGCTCGATCGAATCAAACTGACTTAAGAGATAAGGGGGATCTTCCCCTGATTTCATCAACAACACAACACTCCCCCAGAATGGTGCATAGAGCGCTGCAACACTCCCCCAAAGGAAGGAAAGGAGCACTAGCACTCCCTAATAATGGGTAGGGGAGCATTGCCCTTCGAAAATGATTTTCAAGTGGTTTTTCTCAAGGCAAAAGATTTGTACTCTTTGTCAAATGACATATCCTTCTTTTTACCAGTCTCTGAGGATGTATCAAGTGTTCCTGTGATGTCGTTCAAGATACGACATAGGCAATATGACAATATGATATTTGTGACACTTGCGACATTTGTGGCCAAAGTGAGACACTTGTGAAACTTATGATGACGATAGTAGGTCATCATTGAAGTGAGTAATTTTGATGTGTAACAACCATGCTCCTTGAGACTTCTCCGTTTGATCGATTCATTCTTGATACAGTCAATTTTCAAGATCTTGCTGCACTCCGTGAGACATTTTTATCCGACCGATTCTTTGATACTTAGTTTATTTTTTGAACTCTCACCGTGGGTCATGATAAATTTATGATTCTTCTATACATACACCCAAATTCATTTTCTCTCATTGTGTTGATGTTTTGGATGAGGTGGCTTCTGTGTGGAATTATTCTACATGCATACTGGATGATGTGACATCAATACGTGCCTAACACATGGCATCTGCAGAGATGCTTGTTATGGCACCAACATGGAATCCCTCTGGTGTGGCACTCATCTTACTAGACACATGACACTGATGATCTTGCTATCATGGCACTGATGTGGATGAGCTGGCCCATGGGGTATCGAGCTCCAATCCTTTGATATTAGCCATTGATATCTAATGATAGACGAACAAGATTTAACTTGTTCCAGGTCCATTGTTCTCCACAACAAAATTTAATGCCTTGCACATGGTTCCATGGCTCTTCCATACACATTCAAATTACATAAAATATATTTTTCAATATAAACCCTTCGAAGTTGAATTTCCTTGTGAATGTGTGATATATTGTTGTCTATATTTCTTTGGTTTGGTTAACTTGGACCTACTCTGCTAAGCTCACCGCCGCTTAGATTTGCAACGGGGCCATAGTGTCTTCCTCATACATGTATGAGATTTCTCTATGCTCTTGGATTTCATATCTCATCCCTCAATTATTCTTCAAGATGGTTGTCTTCGTTCGACTTCCAATTCACTCTACCTATGCACCCTGAGTTCTCTTATATTGATTGTTCACAATCATCGTTACCTCATGGATTATTATCAATGCACAAACGCTCTCTTCTTCTCGTGTCTGGTTCGAATCACTTTAGTCTCGACGTTCTCCCCCTATCTTTTGACATTAATGGCAACATGACTGTTACAGTTCTATCTACCTTTGACATCAATGAAAACACTATTTCCAACAATATGATCAATTTGAGAAACTTTGTAAAGGTGCATTGCTAGTTGAGTTTCTAATGCAATCTATGCTTGTCATAGTACAACCACAAATTAATATAAAAAATAAATAAAGTTTTTCACGCATGTTGAGCAATTCATACGTAGGGTGATGCAATATATCATGATTTTTAGACCAATTGAAATTTGATATGACATGGGAAAATAAGAGTGGAAAAGAGCGAACTTGGTGGGTCCATAACACAGGTTCCAAAATAAAAGAACTAGTCCACTACATTTAGTCACAGTGTATACTTTGTTTAAGTGATATTTATAATTATACCTATAAAATTTTGCATTATTATATGAAACTTTAACTCCAATACAACAAACTAATTCCACCACATAGTGAATTTGAGCTAAAAGAATCCTATCGATCATTGAATCACATATACAAAAACATATCGCCAAACTACATAATAAACTTCAACTCCAATGCAAAGTGAATTTTCAACTTAAAAGACAATTTTGAATCATTGAATCCCTTCTAAAGATAACTCTCCATAACTAATATTTCTCATAATGGGTGACTTCTTGCATGAATAATAGGATTGTTTCATAATTAAATTCTAATGGTTTTCAGTTCCGATTTAATGATACAATGAATGTTTTTAATGACATGACAATGTGATCAATTCATAATATGTATGAATTAATAGTTTCATTGATATAATAAATAGTTGGTGAAATTTGATCATGACAAGGGTCATGATTTTTTTTCAAAAGTCATCAATATTATTAATTGTTCATCATGAGGCTTATTGGGTTAGCATCTAAAATATTACTTAATGTTGTTCAATAAATTTTTGAATTTTTTTAATGATTTTGTGTTTAAAATAATAGTGAATATCGAAATTAACAATTATTTGAATTTTAATTAATTGGCATACCGATTAAAATACTTACTAATGATTGATCAAAGTGGTGTAATGGGAAACCAAATACGATCTTTGTTTCCAAGGAAAAAATTGTAACTTTATATTCAAGAAGAAAAAAAGTTGCATTCAATGCGTGTGTGTAAAGAACAAATAAAAAGAGACTATAATATAAAGTCCATCAAAGAGACTCTAGCCAATATTATTCTAACTTGTAAACCACATATCCTATATTATCTCTAAATTGCACAAAGCCCTACATAAAAAAAGACAACATTTCCATAATGGTGAAACCAAAATTATAGTAAACTTGTCTTCTCAAAAGTTATATTCAACAAGTCTCATCCTATAGAGCATTGTAATTTACATGTGTTCATTCTTAAAATAAAGTTTGGGAAGCATGTAACATTCTAACTTCAAATAGATTTTTAATGTCTTTTAAATTAAAATGTTGCACCTAGTTGAATTTGGCACACTAGTGGCACCAAAGTGTTGTAGTATTATGTGCACCAAATGTTATACTTATGATAAAACATCCACAAATGAAAACTTTCGCAAAATAATAATTGTGGAGGTTTGCATTTCTACTTTTGTTTAAAACCAAGTTTGGTGCAACTAATGTAATATAGGGCATTAGTGCACTTGGATTTTTAAATACACACCCTGAGTGTAAAAAGGTTTTTTAATATAACTAAGACTTGTGTTTTTTATCAATGCACTGGAATTTAATCAAATGAAAAAAAGAGCGGGAATTTCATTTCATAAAAGTGACTTAAAACAACCCCAAAACCTTAATCCATTGTTGTGCCAAAAGTTATAGGAGATATTTATGCAAGAGTGATTCTCCAGGTAAAATATTGGAGTGGAGAGAATTTTCTCAACGATAGAATTTGTAAGGGTCATCATGGGTTTCATACAATTCTACAAAAGAGAAATTTTAGGTATGCAACATCATTCTCTGTATATCAACAAAATAATAGAGTTTCAAAGTTATCTTCAATGTTGCAAACCCTATATTTGTTGTTGCTTTAATTTTTTTTATATCACTATAAACCCTAGCTGTAGGGGTTTAGTTTCTACAAGATTTATTTTTTAGGATTTATAGGTATTTATAGCTCCCAATGGATATTTTGATGGAAATGATATTTTAATGAATTGGAGCCCCGTATTGCATTGAATATCAAGCTCTATCCCTATGGATATTTTTTGGAAAAAAAGTTTAGGTTCCATGATGTGCATTGTGCAGAAATTATGCATCAGTTGAACATGTTATTTAAAAATTCGAGTTCCAATATACTTAGTGAAAAGAAAACACGGACTAGTGCACTATATATTATAAAGTGCACCATTAATCCCTCATTGTTTAATAAACAAATTTTCATATTTAATGTTACTCATTAGATAGTAAATACGTTGGCATAAAACATTCTATTGTGTAAGCCTTTTTATTGAAGAAGTTCATGAAACAAACTTATGGTAACAAGTACAAGGAAATGTTTCAAATAGGGAAATTAGGTGGATCAAAAGGTGATGAGCATGAAGTTTTATTTGATTTTTTACTAATAATGTACTTAACAATACTAGCTAACTAGGTTGATTTCACATATTTTAAATGTTGTGCATGGATTGGCAACAAAGAAAGAGAAGGCCCTCCTCAAAAGAATTTGTCTCAATCATGATGATAGAAGATAATGACTATGGGGATTTTTTTTAATAAAATTATGATGGATATAGTGGAAAGAACGTCTATCTAAGACTATTGGAGATTGTGTTCAATTATAGTACAAAATTCAATACAATAAATCCAATAATCAACAACCCATTCAACACCCGTTTCTATGGTACGCTTTTTGATTTACACAATCATGGATAGTATTTTATAAATATAGATGTTCTCATTAAATTTTATTTATGTGTTTGTAGATGCAATATGAAGAGGAAAAACAAAATCAATCTTATCAACAAGACATTGTGTTGTGGCCACAACAAACCCCCTTTTATTTTTCTTTTATAAGCAAAAGGAAAGCCCCGTCTACGAAAATTTGTGATCTAATTCCTAATCCACTACTACTATGATCCTATTGGATATTATTTATCTAACTTGAGGGGGTTATGGGTTTAGATATTTATTCATGATTTATCTTTGAGGAGGTTTGTCATGACCAATAATCTCTTTGATCTTGTACTTTTAGATGTTCTTCACGATACCTTTGATTTATGATATTTATTTGATCCTTGTGTGATAATATTGATATGTTGTCTTTTGAACCTTTTTCATTAATT
>JZKD02S0766116.1:227376-261488 GCA_000966675.3 Picea glauca
CAGTATCACCCGTAGATTAATCGATAATTACCTTTCCTTGCAACTCTGGATCTCCCAGACTTGTCTCGGTTAACGAATGATCCTATTTTTCATTCTCTGGTTTGGCCAGTTATTCCAGCTAAACCTCCTTCTGATATTCCAAAATTTGACGGAAAAGCTGGAGAAGATCCAAATAACCATGTGATGACTTTCTATTTGTGGTGTTCATAAAACTCCCTCATGGATGATTTTATACGTTTGCGTCTTTTCCAACAAACACTTACGGGTTCTACAACAAAGTGGTATATTGAACTACCACGTGCTTCTTTTCAAGTTTTCAACTCCCTTGCCATGTCTTTTCTCACGCACTTCCAACTACCGATTCGATACGAGATGGGTACCGAACTATTGACCTCACTTCATTAGATGAACTCCGTGCATATATCTGATCATATTCATGAATGGAGTCGACGACGAAGGTTGATCAAAGCAATCATTCCTGACCAGTTATTGGCAAAATGGTTCACTAAATCACTGTTACCCCCGATTGCTTGTGATGTTGCCATGGGTGGTGTAGTCACCAAGGAAGAATCTATTGCTCGAGCTTAGTACTTATATTTGGTTTATTCGCAATTTGGTACTCTGTACTAATTTATACCAAATGATACCCATTCCACTACCGATCCATCCAAACCATCGTCTACTTCACATGCGGATGGAGTTATTGGCTCCGTCAAAACCCAATCTACTTCCCAGTCGACTGGAGAAACCTAGTGGTCTCCTTTGACATCTGATCCCAGTTTGACCACACCCTCTTCTACCTCCCCTCAAACTCAGATCTCTGAGGTGAATGCAATCCAATCTTCGCCTTCACAACAATCCGGAGGTAAGAAGAAGACGAGAAATAAACCGAAAAAAAATGACAATGAACAACCAAAAAATCAAACTCACACCCCTGCTGTCGAAAAGCAACCACAACGGAAACCAAAATTCCCATGTCTCATTTGTGGTGATGATCACTACACCCGAGATTGTCCACATCACGATGAAGTGGCCAATTTTTTTAAAGGAAATTCACAACCCGTCGTGCTTACTCAGCCTTTTACACAGTAGCAATCCTTGGTTGCTCAAACCCCCACTCCTGGGGGTAGTTCCAGCCAATCCCATGATGAGGCCTCGAAAAGTGCCCATATTTACATGTTTAACGGGATAAATTTGACCACTCGCACTACGACATACGACACACCAGTTAAACCTGATAAGCCGAAGGCCACTAACGGTTCTTTACTGGACCCATCACCATCTTCTGTTAATCCTCCTTCTGCTAGTCCTCCATCCGGGTCACTCCATATCGATAAACCTTCATTTGACTCCATCTTATGCCCTCCTAAGAGAACTATTAGGAAATCTACCTTCAATCCTAGTTCACAGGCTACCCAAAACTACAACATCATTGAAGATTTGGCTCAAGCACCGTGTGCTATGTCTGCTTTGGAAGTTCTACAACAATGTCCCAGTCAACATAGAACGCTCTTGGCTTCCATTGGTGCTTTTGATCCTGAGTCATATAATAATATCACATTTAATCTAGATGATTATCAGTCTCGACTCTCCCACCAACTAGCTTTTCAAATTGATGTTGTTGTTCACAATCAACAAATCCACCGAACTATCTTGGATGAGGGAGCCTCTACTTGTGTCATGTCTTTGGCTTGTTGGAAATGCTTGAAATCACCTGCCCTTAACAAATCCCCTATGATGTTACGCACTTTCGATGGGAGAGGTTTTCATCCTCATGGACTTTTACAATCCTTAGTCATTCAGTTGGGCGGAAAAACCGTTACTGTTGATTTCGAGGTGGTCGATGCCCCCCTCGATTACAACCTATTACTCGGAAGAAGTTGGTTCTACGCTATGGCTGTCATCGCCTCGTCAGTGTTTCGATGTGTACAATTCCCTCATCAAGGCAAGATTGTCACTATCGACCAACTAGATTTCTGTACACTCGATGCTCGTGCTCCTGCTACCAACAACGTTCCTTTTCTGGGAGACCACATGATTACGTATGAAAGAGTTGGTGTTGTCTTGTTGAAAGATTCTATCCTTATGGGTACCTTCCCTACGCCACTTCCACCCACCACACATCATATTGCCACCGTCAATATGATTTCGACTATGGCTTATCAATCTTTGGAATCATATGACCCTTGGATTGTACCTAGTCCTATGGAATTCAATGTACTAGGTGACACCATGCCACTTAGCCCAGCCGAGGCCACATACATTTCTATTCAATCTGCCTCTCCCTCCCTAGACAAACCACATCTATTGGCACCCGATACCTACTCGATGTCATCATGGTTAAATTCCCTATCGTCTGCAATCGATTGCATTTCCCAATTTTTTCCTTCTGACGAATCTATAATGGAAATGCTTAGTATTGATGATGTACCTTGGGATGATATCCATCATAGATCCTCTTTTCTTCCACCTCTAGAATAAATTCATAAAGAAATACACTCTGTCTTCCCTCCTGATGTTACCAATTATCCGCAACCTCCCATCCTCACACAAGATATTCTTTCTGAGGGGAATCTAGGTAATACGTCTACTACAATCGTTATTGATATTTCGATCAAAGAAGGCATTGTGGAAAATGTTAACCTCGGTGCTAATTGCACGCCCGAAGAGGTGGTCTCTTACACTGCCCTGTTTAAAGAATTTCGTGATGTCGTCGCTTGGAGCTACGAAGAAATGTCAGGGATCGACCCCTCGATCATCGTGCATGAAATCAAGATTTACCCAGGTGTGAAGCTCAACAGAAATTCCGCTCGGTTCATCCCAAGAAAACCATGACTATAAAGGCAGAAGTTGAGAAACTTTTGAAATTTGGCTTTATCTATCCTATCCCCTTGACGGAATGGGTCTCCAACCTTGTTCCAGTTGCCAAAAAATAGGGGACCATTTGCGTCTATGTTGACTAATGGGATCTCAATAAGGCTTGTCCAAAGGACAACTACCCTACACACTTTATTGACTAGATCATTGATAATTGCAATGGGAGCGTAATTTTCTCTTTCATGGATGGTTTCTCCGGGTATAACTAGATTGAAATTTTACCTGTTGATCAACATAAGACAACCTTTATCTACCCGTGGGGAACTTTCACCTATCAGAAGCTACCATTTGGTCTCAAAAATGTTGGTGCTACTTTCCAGCGGGCCATGTCATACGCTTTCCACGATATCAAGAATATTACAGAACCTTACCTCGACGACTTACCTGCCCAATCATCCAATCGATCAAATCATATTGATCACCTATGGGCTATTTTTCTTCGGTGTCGGTTTTACCATATTTGTTTGAACCCACATAAGTGTATTTTTGTTGTCGAATCCGGTCGACTCCTTGGTTCTATTGTCTCTAAGGATGGGATTCAGGTGGATCCCTTAAATATTAAGGCTATTCTGGCCTTACCTCCGCCTACTAATTTGACCCAACTCCAAAGTTTGCAAGGTAAAGCAAACTTCCTTCGTCGTTTCATTTGTAACTACGCTGCGATAAGTAAAGGATTCACACGATTGTTGCAGAAAAATGCCCCTTTCATCTAGGATGACATTGCTCATCGATCGTTTGATGCTCTCAAGCATGCCTTGACCCACGCACCTTTGTTGCATCCTCCAGATTATACAAAGGACTACATCCTTTACTTAGCTGCCTCTACTTCCACTATTGCGATGGTTTTAGTTCAGGAGGACCCCAACGGTGAAGAACATATGATCTATTACCTGAGCAAGAGTCTATCTGGACACGAACTTTGATATTCACATGTAGAGAAACTGGCTCTGGCAGCCATCATTGTTGTCCATAGATTTTTCCACTACATCCTGCTACGCACCACCATTGTTATTGCGGACTCAAACCCCATGTATCATATCTTGACACGTCAAGTGCTCGGGGGAAAATACTTCAAATGGATCGTCATCCTTCAGGAATTCGATTTTGAATTTGTGAAGTCCAAAGTCAAAAAGTCCCTGGTGTTTGCGGAGCTTATCTGCGACCTTCCCCGTGCTGATGAAGATGTTGAGCCCAGAGATTCTCTCCCTGACAAAACTCTATTCCTCATCAACACATCTGATCCTTGATATGGAGATATCCTCTTTTATCTCCAAACCCAATGCTTTCAGCCTAACATTTCTTATGAAGAGTGTCGACGTATTCACCACCATTCTCGTCGATACCTTATTGTCGATGACACTTTGTATTGTCATGGTATTGATACTATCCTTCGACAATGTTTGACTCATGAAGAGGCTGAACGTGTTCTGAATGACTGTCACTTTGGAGCCTGTGGCGGTCACCTTTTTGGGATGGCTACAACCCATAAATTTTTATGTGTTGGCTACTTTTGGCCCTCGATTTTCAAATATTGTATTGCGGTAGTCAAAAAATGCCCACCCTGCCAAGTTTTTAACAACAAGGCATGCACCCACCCTGCTCTGCTACACCCCATTATTGCCATCGGCTCCTTTGCCAAGTGGGATATCGATTTCATGTAGTGTAAGCCTACCTCAACTGAGGGGTACGGTTATATAATTGTCCCTGTCGATTACTTTACAAAATGGGTTGAGGCTATGCCTACCTTTCTGAACGATGGTTGTACCACAACTCTTTTCATTTTTAACCACATCATCACTCGTTTTGGTGTACCATGCACCATTTTCACTTATCACGGTTCACACTTTAAGAACCGGACGATGAGTGAATTACATGTCGAGTTGGGTTTTCGCCATGAAAAATCATCCCCATACTACCCTCAAGCCAACGAACAAGTTGAAGCCATCAACAAGGTCCTTAAAACCATGATTCAACATATGGTAGGGGAAAATAATACATCCTAGCATATACAACTTTTCTCCTCTTTATGAGATTACCGTACCTCCATAAAAACCGCAACTGGGTTCACTCCTTTCCAGTTAGTGTATGGCATCGAAGCTATTTTACCAATTGAGTGCGAGATTCCATATCTGAAACTTAAAGTAGAACTCCTACCCCATACTTCTGTCGAAGAAGAAAGTTTCTTATATCTAACCAGGCTGGATGAAACACGTCGTGATGTCTCTCTCATTAACGAGGCACATCAGAAATGGATAAAAAATCAATACGAAAAATCCGTTCATCCTCGGACTTTTGCAGAAGGAGACTTAGTCCTCATCTATGACCAAGCTCATGACAAGTTAGGGATAGGTAAGTTAGAACCTCTATGGCATGGCCCTTACATTGTGAAACGTGTTTTTCACAGAGGCACCTATGAGTTAGTCGATTATGATGGAATCTCCTTGGGAGAGCCCCAGAACAGGCTTTACCTTAAAAAGCACTATGCCTAGATCACCTAGCATGCGTACTTTATACATTATTGTATTTTGGTTTGGTGTGTCAGTTTCTTTTGTGTGCTCGAGTTTTTACCTTTGCCACTCATACTGTGTCAAGTTTTTTCATGTGCAGATGACGTCTTCCTTTCCTATCTTTGTCAGATTTGCGGATGTTGCTAGTCGATACACCCAGAACGTTGCTTCTGCAGCATGGGTCATTTACCAATCTGATGAGTTAGTGAGTTCAGGAGGTATTTTCTTAGGATCAATGACTAACAACATGTCATAATATCATGCTGTCATCGAAATTTTGACCCAAGCCTCCTCCCTAGGTGTCTCCCGTATGATTGTTAACCTGGACTCGCAACTTGTGGTCTGCCAACTTAATTGTGTCTACGCCATTCGTAATCCTATCCTGATACGTCTCCACCTATGGGTTCGTCGCCTTGAATGAATTTTTTATTACATCGAATACAGACATATTCCAAGAGAACTCAATAATGTTTCAGATTCGTTAGCCAATTACATCATGGATCGATATCTCACACATAGATAAGGTTTCATGAAAGAAAATAAATTGTACACCACATGTAAATTAAAACACATCACATTAAAGACATCATTATTTACAAATCTTTTGGCACTGTAAAAACTCACAACTGTATATATATATATGGCGTGACTGAAAATGTTTTATTACATCAAAAAAGTATTTGGAAGAGCAAAATTTGGGTCTTCACACCCATACAACATCGTTTGACAATTCATACAATCATACCATCATCAGAAAGACTCTAATCTCTCTGCACTACATTATGTTGCGAGTAACACGTCATTGCACAAACTACTCATCTTAGTAGAGAGTTAACACTCTCGGGCACCCCCACGGTGTGTCTCTGTAGATGTAAGGGCACTTCTTGCCTTCGTAGAGGAGGGATACCCATCGTAAGGCCTTGGAGATTTCTTTCAACCTCCTAGAGACCTATCACTGGTGCCCTTGGATCTACTGCAACCTGAGTGTTCATGCGACGTCTAGGTACTGGTATCTTAGCCAGACGCATTGCTCCCTTGTCTACATGTTGAAAACAATACATCCATTAGAAACTCTTCTACATACCCCAAAAAATATATATACGTTGTGAAATAAAAAAAAGCACTTGACAATGTATTGTTTGGTCTCTTACTTGACACATCCCAAGCTGCTCCTGCTAGTAGAACTAGATATTGGCATACGGGAAGTCTTCTATCCAGAGATATTGGCATCGCATCCAGGCAAAGAAGTCACTGGTGAAGTGAAATTATGACTCTGCCACTAGTCTCGGAGACAAACTAGTCCATCGCTCCATCCATGGTTCTCCCACTGGTCGTACTGCCAATGCTATTTGAGGTTGCATCTGAGGGATGCACTCTAAGAAGAATGAGACCAAGAAAGAACCATATCCAAAATGTGAATTTCCACTGCTATGAATCCTTATGCAAATGAAATGGTAATTGAAATTTTTTCCTTGTATTAATATTTAAATTTTTTCATTTTTTCATAAGGTGTAGTTATTTTTGGATTTTTTGAACATATTTTGGAGGTCTCACTAAACCCCTGGATTGCAGTTTTGACATTGTTGACAGATTTCAGAGTAGTTTTTGATCATTTTTTCACCATGTCATATTCATGAGCATAGTCTTAGTTCGTTCTCAAGCTAGAAAATATAAGAACGTGTTAGGTGAACTTTTATCTCTTTTTCAGACCCGTATGGATACACGAAAAATGAACCCCCTAGAGTCGTCTTTAAACTCTTTTCAGACTCTCTAAACATGAAAATATTGTCAAGTGATCTTGCTTCCTTTCACACTCGTTAAAAGGTTTGAAAGGGCGTCTTTTGAGTGGTAGTTTATCTCTTTTTCGGCCTCATGAGACTAACATTACGAAAAGGACCACATTGGAGTCGCCTTTAAGTAATTTTCAGACTCTCTAAATATGAAAAACCACCGAGTTTACCTTCTCTGGACTCGTTAAACAATTATACACTGAAGGGCCCATATGGGACCAAACTCTTACTTCTTCTAGTTCATTAAACAAAGGAAGAGGAACTTACCAAATGTGAGTTATATCGAGCATGTGTTACCCTCCTCGAGCTCGTTAAATTAGAAAGATGTAATCGTCTATCTGGATGGGGGAAAAATTGAAAGAAGCAAGCCAAACAGTTCTTGAGAACGTCACCAATAATCCTTATAGTCGCCCTTGAACATGACACTTTGTCTTTGCACACATATTAATCCGCTGAACCTATGCACTGAACCAATCCTCTGAGTTTTTTACTCCCTTGGGTCACCCGACGAAAGAAACGGTATACACTGCACATCGTGTTATGGTCCATGTCATGTTTATGCTATTGTGCCTTAGTTTTCAAGGGAAGTATCCACCTCGAGAGTCAGCCATCATAAATATCTTTCCTCAATACCCGTGTCATTCCATGTTCATTTGATCTTCCAATTTACATCTCTGTGTTAATTTCATGTCATTGATGGGGGATACATTAAGGCCCTCCTGCGACGAGTCTATTCCTATTGACTTCAACACATTATCCAATAAATAGACTTAGAAACCAGTTAGTACCTTGGGACTTGCATTCCTTAATGGTAGGCCTCCTCATGTCCAACAGTGGGTTAACATCATTGACCTTTGATCGGATGATTCCATGGATGTTCGACTTCAGCTCATCCATTCACATTCGTTGGAATGTACTAAGTACCTTGGGAATAATTGACATCAATGGTGATCTCCCTCGCGCTTGTTAACGGTTCACCTCACTGACTGGTAATCAAGTGGTTTCTTCCATGTTTTACATCAAAACATCTATTCGCATGGTTAGATTCGTACTACATCGGGATCGGTAAGAAGACCCTGGGTTGAGTCGTCACTCTTGTATGTACTTTTCCCAGGTTGTGACGAAGTTTTATTTGAACATTGACACATATACTATTACATAGATCCACTTTGTATTGGTTGTGGCTATGTCTTGTCGTCTCATAGCTCCACTATGTATTCTTCGTGGATACAACCAGTTCAGGTCATGTGAATATAGATCCACATTGTATCTTCGGTGGCTATATCTCTTTGTCAATATAATTATGGATATGCAATGTATTTATGGCGGCCATACCTTGAAAGTCTCTATCACTCAAGCATAGGTATACCTGCCTTGGGTTTGAAGCATGTATTAACATTTGTTTGATGGTCGTGTGCAGCTTCTGTCAGGTTCTTTGAGTCTGTACCCTTGCTTGGAAGTCTGCAAAGTATTTCAGTTAACAATTCCTGTCTTCTAACTTCATACTTTGGGGGGAAATCTATTACACATCAAAATTACTCATTACGACAATGGCCTAGTGTCATCGTTATCAATATTACAAGTGTATCATTTTGGTCACAAGTGTCAGAAAAAACATACTGCCATACAATGTATGTCGTGCCCATAACGACATCAGAAGGACACTTGAAACGCCTCAAACAACTAATTTGGAAGAAGAGGAATGAGTTAACAAAGTTTATAAACCTTTTGCCACTGGAAAATCCACTCAAAAAACATTTTTGGAGAGGATCACTCCTCTATACACTAACAGGGAGCGTTGGCGCTTGGTGCACCCTTTTAGGGGAGCACTATAGCGCTCTGGTGCCCCTTTTGGGGGAGCGCTTCCTTTTCTAAGCGAGTTTTGGCTTGTTGAGGAAAATCAGGAAGAGATCCCTTCAATATCTAAAGGTAGTTGGATTTGAATCCTTGGTCAAGCCATGATCTTAGGGAAGATCCATAAATGAAGGAGAATAATCCTCAACTTACCCCAAAGATATCTCTAGTGGTTGGGCTTCTCCAAGCCTATATAAGGAGGCCTTCTCATGGTGAAAGGGGATGGAAAGAATTGTGAAGCATCTAACTTATGATCTCATGAGGAAGATGTCATTTGGAGCATCAACATTCTGTGTGTGGACTGTTTAAGCAAGGGTTTGGACAATGAGAGCTTGATGAAGTTGTTGCACTCACATATATGGTTGTAAGTATTCTTCATCGTTGTTCTCATTAATATAACATGCTTGGCCTGTTTCTTTCAAGCTTGTACTTGTTCCATATAAGTTTGTCTGTATTAGATGGATCTATGTTTTAGCTAATCTCAATAGAGTAGGAATTCTTTTGTACTTTTGTTTGTCTTGCAGGACCTACCAAGGAGATCAAGATCAAAGCTCATCCTGGACCTTGCAAGGACAAATGACGTTCATAAGGTACATGCCTTCCTCCTTCTCTTTTGTTCATCAGATCGATTAGATCTAAAAGGAAGTCAGTGTCCATGTTAATTATTTTCTGTCTTAGAGTTAAGGGTGTAGCTCTCAAGAGGAAATCTACTTGTCCGCGGGGAGATTTTCCTACAACAACAACTCTATAGATCCTTGCTTATTTCAATACTGGACTTCTCTTCCCTTGGTAGAAGAAGACAATATTAATGAGATAACATGGACCATGGGAAAGGGTGACCAAAATCCTCCTATAAATCACAAGGAAAACATTACACAAGGTAATGACAAGACGTTACATTTGCACGAAACATACATAAGGTATAGTGCTTTGGTGGAATCCTACCCCATATTTATGGAGCATCATAGAGATACAAGTTGGGGTGATTATCCTGACGATGTCTCTAACCTCTCTGAAGACTAGGATGACTATTATTCTACACAAGAGGATGAAATTGACGATCTTATAAGGTTTAGAGGGAGAGGAGTTGGCTTCATCAAATGGAAGGGGGATAAGATGAACATTTGTTGACAAATCAAAACCAAGAAGATGTGCTTACTACAGAACCTCACCCCCTCCCTCAACACAATACACTGAAATACAAGAAGCAATTGATTCTGAAGGAGGGGACTATAAGCAAGGAGATATGGTTTTAGAGTGGGATACAAAGATGGGGGACCTTAACAACATTAAGGGATTCACAAATTTTTGGCTTGGACCTGTCAAGATCATAATGAAGTCAATCAATGATTCCTACTACTTATCTACACTAAAAGGGAGAAAATGTCCATTACGAGTTAGTGGATGCCTCCTCAAATCCCATCAAGGGGCATAGACTTGAATTCACAGGTAAGTATAGGTAAGTTAGGATAGGTAGGAATTTTTGCATCCATTGTACATACCATCTGCATATCATGTTAGCATATTTGTAGTTTCATTTTCATATTGTATTATTTCATTATGTATATATGTATGCTCATGATCACATGCTAGATTAGATATTCTCTTTGTTTTATTATATCATATATGAGAAAGGGGTGATATCACCACCCTAGGTATTACTAATATCCTTTGTTGAGATTTAGCAGGAACTGGTCATACCAGAGATGTTGAGGTTCTCATGCGTTCTACAGTGAGCACATGTCCCTGAGTTGGAGTCAGATGTTATCCCATGCCATAGGGATGACTAAGGAGATCAAGTCTTGAGGACCATAGGTCCTAGACATGGAGTACTGAGAGGCAAATGACTTGATCATGGACCTGGAGGGATCCTCTTTTATTCAGTCAAATCCACTTATCATCGGCAACAGTATCCATCCCACCAGCCTAGTCCTGAAATAGCAGTGTGTCTTGTTCCATGAGGTAGTGATTCCGGGTATCATGGTATGTATCACTCTAATTTTTTCGGCACTTGAATATATTGTGTCGAATCCTTCTTCATTTCATGACGTTTTCTTGGAAATTATTCTCTATGCCTCATTCACACCTGGAGGGGTGACATGGTGCCCTAGTAAGTTGATTTCCCTTTAGGATGGGTTGTCACTGGGTGGATATATGAAAATTCATCGTCTGTCCCTCCATAATTACCACTTTCCATCTTTATTCCTTCCATCTCCCCTATCCTTGTTTGGGAATTGGGATTGGCTACGCTAGGAAGGGTTGTACCTTACCTTGAGGGAAGAAGGGGGTAAAGTCCCAGAGGGTAAAAGTAGCTGGAAATAGATAAAATCCAGTTCTGAAACCTTTGATATGCTTTCTCTAGGGATCCTTGAGAAAGCAATGAAAATATTCTCAGTAAGAAAAGGGGACCCATAAGATACATAAACACTCAAGGTGTTAGTTGATGGATAGGAGGTTTCATCATGATTCGACCTATTATGACCATGGGCATGTAATAGTATGACACTACCACCTATCTGGTCACCAAACTGGGTTAGTGGCTCTTCATGGCATCACTAAGAGAAAAGGGGTCTCATCCCGATCCAACCTTCTCATTTCTATGAAATGTTTGTGGATAACACTGTCACCTCTGGTCATCAAGCCAGGACAGTGGCCCTCAACTTTTCCCTTGAAGAAAAAAAGCAAAAGATCAAAAGAACTAAAGCTATGAATAAAAGGAAATGAATGGGATAGGAAACAATTGCATTAATGACAAGGTGCAACTTTCCCTGTACAAAGGAACCCACAGGTAAGGATTTACATTTACTTGTCATTACATGCACTCCATGCCACCTCATACACTTACATGACTTGGATTATATCCCACTTGGGAAACACTTGAAACTTAAGGGAGGCTATCCCAATAGGACACCCTGAGACCTTCTCCAAACCTAACTTGTTAAATTGCATAACGTATTTGAGCATGCATCTGGGTTAAGGGTGGTTTGATGCACATGTTTGGGTGATTTAATTATTGGATGTGATTTACATGATATGATCCCTGTGACTTATGAACCCTTGGAGGGCATACTTGTTGTTACTACAGGACATTTCCCGGTGGGTAGGTACACATGAGGGAATTATTATCTCAAACATTCATGAGGGCTTAAATACCATAGATGGATGTTGCAACCCCAGCCAGGGGTAATAAGAAACTGAATATTTGCACCGGGAAAAAGAAGGACGCTACCTTTGGAGGCACCTTGGAATACCTAGACCTAGGATATCTTTCTCTTCCACATGGACATTGGCCCTTGAGGGCCCTGGATGTCATCATCATGATCCTATACATCATCCATAGCTAGGGTTTTCATTTTAGAGGCAGTTATGAGCTTGGTGGAATTTGTGGGAATCATCTGGGGCCTATGGAGGACAATCACCCTACATTTTAGGCTCAACGTTCCACCTTAGGGCCTCAACATCACCCTAGAAGGGCATGAGGTCACCCTTGGAGATGTCTTTAGGTGCTAATTAATTTTTATTATGTCAAAATTGGATTTTATTGTAAATTGGTCAGGTCGACTTTAATTTTGACCTAAAATTAATTAAGGGTCAAAGTTTTGTATAAATAAACATAAAGTAAATTCATTTTTAGGGGACAACTCATCACACACAAGTGGTGGTCTGAAAGTTTCTCCCTCTTTAAGGGTTATTGACAGAAATAACTAGTGCGCACTTCTTGGGAGAGATTTATGGTGGTGCATTTTGGTATTTTTCATGGTGGAATGGTCTTCAACTAAGGTTTGGATTGATTATTCTTGGTGAAGTAAGTGGAAAATATGCATTTTTATTCATGCTATGAATGCTTGTGGTAAAATTTACTTGTTTCATGTCTAAGATTATGAAATTTCTTGTTTAAACTCAAGGGGAGAAACAACAAATGATTCTTTCTTTCTATAACTATTCTAAAAGCTTGATATTTCCATTTTTACATTTTCTTAAGAGTGATTATTAGAGCCATAAAGTGATATCTCTCTAGTAATCTCATTCTTGTCACCAACTAAATTGTCTTTCAAAAAAGTTAAGGAAGAAAGGTACGCTACGGCCTAGAAGTGCCTACACTCTAGCAAAACCTCCCTTAAAATGGGAAAATGCTTGAGGCATTGAAGTGCCAACACCTATTGCATTTACTTCTTCCCTTAGCTAAGAATTATCATAATTATATTTCCAAAGTGATATTGTTACTGTTATTGACTCCATAAGCCCTAAAAGGTACCGATTTTTACACTCTTGTGGATGAATGAGACCAAACAAACTTTAAACACATCTTCTTGAAACTTTCACTAACACTAAAATCCATATTACCTCTGCTATAACTCCTATTACATCCCTATTTATCATCATCAATAAGCATACTAACCCCTAAAACTAATCCATAAATTTGCATTTTCCTAGGTGCTATCATCCTAAGGTTTTAGTCCTCCCTTTTCTAGTGTCCTAGCTGGAAATTTCTGAAGTTGTTTGAGGCTATTGCTGATGTTGTAATTACTATTACAACCATCATTGAAACCCATTAACACTCCTCAATTATCCATAAAACCACTAAACATTTTTACAAAGCAAACTATAATCATTGGATGTTGAAGTAGTTTTCTTATTGCTTTATTCCAATACTTTTCTGAAGTGGTTTCTATTGCTATCATCATCATCAATTAATGTTGTTATAAGTGTTTGGACAACCATTTAAGTCATTTATTGACTTTCTTTTAATCTTGAAATTGTGAGTGACAAANCAGTATCACCCGTAGATTAATCGATAATTACCTTTCCTTGCAACTCTGGATCTCCCAGACTTGTCTCGGTTAACGAATGATCCTATTTTTCATTCTCTGGTTTGGCCAGTTATTCCAGCTAAACCTCCTTCTGATATTCCAAAATTTGACGGAAAAGCTGGAGAAGATCCAAATAACCATGTGATGACTTTCTATTTGTGGTGTTCATAAAACTCCCTCATGGATGATTTTATACGTTTGCGTCTTTTCCAACAAACACTTACGGGTTCTACAACAAAGTGGTATATTGAACTACCACGTGCTTCTTTTCAAGTTTTCAACTCCCTTGCCATGTCTTTTCTCACGCACTTCCAACTACCGATTCGATACGAGATGGGTACCGAACTATTGACCTCACTTCATTAGATGAACTCCGTGCATATATCTGATCATATTCATGAATGGAGTCGACGACGAAGGTTGATCAAAGCAATCATTCCTGACCAGTTATTGGCAAAATGGTTCACTAAATCACTGTTACCCCCGATTGCTTGTGATGTTGCCATGGGTGGTGTAGTCACCAAGGAAGAATCTATTGCTCGAGCTTAGTACTTATATTTGGTTTATTCGCAATTTGGTACTCTGTACTAATTTATACCAAATGATACCCATTCCACTACCGATCCATCCAAACCATCGTCTACTTCACATGCGGATGGAGTTATTGGCTCCGTCAAAACCCAATCTACTTCCCAGTCGACTGGAGAAACCTAGTGGTCTCCTTTGACATCTGATCCCAGTTTGACCACACCCTCTTCTACCTCCCCTCAAACTCAGATCTCTGAGGTGAATGCAATCCAATCTTCGCCTTCACAACAATCCGGAGGTAAGAAGAAGACGAGAAATAAACCGAAAAAAAATGACAATGAACAACCAAAAAATCAAACTCACACCCCTGCTGTCGAAAAGCAACCACAACGGAAACCAAAATTCCCATGTCTCATTTGTGGTGATGATCACTACACCCGAGATTGTCCACATCACGATGAAGTGGCCAATTTTTTTAAAGGAAATTCACAACCCGTCGTGCTTACTCAGCCTTTTACACAGTAGCAATCCTTGGTTGCTCAAACCCCCACTCCTGGGGGTAGTTCCAGCCAATCCCATGATGAGGCCTCGAAAAGTGCCCATATTTACATGTTTAACGGGATAAATTTGACCACTCGCACTACGACATACGACACACCAGTTAAACCTGATAAGCCGAAGGCCACTAACGGTTCTTTACTGGACCCATCACCATCTTCTGTTAATCCTCCTTCTGCTAGTCCTCCATCCGGGTCACTCCATATCGATAAACCTTCATTTGACTCCATCTTATGCCCTCCTAAGAGAACTATTAGGAAATCTACCTTCAATCCTAGTTCACAGGCTACCCAAAACTACAACATCATTGAAGATTTGGCTCAAGCACCGTGTGCTATGTCTGCTTTGGAAGTTCTACAACAATGTCCCAGTCAACATAGAACGCTCTTGGCTTCCATTGGTGCTTTTGATCCTGAGTCATATAATAATATCACATTTAATCTAGATGATTATCAGTCTCGACTCTCCCACCAACTAGCTTTTCAAATTGATGTTGTTGTTCACAATCAACAAATCCACCGAACTATCTTGGATGAGGGAGCCTCTACTTGTGTCATGTCTTTGGCTTGTTGGAAATGCTTGAAATCACCTGCCCTTAACAAATCCCCTATGATGTTACGCACTTTCGATGGGAGAGGTTTTCATCCTCATGGACTTTTACAATCCTTAGTCATTCAGTTGGGCGGAAAAACCGTTACTGTTGATTTCGAGGTGGTCGATGCCCCCCTCGATTACAACCTATTACTCGGAAGAAGTTGGTTCTACGCTATGGCTGTCATCGCCTCGTCAGTGTTTCGATGTGTACAATTCCCTCATCAAGGCAAGATTGTCACTATCGACCAACTAGATTTCTGTACACTCGATGCTCGTGCTCCTGCTACCAACAACGTTCCTTTTCTGGGAGACCACATGATTACGTATGAAAGAGTTGGTGTTGTCTTGTTGAAAGATTCTATCCTTATGGGTACCTTCCCTACGCCACTTCCACCCACCACACATCATATTGCCACCGTCAATATGATTTCGACTATGGCTTATCAATCTTTGGAATCATATGACCCTTGGATTGTACCTAGTCCTATGGAATTCAATGTACTAGGTGACACCATGCCACTTAGCCCAGCCGAGGCCACATACATTTCTATTCAATCTGCCTCTCCCTCCCTAGACAAACCACATCTATTGGCACCCGATACCTACTCGATGTCATCATGGTTAAATTCCCTATCGTCTGCAATCGATTGCATTTCCCAATTTTTTCCTTCTGACGAATCTATAATGGAAATGCTTAGTATTGATGATGTACCTTGGGATGATATCCATCATAGATCCTCTTTTCTTCCACCTCTAGAATAAATTCATAAAGAAATACACTCTGTCTTCCCTCCTGATGTTACCAATTATCCGCAACCTCCCATCCTCACACAAGATATTCTTTCTGAGGGGAATCTAGGTAATACGTCTACTACAATCGTTATTGATATTTCGATCAAAGAAGGCATTGTGGAAAATGTTAACCTCGGTGCTAATTGCACGCCCGAAGAGGTGGTCTCTTACACTGCCCTGTTTAAAGAATTTCGTGATGTCGTCGCTTGGAGCTACGAAGAAATGTCAGGGATCGACCCCTCGATCATCGTGCATGAAATCAAGATTTACCCAGGTGTGAAGCTCAACAGAAATTCCGCTCGGTTCATCCCAAGAAAACCATGACTATAAAGGCAGAAGTTGAGAAACTTTTGAAATTTGGCTTTATCTATCCTATCCCCTTGACGGAATGGGTCTCCAACCTTGTTCCAGTTGCCAAAAAATAGGGGACCATTTGCGTCTATGTTGACTAATGGGATCTCAATAAGGCTTGTCCAAAGGACAACTACCCTACACACTTTATTGACTAGATCATTGATAATTGCAATGGGAGCGTAATTTTCTCTTTCATGGATGGTTTCTCCGGGTATAACTAGATTGAAATTTTACCTGTTGATCAACATAAGACAACCTTTATCTACCCGTGGGGAACTTTCACCTATCAGAAGCTACCATTTGGTCTCAAAAATGTTGGTGCTACTTTCCAGCGGGCCATGTCATACGCTTTCCACGATATCAAGAATATTACAGAACCTTACCTCGACGACTTACCTGCCCAATCATCCAATCGATCAAATCATATTGATCACCTATGGGCTATTTTTCTTCGGTGTCGGTTTTACCATATTTGTTTGAACCCACATAAGTGTATTTTTGTTGTCGAATCCGGTCGACTCCTTGGTTCTATTGTCTCTAAGGATGGGATTCAGGTGGATCCCTTAAATATTAAGGCTATTCTGGCCTTACCTCCGCCTACTAATTTGACCCAACTCCAAAGTTTGCAAGGTAAAGCAAACTTCCTTCGTCGTTTCATTTGTAACTACGCTGCGATAAGTAAAGGATTCACACGATTGTTGCAGAAAAATGCCCCTTTCATCTAGGATGACATTGCTCATCGATCGTTTGATGCTCTCAAGCATGCCTTGACCCACGCACCTTTGTTGCATCCTCCAGATTATACAAAGGACTACATCCTTTACTTAGCTGCCTCTACTTCCACTATTGCGATGGTTTTAGTTCAGGAGGACCCCAACGGTGAAGAACATATGATCTATTACCTGAGCAAGAGTCTATCTGGACACGAACTTTGATATTCACATGTAGAGAAACTGGCTCTGGCAGCCATCATTGTTGTCCATAGATTTTTCCACTACATCCTGCTACGCACCACCATTGTTATTGCGGACTCAAACCCCATGTATCATATCTTGACACGTCAAGTGCTCGGGGGAAAATACTTCAAATGGATCGTCATCCTTCAGGAATTCGATTTTGAATTTGTGAAGTCCAAAGTCAAAAAGTCCCTGGTGTTTGCGGAGCTTATCTGCGACCTTCCCCGTGCTGATGAAGATGTTGAGCCCAGAGATTCTCTCCCTGACAAAACTCTATTCCTCATCAACACATCTGATCCTTGATATGGAGATATCCTCTTTTATCTCCAAACCCAATGCTTTCAGCCTAACATTTCTTATGAAGAGTGTCGACGTATTCACCACCATTCTCGTCGATACCTTATTGTCGATGACACTTTGTATTGTCATGGTATTGATACTATCCTTCGACAATGTTTGACTCATGAAGAGGCTGAACGTGTTCTGAATGACTGTCACTTTGGAGCCTGTGGCGGTCACCTTTTTGGGATGGCTACAACCCATAAATTTTTATGTGTTGGCTACTTTTGGCCCTCGATTTTCAAATATTGTATTGCGGTAGTCAAAAAATGCCCACCCTGCCAAGTTTTTAACAACAAGGCATGCACCCACCCTGCTCTGCTACACCCCATTATTGCCATCGGCTCCTTTGCCAAGTGGGATATCGATTTCATGTAGTGTAAGCCTACCTCAACTGAGGGGTACGGTTATATAATTGTCCCTGTCGATTACTTTACAAAATGGGTTGAGGCTATGCCTACCTTTCTGAACGATGGTTGTACCACAACTCTTTTCATTTTTAACCACATCATCACTCGTTTTGGTGTACCATGCACCATTTTCACTTATCACGGTTCACACTTTAAGAACCGGACGATGAGTGAATTACATGTCGAGTTGGGTTTTCGCCATGAAAAATCATCCCCATACTACCCTCAAGCCAACGAACAAGTTGAAGCCATCAACAAGGTCCTTAAAACCATGATTCAACATATGGTAGGGGAAAATAATACATCCTAGCATATACAACTTTTCTCCTCTTTATGAGATTACCGTACCTCCATAAAAACCGCAACTGGGTTCACTCCTTTCCAGTTAGTGTATGGCATCGAAGCTATTTTACCAATTGAGTGCGAGATTCCATATCTGAAACTTAAAGTAGAACTCCTACCCCATACTTCTGTCGAAGAAGAAAGTTTCTTATATCTAACCAGGCTGGATGAAACACGTCGTGATGTCTCTCTCATTAACGAGGCACATCAGAAATGGATAAAAAATCAATACGAAAAATCCGTTCATCCTCGGACTTTTGCAGAAGGAGACTTAGTCCTCATCTATGACCAAGCTCATGACAAGTTAGGGATAGGTAAGTTAGAACCTCTATGGCATGGCCCTTACATTGTGAAACGTGTTTTTCACAGAGGCACCTATGAGTTAGTCGATTATGATGGAATCTCCTTGGGAGAGCCCCAGAACAGGCTTTACCTTAAAAAGCACTATGCCTAGATCACCTAGCATGCGTACTTTATACATTATTGTATTTTGGTTTGGTGTGTCAGTTTCTTTTGTGTGCTCGAGTTTTTACCTTTGCCACTCATACTGTGTCAAGTTTTTTCATGTGCAGATGACGTCTTCCTTTCCTATCTTTGTCAGATTTGCGGATGTTGCTAGTCGATACACCCAGAACGTTGCTTCTGCAGCATGGGTCATTTACCAATCTGATGAGTTAGTGAGTTCAGGAGGTATTTTCTTAGGATCAATGACTAACAACATGTCATAATATCATGCTGTCATCGAAATTTTGACCCAAGCCTCCTCCCTAGGTGTCTCCCGTATGATTGTTAACCTGGACTCGCAACTTGTGGTCTGCCAACTTAATTGTGTCTACGCCATTCGTAATCCTATCCTGATACGTCTCCACCTATGGGTTCGTCGCCTTGAATGAATTTTTTATTACATCGAATACAGACATATTCCAAGAGAACTCAATAATGTTTCAGATTCGTTAGCCAATTACATCATGGATCGATATCTCACACATAGATAAGGTTTCATGAAAGAAAATAAATTGTACACCACATGTAAATTAAAACACATCACATTAAAGACATCATTATTTACAAATCTTTTGGCACTGTAAAAACTCACAACTGTATATATATATATGGCGTGACTGAAAATGTTTTATTACATCAAAAAAGTATTTGGAAGAGCAAAATTTGGGTCTTCACACCCATACAACATCGTTTGACAATTCATACAATCATACCATCATCAGAAAGACTCTAATCTCTCTGCACTACATTATGTTGCGAGTAACACGTCATTGCACAAACTACTCATCTTAGTAGAGAGTTAACACTCTCGGGCACCCCCACGGTGTGTCTCTGTAGATGTAAGGGCACTTCTTGCCTTCGTAGAGGAGGGATACCCATCGTAAGGCCTTGGAGATTTCTTTCAACCTCCTAGAGACCTATCACTGGTGCCCTTGGATCTACTGCAACCTGAGTGTTCATGCGACGTCTAGGTACTGGTATCTTAGCCAGACGCATTGCTCCCTTGTCTACATGTTGAAAACAATACATCCATTAGAAACTCTTCTACATACCCCAAAAAATATATATACGTTGTGAAATAAAAAAAAGCACTTGACAATGTATTGTTTGGTCTCTTACTTGACACATCCCAAGCTGCTCCTGCTAGTAGAACTAGATATTGGCATACGGGAAGTCTTCTATCCAGAGATATTGGCATCGCATCCAGGCAAAGAAGTCACTGGTGAAGTGAAATTATGACTCTGCCACTAGTCTCGGAGACAAACTAGTCCATCGCTCCATCCATGGTTCTCCCACTGGTCGTACTGCCAATGCTATTTGAGGTTGCATCTGAGGGATGCACTCTAAGAAGAATGAGACCAAGAAAGAACCATATCCAAAATGTGAATTTCCACTGCTATGAATCCTTATGCAAATGAAATGGTAATTGAAATTTTTTCCTTGTATTAATATTTAAATTTTTTCATTTTTTCATAAGGTGTAGTTATTTTTGGATTTTTTGAACATATTTTGGAGGTCTCACTAAACCCCTGGATTGCAGTTTTGACATTGTTGACAGATTTCAGAGTAGTTTTTGATCATTTTTTCACCATGTCATATTCATGAGCATAGTCTTAGTTCGTTCTCAAGCTAGAAAATATAAGAACGTGTTAGGTGAACTTTTATCTCTTTTTCAGACCCGTATGGATACACGAAAAATGAACCCCCTAGAGTCGTCTTTAAACTCTTTTCAGACTCTCTAAACATGAAAATATTGTCAAGTGATCTTGCTTCCTTTCACACTCGTTAAAAGGTTTGAAAGGGCGTCTTTTGAGTGGTAGTTTATCTCTTTTTCGGCCTCATGAGACTAACATTACGAAAAGGACCACATTGGAGTCGCCTTTAAGTAATTTTCAGACTCTCTAAATATGAAAAACCACCGAGTTTACCTTCTCTGGACTCGTTAAACAATTATACACTGAAGGGCCCATATGGGACCAAACTCTTACTTCTTCTAGTTCATTAAACAAAGGAAGAGGAACTTACCAAATGTGAGTTATATCGAGCATGTGTTACCCTCCTCGAGCTCGTTAAATTAGAAAGATGTAATCGTCTATCTGGATGGGGGAAAAATTGAAAGAAGCAAGCCAAACAGTTCTTGAGAACGTCACCAATAATCCTTATAGTCGCCCTTGAACATGACACTTTGTCTTTGCACACATATTAATCCGCTGAACCTATGCACTGAACCAATCCTCTGAGTTTTTTACTCCCTTGGGTCACCCGACGAAAGAAACGGTATACACTGCACATCGTGTTATGGTCCATGTCATGTTTATGCTATTGTGCCTTAGTTTTCAAGGGAAGTATCCACCTCGAGAGTCAGCCATCATAAATATCTTTCCTCAATACCCGTGTCATTCCATGTTCATTTGATCTTCCAATTTACATCTCTGTGTTAATTTCATGTCATTGATGGGGGATACATTAAGGCCCTCCTGCGACGAGTCTATTCCTATTGACTTCAACACATTATCCAATAAATAGACTTAGAAACCAGTTAGTACCTTGGGACTTGCATTCCTTAATGGTAGGCCTCCTCATGTCCAACAGTGGGTTAACATCATTGACCTTTGATCGGATGATTCCATGGATGTTCGACTTCAGCTCATCCATTCACATTCGTTGGAATGTACTAAGTACCTTGGGAATAATTGACATCAATGGTGATCTCCCTCGCGCTTGTTAACGGTTCACCTCACTGACTGGTAATCAAGTGGTTTCTTCCATGTTTTACATCAAAACATCTATTCGCATGGTTAGATTCGTACTACATCGGGATCGGTAAGAAGACCCTGGGTTGAGTCGTCACTCTTGTATGTACTTTTCCCAGGTTGTGACGAAGTTTTATTTGAACATTGACACATATACTATTACATAGATCCACTTTGTATTGGTTGTGGCTATGTCTTGTCGTCTCATAGCTCCACTATGTATTCTTCGTGGATACAACCAGTTCAGGTCATGTGAATATAGATCCACATTGTATCTTCGGTGGCTATATCTCTTTGTCAATATAATTATGGATATGCAATGTATTTATGGTGGCCATACCTTGAAAGTCTCTATCACTCAAGCATAGGTATGCCTGCCTTGGGTTTGAAGCATGTATTAACATTTGTTTGATGGTCGTGTGCAGCTTCTGTCAGGTTCTCTGAGTCTGTACCCTTGCTTGGAAGTCTGCAAAGTATTTCAGTTAACAATTCCTGTCTTCTAACTTCATACTTTGGGGGGCAATCTATTACACATCAAAATTACTCATTACGACAATGGCCTAGTGTCATCGTTATCAATATTACAAGTGTATCATTTTGGTCACAAGTGTCAGAAAAAACATACCGCCATACAATATATGTCATGCCCATAACGACATCGGAAGGACACTTGAAACTCCTCAAACAACTAATTTGGAAGAAGAGGAATGAGTTAACAAAGTTTATAAACCTTTTGCCACTGGAATATCCACTCAAAAAACATTTTTGGAGAGGATCACTCCTCTATACACTAACAGGGAGAGTTGGCGCTTGGTGCACCCTTTTAGGGGAGAACTATAGCACTCTGGTGCCCCTTTTGGGGGAGCGCTTCCTTTTCTAAGCGAGTTTTGGCTTGTTGAGGAAAATCAGGAAGAGATCCCTTCAATATCTGAAGGTAGTTGGATTTGAATCCTTGGTCAAGCCATGATCTTAGGGAAGATCCATAAATGAAGGAGGATAATCCTCAACTTACCCCAAATATATCTCTAGTGGTTGGGCTTCTCCAAGCCTATATAAGGAGGCCTTCTCATGGTGAAAGGGGATGGAAAGAATTGTGAAGCATCTAACTTATGATCTCATGAGGAAGATGTCATTTGGAGCATCAACATTCTGTGTGTGGACTGTTTAAGCAAGGGTTTGGACAAGGAGAGCTTGATGAATTTGTTGCACTCACATATATGGTTGTAAGTATTCTTCATCGTTGTTCTCATTAATATAACATGCTTGGCCTGTTTCTTTCAAGCTTGTACTTGTTCCATATAAGTTTGTCTGTATTAGATGGATCTATGTTTTAGCTAATCTCAATAGAGTAGGAATTCTTTTGTACTTTTGTTTGTCTTGCAGGACCTACCAAGGAGATCAAGATCAAAGCTCATCCTGGACCTTGCAAGGACAAATGACGTTCATAAGGTACATGCCTTCCTCCTTCTCTTTTGTTCATCAGATCGATTAGATCTAAAAGGAAGTCAGTGTCCATGTTAATTATTTTCTGTCTTAGAGTTAAGGGTGTAGCTCTCAAGAGGAAATCTACTTGTCCGCGGGGAGATTTTCCTACAACAACAACTCTATAGATCCTTGCTTATTTCAATACTGGACTTCTCTTCCCTTGGTAGAAGAAGACAATATTAATGAGATAACATGGACCATGGGAAAGGGTGACCAAAATCCTCCTATAAATCACAAGGAAAACATTACACAAGGTAATGACAAGACGTTACATTTGCACGAAACATACATAAGGTATAGTGCTTTGGTGGAATCCTACCCCATATTTATGGAGCATCATAGAGATACAAGTTGGGGTGATTATCCTGACGATGTCTCTAACCTCTCTGAAGACTAGGATGACTATTATTCTACACAAGAGGATGAAATTGACGATCTTATAAGGTTTAGAGGGAGAGGAGTTGGCTTCATCAAATGGAAGGGGGATAAGATGAACATTTGTTGACAAATCAAAACCAAGAAGATGTGCTTACTACAGAACCTCACCCCCTCCCTCAACACAATACACTGAAATACAAGAAGCAATTGATTCTGAAGGAGGGGACTATAAGCAAGGAGATATGGTTTTAGAGTGGGATACAAAGATGGGGGACCTTAACAACATTAAGGGATTCACAAATTTTTGGCTTGGACCTGTCAAGATCATAATGAAGTCAATCAATGATTCCTACTACTTATCTACACTAAAAGGGAGAAAATGTCCATTACGAGTTAGTGGATGCCTCCTCAAATCCCATCAAGGGGCATAGACTTGAATTCACAGGTAAGTATAGGTAAGTTAGGATAGGTAGGAATTTTTGCATCCATTGTACATACCATCTGCATATCATGTTAGCATATTTGTAGTTTCATTTTCATATTGTATTATTTCATTATGTATATATGTATGCTCATGATCACATGCTAGATTAGATATTCTCTTTGTTTTATTATATCATATATGAGAAAGGGGTGATATCACCACCCTAGGTATTACTAATATCCTTTGTTGAGATTTAGCAGGAACTGGTCATACCAGAGATGTTGAGGTTCTCATGCGTTCTACAGTGAGCACATGTCCCTGAGTTGGAGTCAGATGTTATCCCATGCCATAGGGATGACTAAGGAGATCAAGTCTTGAGGACCATAGGTCCTAGACATGGAGTACTGAGAGGCAAATGACTTGATCATGGACCTGGAGGGATCCTCTTTTATTCAGTCAAATCCACTTATCATCGGCAACAGTATCCATCCCACCAGCCTAGTCCTGAAATAGCAGTGTGTCTTGTTCCATGAGGTAGTGATTCCGGGTATCATGGTATGTATCACTCTAATTTTTTCGGCACTTGAATATATTGTGTCGAATCCTTCTTCATTTCATGACGTTTTCTTGGAAATTATTCTCTATGCCTCATTCACACCTGGAGGGGTGACATGGTGCCCTAGTAAGTTGATTTCCCTTTAGGATGGGTTGTCACTGGGTGGATATATGAAAATTCATCGTCTGTCCCTCCATAATTACCACTTTCCATCTTTATTCCTTCCATCTCCCCTATCCTTGTTTGGGAATTGGGATTGGCTACGCTAGGAAGGGTTGTACCTTACCTTGAGGGAAGAAGGGGGTAAAGTCCCAGAGGGTAAAAGTAGCTGGAAATAGATAAAATCCAGTTCTGAAACCTTTGATATGCTTTCTCTAGGGATCCTTGAGAAAGCAATGAAAATATTCTCAGTAAGAAAAGGGGACCCATAAGATACATAAACACTCAAGGTGTTAGTTGATGGATAGGAGGTTTCATCATGATTCGACCTATTATGACCATGGGCATGTAATAGTATGACACTACCACCTATCTGGTCACCAAACTGGGTTAGTGGCTCTTCATGGCATCACTAAGAGAAAAGGGGTCTCATCCCGATCCAACCTTCTCATTTCTATGAAATGTTTGTGGATAACACTGTCACCTCTGGTCATCAAGCCAGGACAGTGGCCCTCAACTTTTCCCTTGAAGAAAAAAAGCAAAAGATCAAAAGAACTAAAGCTATGAATAAAAGGAAATGAATGGGATAGGAAACAATTGCATTAATGACAAGGTGCAACTTTCCCTGTACAAAGGAACCCACAGGTAAGGATTTACATTTACTTGTCATTACATGCACTCCATGCCACCTCATACACTTACATGACTTGGATTATATCCCACTTGGGAAACACTTGAAACTTAAGGGAGGCTATCCCAATAGGACACCCTGAGACCTTCTCCAAACCTAACTTGTTAAATTGCATAACGTATTTGAGCATGCATCTGGGTTAAGGGTGGTTTGATGCACATGTTTGGGTGATTTAATTATTGGATGTGATTTACATGATATGATCCCTGTGACTTATGAACCCTTGGAGGGCATACTTGTTGTTACTACAGGACATTTCCCGGTGGGTAGGTACACATGAGGGAATTATTATCTCAAACATTCATGAGGGCTTAAATACCATAGATGGATGTTGCAACCCCAGCCAGGGGTAATAAGAAACTGAATATTTGCACCGGGAAAAAGAAGGACGCTACCTTTGGAGGCACCTTGGAATACCTAGACCTAGGATATCTTTCTCTTCCACATGGACATTGGCCCTTGAGGGCCCTGGATGTCATCATCATGATCCTATACATCATCCATAGCTAGGGTTTTCATTTTAGAGGCAGTTATGAGCTTGGTGGAATTTGTGGGAATCATCTGGGGCCTATGGAGGACAATCACCCTACATTTTAGGCTCAACGTTCCACCTTAGGGCCTCAACATCACCCTAGAAGGGCATGAGGTCACCCTTGGAGATGTCTTTAGGTGCTAATTAATTTTTATTATGTCAAAATTGGATTTTATTGTAAATTGGTCAGGTCGACTTTAATTTTGACCTAAAATTAATTAAGGGTCAAAGTTTTGTATAAATAAACATAAAGTAAATTCATTTTTAGGGGACAACTCATCACACACAAGTGGTGGTCTGAAAGTTTCTCCCTCTTTAAGGGTTATTGACAGAAATAACTAGTGCGCACTTCTTGGGAGAGATTTATGGTGGTGCATTTTGGTATTTTTCATGGTGGAATGGTCTTCAACTAAGGTTTGGATTGATTATTCTTGGTGAAGTAAGTGGAAAATATGCATTTTTATTCATGCTATGAATGCTTGTGGTAAAATTTACTTGTTTCATGTCTAAGATTATGAAATTTCTTGTTTAAACTCAAGGGGAGAAACAACAAATGATTCTTTCTTTCTATAACTATTCTAAAAGCTTGATATTTCCATTTTTACATTTTCTTAAGAGTGATTATTAGAGCCATAAAGTGATATCTCTCTAGTAATCTCATTCTTGTCACCAACTAAATTGTCTTTCAAAAAAGTTAAGGAAGAAAGGTACGCTACGGCCTAGAAGTGCCTACACTCTAGCAAAACCTCCCTTAAAATGGGAAAATGCTTGAGGCATTGAAGTGCCAACACCTATTGCATTTACTTCTTCCCTTAGCTAAGAATTATCATAATTATATTTCCAAAGTGATATTGTTACTGTTATTGACTCCATAAGCCCTAAAAGGTACCGATTTTTACACTCTTGTGGATGAATGAGACCAAACAAACTTTAAACACATCTTCTTGAAACTTTCACTAACACTAAAATCCATATTACCTCTGCTATAACTCCTATTACATCCCTATTTATCATCATCAATAAGCATACTAACCCCTAAAACTAATCCATAAATTTGCATTTTCCTAGGTGCTATCATCCTAAGGTTTTAGTCCTCCCTTTTCTAGTGTCCTAGCTGGAAATTTCTGAAGTTGTTTGAGGCTATTGCTGATGTTGTAATTACTATTACAACCATCATTGAAACCCATTAACACTCCTCAATTATCCATAAAACCACTAAACATTTTTACAAAGCAAACTATAATCATTGGATGTTGAAGTAGTTTTCTTATTGCTTTATTCCAATACTTTTCTGAAGTGGTTTCTATTGCTATCATCATCATCAATTAATGTTGTTATAAGTGTTTGGACAACCATTTAAGTCATTTATTGACTTTCTTTTAATCTTGAAATTGTGAGTGACAAATACTATCAAATTGCAAAGTCTTATATCATCCTTGTCATCATAACTTGCAATTTCCGGATACATTGTTGCTACAATAATTTTATCTTTGCTTGTCTTTAGTAGTACATATCTATGTTTTGAAGTCACTAAAATGAAATTTTGATATCATTTATTGATGCTAACGTTTGTTGTTTCATTGGTAAAGGGCAGGTATCATTCACCTTGAATTTCTTTTTAATCCCAAACAATACTGATGAGTATTCTATATGCACTAATTCCCTCAATTAAATTGTCAACCCGGGGTAAGTAAACTTCGAGTTGTGGCACTGTATGAGACAAGGAAGAAAAGATAATTGAAGTATTATCTAACTAAGGATATGGTCTACCCTAGGGATCAACACTCTATCAATCTAATTTCTAAAGTGATTATTTTTCAATTTTAGTTAATTAACAAATTCTATATAAAGCAACCTTCAATTAATGAACTTTAATTAATTCTAGGATTATGAGCTATTTACCCTAAGCAACTTCAAACAACGAATTTATGGACTATTTCTAAATAAGAAAATAACAAACAATCTATTTCAAAGCTAGTTAATCTATTCAATCTATTTTTAAGTAAGCAACAACAAGTAAACTATTTCTGAGTTATTTGATCTATCTATCTCTGAGCAAGTAAGCAAGTAAACAACTAATATATTGAAACTATTTTGACAAGTGAAATCTATTCTTAATAAGAACTCATAACTATTTCTATTTTGAGAAGAATAAACTTTAATCTACTTAATCACAAGTAAAATCATTATGACTGTATTTAAATTCTAATTGATCAAAACTATTTCTAGCTTGCAGTAAAAAGAAAGAAATTATTCAAAGGTGATGATTATGTCTTCGGTGTCGAATAACATCACGATGACATCTGACTATTAGTGACAATTCAAGAGGAATTAATTCAATGATGACTTCTACAGAGAAATGGAAAGTATGGATAAGGCAATCTAAAGAAATTTTTTCCATCATAGAAGCAACACTAAGTATTTCTGAAATCCATGTGATCTCTAAACTTTATACATCAATCATCAACTGTTAAAAACACTCTATTCAAAATCACTACTTCAAGCAAATCTATAAACTCATAAAGTCATGATTAAAAATCCTAATTCAAATTCACTCTGTGCAAACTTCTAATTCTTGATCAATGTCAACTAGAAATTACAAGTCAAATTCGTAACTGAGATTTCATAATCCCAAATAAACTAATCTATCATTAAAAATCATACTTCCTAATTAACCAAAATGCTATTAAAAATCATAATTAAAAATCTATTTCTATCCTATCATGCTGAAGAAAAATCAATAAAAAAAATAGATCTACAGAGAATAATTAAAATGGCAATTAACCCTATCTTAATTAAAGCTATCAAAACTTAAAGAAAATAATCTGTCAAAGATTACAAATAAACCAATCTTAAACTAATTCTTTGTCTAAACTAATGCTCTGTCAAAGTTATCAGAACCAAATTAATTAATCAAGACTTCATTGAAACTATTTGAATTAGTATCCTGCAGGATGATTTATAGCTAAGAAGGAAAACGACACAATACTACAATTAACCAAATCCTACAACCTAGAAACAACACATAACCATGGACGTCCTTATATCATCTACACAATTCAATCAAGCATTCTGTAATTAGGAAAACAAATTAGATTAACAGTTCATAATTGACATATACACAACAATTAAAATTGAGAAATACATGTAGTAAAGAGACAATTGCGAATTCTAAATAGTCAACAAGATGAATACCAAATATAGATTGATATACATAGTCACCCAGACCACTGGTGGGCCCCCCAGCAGGTCGTGGCTACACTCCAACAAGAAAATGCAGGCTCTAAATCAACGCAATACTGTCATTAATCATAAAAACAGACTCTGGAACAAAATTGCAGATAATGTTTGTATTAAACAATAAAATTATTCTCCTCATTCGTGCCACAAGTAGTGGTATTTATAGATGATTAAATATTGAGAGGTCGACCACTAGAAGGGTCAACCTCCTCTAAAAACAACAAATTCATTAAATGAGTTCTAACAACAACATCTTCTAGTAATTTCATGAGCCACTCATCGATCACTACAACCGCCTAATCTGAGGTGTGTCGAGCTCTGTAGTTGGGGGCCATGAGGGGGCATAAAACCCAGATACATGATTTGTCCACCAAAGGCCGCCAATGTACCAACTGTCAGCTCCAATGTGATTTGAGTGTCAAATCACGTGCCAGATGGAGTGTCGAATCGCGTGTCGGATCAAGTGTTGAACGAAGTGCCAGACGAGGTATCGGATGGAGGATCGAACCATGATTTTTCCCTGTTTCAAGCAAACCATACATTATATCTTCATAAACATAGAACTGAGTTGAATTGATCACAAAACCATTGCAAAAACACCAATTATACATACTTGGTGTGAATTCATGGTGAATTGATTATATAAACCTTTGAGAATCCTTCAAAATGGCTAATATGAAGCATAGCATATGTAATATCAATGCAAAAAGGATTTGATCATCGCAATAAAATAATCAAAACATGAACCCAACAAATACCAAGTGACTTCTTCCTTTGGAGTGACCTAGAGAAAGGGGTTGGTTTTACCTTTGTCTTATCTCCCTTCACCAACCAACTAGGTATTGGGACATCTCCCTTGGAGTGAGTTTCTTCTCCTCCTAAATAGAAAGAGGTATCCTATTGAGGTGACAGTGATAGGACTACCTTCATGTTACGTCAATCTAGGCCTACTTTCCTTCAAGATTTGGGAAAGTATGTATTGTGTGATAACAGGGCCTTCAACCCCTCTTCTCATGAGAGAATGGACCATGAACCATTGTCGAAGTTTAGTACATATGAGAGGATCCAGGTGTTGATGACGAAACGTGAGTGTTTTGAAACCAACATCTCAACCTCTCGTGAGGCTAGGAGGGAAGAGGCGAGAATGTTACCCTAAGTTTTAAGCCCCATAAATAAATCACATTAGACCCTATCACTAAGAATCTAAGCATGAATCTTCTTTGTATGATTTTACAAATATTTGAATTTTATTTTATTTTGTAATTTATAAGATTTTTTATTTTGATTTTGTGTAAAATCATAAACAAAATTTAATGATGAGTTAGTGTGAAAGTAGCTCAAATGCTAAAGTGAAATAAAAAAGGAAAGATATACAAACTAGAAATAATTTAGTTAGCATTTAAAAGAACTACTACAAATTAATGTACATGTTAAAATGATTTTCTAGTTTTTATGAAGTGTTAATGAAATGTTAATTAAAACAAAAGTTCATGAAAATTAATTTTACAAGTACCTGTTGACGCTTGAATCCGATAGGACTGAAATGGAAACCTCACGAGGATTTAAATCCCCCTGTGTTTTTATAGAGGTGGTACTCATGTTTAGATTTTCTTAGGATTTCTAAATATTTCGGAAAGTGGGACTTGACAGAAGTTGATCATGGTATTCAAATAAACATAAAAAATTGCAATCAAATAAAAGGAAAATGTTTTTGTTTTCTTTTTAACGAAAATTATTGAGAAAGGATCGGGAATCACTCACTCCACACATTTAATAGAAATAAGCAAAATTTCCTCACATCCATCATAGTTTAAGATAAAGATTTATGATCACATAAAATAAAAAAGAAGATGATCCACATGCTTAACAGAACTTTAACAGAGTGGACACATGGGAAACTCAAATAAAAATAATGATAGATTATTCTCAAATACTTTATATTCTGAAAACAAGGTTACAAAGAACAATCGAGATTGTTCTCGAAGTAGTTCTCATGAAATTTCTAAAAAATATATAGTATGTTACATATTCTTTGAAATTGTAAATGTGTTTGTCTTGAAGACTAGGATTGGGGCTCCCGCAGACCATAAAGGAAATAAATACAAGAAATCATATTTTAGAAGGAAGACGGTGGGCGGTACAAGGATCAACAAGACCTGGTAAGAAGAAAAAAGGAGTTACCAGTCTTCGGTTAAACCTTTCTAGTGAAAGAGGTGGAATAACTGGATGAAGAACTTGATAAAGAAAAAGAAGGATATGATCAACATAAACTTACTATGATGGAATCTCCTGTGTTCATTTGATCATTGATGTCCTTTTATCATTTTCATCAATGATTACAGGAACCGTCTCAACTACTTTTTTCCCTTCATTTGTCATTTTATCGATAGCTTTCTTGAATCATTCTTCGATGTAAATTTTCATAGGTGCCATGTTGATTTCATGCTGGATTTTAATGTTGAACAGTTTTCCCTCCAAGTCTCGGAGATCAAGGGAAATTCCATGTAATGATTCTTCAATACCTTGATTTTTTACGAAGTAATCCACTATCCACTTATATATGGCGTCCTCATCATATTCAATTATAACATAGAAATTTTCAATTGACAATCCTTTAAAAATCTCAACTTGCTCATCGAACTGTTGGTTTGTTAGGAACACCGAGTTGAGGATCAACTTGGGATCTTGGACTTCGTTAGTGCTTATGGCTAGGTCCACCTCCATGAGCCTTTTGAATAGCTCTTCTCTCCTTATTATGGCTTGGTTGCACGCTTGAACGATGTTGTTCAAGTTCTTTATTTTTTCTTTCCATCAAGCATTCAACTGCTTGATCTGACTTGGAGAGGGAAGGTCCTCCTCTCTTCTCTTTATCTTCAACCTGTTGGAAAATTTAATACCAAAAGGTACCACGACATCAAGGTAGAAACCTTCTTCATTTTTTAGGTCGGCCTGTAAATACTCATGGACAACATGCGCCTTTGAACCAAAATAAATCATGTTCTTTGAAGTTTCCCAAGCTTCTGTAATCAATGCCATTCTTTTCTTCATATTATTCTCCACATAGCTCATGGCTAATGTGAGTAAGCTTGAGTATCCTTTGTTTGGCGCGAGCATGGTGGGTCCGACAATTTCCAAAGGAATGGAAAGAAGTGGAAGAGGCATCAAGGTCTCTTCCAGTTCCTTAATTGTTTCCTTTAACTTTATATTTTCCGCTTCGAGAACACCAATAGAGTCATCCAATGCATCTCCAATTTCTTTATGGATTCTGGAAATATGGGAAAGTCGCATACTTCTTATGTTAACCTCTGAACTAGATTTCCCATTTTTATTCTTCAGATCACTCTTATCAATAATTAATTTCGTATATTCTTTGTCAAAGGCAACACTCATACAAATGATTCTTCTTCATCAAAGATCTCATTCTCAATAATTTCCAATGATTAATTATGGTGGGCCACACCTCCTAGCTAATCAATGTTAGGAAATATTTTCTCAATGTAAGCCTCGAGGTCCATATCTTCGAGGGATAATATATTGATGTCACTTTCAACGTGATGATATTCTTCCTCTTGTACAATATTCTTCCTCTTCTTCCTCATAGGGAGTTTATGTGAGCTTTCAATTTTTCCTAGAGGGGGGATCTTGTCTCCTCATTCACCTGAACTAATGTTGATTACTTTTTTAGATGGGTAGGTCGTTGGAGCACTGATCCAAGGTGTTTTAGTCTTAGGAGTAATAGTTGGGGACTGTGAACTCTTCTCACTGGGACACTTTACTCTCTATTTGTAAAATTCATTGGTACTGAGTACCATCTCTAAGTCACTAGTAGTGTGAATATGATCGCCCAAGTTATCATCTCCTTCTTCTCCTAGAACAATGTGGATAAATGAATTGCTAAAACCCACTGGTAACATATGTCCCACACAGATTTCATTAGGGTCGAACCCTTTAATCTTTTCATCCTACTTAAGATTCAAGTTGTGGAAGTGGTTTGCAAATTCATCAATTTTGTTCATATTTCTGAAAACAAAGTCCCCAATCTTCCAAGGCAAAGGTATGAATTGATTTTTTCGTTTCTCATGAAAAACGTACAGCTAGAAATTAGATTTCCTTGCAACTTCTATAACGAACATTATGTTGGATAGATGGCATGAAATAAAGGATGGATTCTCCTTAGAATCGAAAATATCGATAACATTGTAGTTTTCCATTTTCTCCAAGGTCCCCTTCTTATCTAGGAATTTATTTTCCTGGGTGGATATTCTTGGGGTATATTTTCCAAACAACATTCCTTTAAAACCCGAGACAAATTCGTTGAAAATTTCATAAAAATGCAGGGAATATTTGTGCCTCCACAATGCCTGGTACCAAAAGGTCACTGGGTCAAATTCCCAATTTACCTTCTTGCAGATAGATAATTTAGGAAATTGATAACAATGTGTTATTGCGAAAACCAAATAATAAACCATAAATAATTTCTTATCCTTTTTATACTGAGACAATTGGGAAGAGATTTCAATGGAAATCAACTTTCCCCAGTCGAAAATGGCCTTCTCCTTGACAATATAATAAAATATATAAAGAATCATACGAGAAATGATGGCAATATTTTCTTGGTCTGTCACTCTGGTGAATAACCAGACAATTTCCTGTAAGGGGTTTTTGAACAAGTTGACCT
>JZKD02S0766150.1:0-14765 GCA_000966675.3 Picea glauca
ATTTCCAAGGTTATTTTGGATGTATGACTTTGGTATAGGGTCTTTTGGTTTGATGGTCCTACTGCTATTGCGATGGTTTTCTAGTTTCTATCTTCTAGAAACTAGAAAACCCTATGGTCCTACTGCCTATCCACTTTTCTATCTTCCTAACATAGTTACTTTCTAGAGGACCCAAGTTTCCAATGGTTTTCTAGTTTCTAATTCTTGTTTCTGAGGCGAATTTAGTAGATAGTAAAGGTACAATTAAAGTCTGTACAATATTGATTGCTCCTAATCCCACCCAGGAGCATTCTTTTATTCAATTTGTTTATTCTATCTATAGTACCCCCATTCAATCCCTTTTCTACCCTTTCTCCAACAAACAATCTATCATGAACGTAGAATGGTTAGAAGGTGGAAACGATTTCAATGAGCAGGGCCAAAGTAGCCAATCCAAGTAGCTTGCAAGGGGATACCCTTACAAGAAAATTCCCAAAGGATTACAGATCTTGGGCTAATGGCAATGGGTGATTATCATTGTTGATTTCTAGAGAACATTAAGAAGGAAACAGGAGGGACATTCCCAAATCACAATGGGAAGTAGAATTTGTGGATTGAGTTCCAGAAACTAGTTTCTCTAGATCAAGGGACACTAAAGTTCTTAAGATGATTGAATTATATTGGCTTAATAAATCCTTCATAGCACAATTCATCGAGGAAAAGGGATAGTAGAAACAAGGTATCATTCAAAGTCTAAACCTACTTCATGAGAAGTTTGATGCAATTTGCAAAACAATCTTCAATGTAGAGATCATTGTTCCAGGAAAAACAACAGACCAGAATGTTCCAGACATTGTAGTTTATTAAACACCTACTCTGAAGGTCACTCCATCCAACCCCATAAGGATGGATCAAGATGATGAAGATGTAATTGAGATCCAAAAAGGGTAGTCTCTTATGCAACCTTTTGAAATATTTTAGTCATATAACTAGTTCGCATTATGTAGATATGGTTAGGCTCTATAAGTGTTGTTGATACCCAGTATGTATGTTTTATTTATAGTCATGTCAGATCCATCTAAATTAATAGATGTTATGAATAACACAAACATATTATGACTCAAAGTCCCAATATTTTTTTGGACTACTCTATACCCAAATTTCCTTGTAATGAATTTCAAACAATTTTACATGTACTATTTTATTATGATATATTAATATAAATACAACTAAATCAAAGAAAATAAAATTACAATATACTCAATCCCAATAAAAATGAAACTACATCACGAACCATACCTTTTTAATAGTGTCAATTTTGTGACAATTTATTCATATGATATCAATTTCCAATGGTCATGAGGAAATAAGATCCATGCAAGCCTTTTTCTTCTGTTTCTATTTGACAAAACAAGGTATTCCACATAGGACAAACACCTTCAGTAACCACTCACACGACCATATCAAATATCAACACACCAAAGTTTTTACGTGGTTAAAACTCTTAAAGAGGGAAACGATCCACGACCCCAGTCAGTGAGGCATGGTTCCGTGGAGGGTTCCAACCCTCACCCCTTGTTAATCTGTGAGCAGAGGTTGGACACGTGCCAAGGATTCGGTTGACATAGTCAAACCAACAAGAAGTGGAAAAGTGCCATCACCTTGATGGATAAACCCACACATTCTTTGAAAACGTGTAGCACCACACCAGTCCATGTGTCGTACGATGATTCGTTCACGTGTCGAGGTAATTTGCAGTTTTGAAGCAATGATCCGTATCAATTCATGTGCGCCACATGTCATGCCAGGTGGTAGGCTGTGACAGTGCCATATGTCCATGGTGCCAGCTAGGCCACCAGATCGGGTATTCAAAGTATGTATGAGATTGAATTTACCTGAGGCATGATACCTTGGTGGGCCGATGAGTCTGGTGGACCGATATCTTGATACCCCGGTGGGTCGATACCTTGGGACATCAAATATCTAAAGAATGTGGAGAAGTGGTCGAGAGCGGAAGGGTCGAGGGTTGATATGCCAAAGGTCCCATTGAGCGAGTTGGATGGAGCCACGTCAACAACCATGTCTACACTAGAGGTGCCATGCTGAATGTTCAGGTGATGTGGAGCCATGTGGGGGCCACGTGGCAGTGTGGTGGTTTTGGCCAATGAAGACCTAGAAAAATTTAGAAGGCCATAACTTTTGATCCAGAGCTCGGTTTTGAGAATGGTTGCAATCATTGGAAAGCTCTCAACGAGCAAAATCCATCCATGAGATTCATTTAGAGAAAAGAATCAAAGTGAATAAGAGGAAATTTTTACACCCCACCAGCCTAAGCAAGGGTTAGGGGGTTGGGTGTGTTACAAAGTGGTATCCGAGCAAAGTTTCAAACACTAGGCCTAGATGGGCCAAAGATCAGTTATAGGACTAGTGTATCAAGGATAAGGATGAGCCTATTTGAAAATATTTATTCCTTGAAAGGTTTGGTTATTATCTGCACAAGATCCTTGAGAATAAGGACTGTAGATTGAAATTTTGTTTTAAATTTTCTTACAACAGAAAAGTTAATCACGATGATTTGCAACAAAAGAATTATATTTGTTTCTTTGTTGAAATCATAGCTACTCCTACAAGAGTGGGAATATGATGCTAGGCATTAATGGTAAGAATTGAATGTGAATGGCAGAGATGGAAAAATTTTGTTATAGAGTTGCATAATTCCAAAGAATGAATGAGCTGGATTGTTGTAATGATGCCTATAAGTATGGGTTGGCAATTATAATTGTTGCTTAAATAAAATACTTAGCTCTGTATGTATAGTTCCTAATGTGTAGAGGACTGATGGGAATTTCTAAGGTCAAGTGTACTTGACCTATAATGAATGAAACATGTTGTTGGGATATCCATTTAAGTAAAGTAAACATAATCCCTTGGATTGTTTCTAGTCTTCATAAAAGAGGTAAAGTTATATGGACATATGAGAAAGTTTATGAGCTCTTGATTGTATTAAAGAAAATGTATGTGACTATTAACCTAAAGGGATGTGTATGCATGTGAATGCAAGATGCAGACAACTGGAATACATATGCACTGTAGGCATGGGTAAGATGATTGGTGCACAAGGATATGTTGTAATGTATATGGTAATGATAATTTGAACATATATATGACATGCCTATAGATTTGGAATAGTTTGATACTAGTTGTGAGATAGGGATTGGAATTTTGTTGCCTTGGGTAATAGTGTAACTACCTATTTGTATTTTCCAATTTTTGGGATGCTTTTATAGCAAATGAGCAAGAGTGATCTCTTACTGGTTGTTTCCATGTAAAGAGGGAAATATAATCCCTATGATACTTGTCATACGAATGGTTGTAAGATCTCAGGGAGACTGATATTAAAGTTTAAAGTACCAATGTGTATGAATGACATGGAAAAGATGTAAACAATGAACTTTCATGCCAATATCCATATATGTATACATGTATGCACTAAGGGCGTCGTATGACTGCTTGAATAAGTGAGTTGTGAAGAAATATTGTACTTTCCTAGATTGGATAATGTTATGGATACATAGAGAACTCTATTTTGAAGAGTCTGTTTGATTGGCTTGAATATTAGATGAGAGGGGGAATTATGTTCCTTTTTCTCAAAAGGTGCTAGTGTAAATTGTTGAAAGAGTAAAATGTGAAATAATGCTCTATTGTTATGAGAAGAAGACAATATGATTTTTCCTTTGGAGATTTCATAAGAATGATTGTGAACAATCATGATTTAGATTATTTTAAGTAAGTGTGCATGTGAAATTGTAAAGTGTGCGAGTAGTAGACACACACATTATGTCAGTGCACGAGGTTAAGTGCATGAAAGCACATTGTGAATGCAAGCTGATATAATAGATGTACATGTTTGAATGTATAACCTAAATGAAGAATAAGAATGAATGCTTATATTCTTTACAAAATATTGGGTACGCAATTGAAATGATAAAGTTGATACTAACTCATGGGTTGAGATCATTTCAGGTGATGATGGATATGCAACAAGGAAGTTGCATGATGAAACAATTCCATGTGGGGGAACTATGTGGAGACTATGTTAGGAGAACATAGCCATAAAATCAATGCCTACTAGAAAATTAGGAAGTGCAATGCAAAGCCTATTTGTATAAGAATCCTGGATTACATTTTAAAAAGATAATGCTCAAGGAATAGAGTAGGAAAACCCCAAAAGGGGACATATTGCAGAAGCAAAGGAGAAAATGAGGAACACTTTTCTCACTCTAAAACTCTAATTTGTTCAACATACTCGTATGCTTTAAAGGAACAATTGTGAATACAAATGAATCAACGAGGATGTTTGAACGAATGATTTGGTTAATTCTGTAATCACAAATGGTAGATAAGTCATGGAAATGGCTCAACTATGTTTACAATTCTAGACTTAACAGGGGAGCTAAAAAGGGGAGAATCCCTTGACTCCTTTCTTGTTGTTTATTGTGTTTTTATGGGATGAGAAAACTATTATGTTGTTATTTCTAAATGCTTAGGGCATGCGAATATTGATTTGTATATGATACCAAAACAACTAAAATATTTGTATGATTGCACTAGTGAACACATTGAGGAAAAATGTGATAGAGTGCATATATATAGATATGCTAGGAAATATCTAAGAATATTTGTTGATTTAAAAGATATGGACATGCATTGTGACTTGATTTGACAACTGATATAATTGTGAATGTGATGATGCATGATATGTGTAGGAAAATATTGGATTTGTTGGGGAAGACAACTTCCAATGGTGGAGAACCTCAAGTAGAGGATAAATACAAGAAGGATGTTGATAGAAAAGATTGAAGAAGGGACCTTAGGAAATCCCATGAAGCACCACTAATGAAGTAATATCAAAAAGGTTGATGGAAGCCAGGACATGTATAAATATTTCATACCCATGTGGCATAAGATTTGAAAGGGGCTGGGTAAGAATCCATTTTGAAACATTTTATGTTTTGATGATATGCATGCAATTTTGATTGATTGCTGCAATATGTCATTCACACTCAAGACGAGTGTGATTTGGAAAAAGAGAACATGAATGACAGAGGGAGGAACCTCTAGAAGTCAAGCATGTTTAATTTAATCCTTGCATGAAATTCATGAATAAATGTGTCATGTTTGGATTAAATTGCATAATAAATGAACAATTGTGAACATAAGTGGCACATATGTTGAAATGAATTGAGGAGATGCACGTTGTATAGAAGAAGGAATGTGTTGGACTACCCAGTATAGAAGGAGGACCTTCGAATAGTCTACCCGAACTTTAAAATGGTTAAGAGAGGAATTGGGTGGCCATGAAATATTGGCACCCTGGTTACCAATAAAGAAAGAATGTTGGAATGCATTGACATGGAATTTTGATTTCATATAACAAAGGCTGATTTGAGGTCATGATCAGCTCAAAGAAGGAAACACAGTCATGATGTAATAATGAATGTCAATAAATTAACCATAGGGTAATAGTTTGGATGAGTTCCAACACACCATGGGAAATTGCCTAACATGAAATATGGTAATCTAGAATCAATGCAAAGGCACATTGTGTGTGAAAGTGGCCTTGAATATTGGCCCATTGATTAAATTGTTTGTGATGATTGATTACATTTTGAAAATCTTGGTATGCTGAAATAATGCATGTGTAAGTACAAATAATTCATTTTACTTCATATTGTTGAATAGATAAATGTGATGTAATTGTTGGTATGCACAATTTTAAGAGTTGTTTGTGAGCCATTGCAAATGTACAATGAAAATGTAATGTACATGAGAAACTAACAATTTGTTTGGTTGGGTGAAGATTGAAATTGCAGGAAGATTGGTCTTGGATATGGAAACAATATAAGTCCATAAGGAAGACCAATGTCTGATGTTTGTAAAAATCAAAATTGTTATGAGAAGGAAGTCTCATACTTGTGGGATTTGATTTCCTATATGGAACAAATATGGAAAATTGATAAGTGAAATTTGAAATATGTGGACAACAGATTGAAAATTTATGATAGTGTCTCATGGTTACTGTATGCATGTGATACAGGTGAGATCACAGATCTGTCCGGGAGGGACAGATGATGGTTGTCAAATTGGAAGAGCATGGAAAGGCCATTGTTGTGACATGAAGACCCTATAAGTCATGATCATCATTGTGATGAGCTATGTTATGTTAGACCAAGCTAGAGGGACGCCTTGGATGTAATACTTTATAAGTCTTTGAACTATTCCTATGCGAGGAAGCCTTGGAAAATGATGGATCACCCAAGGGATTGTGTAGCAGAGAAGGGGATGTTTGAGCCTAGAGTGTGAGTGACTACAAGGAAGAGGAGACTTAAATAATTCATGTCACATGCTAGATGGGATCATGAGCACAGTGGGTACGTTAAGAAAAATAGTGAGCCAAGTAAATGTGACATCCATATGGATGTAGATCCATGAATTGCACATATAAGTATTGTGTTGATATGTCTAATTCCACTTGAATTATGAACAACAATAAAATGTTTATGCGTGAAATTATTTTAATATGCATGTTGTTTGATATTTGATGTAGTCATGTGTTAAATTGCCAGAGTCTGAGAGAGGACCAAAAAAAAAATGGAAGATATTTTTGAAGCGACTAAAAGATGAAGGTATGGCAGGTGTTGTTGAGATGTAAAGAACACCGAGGATTTTATTCCTTTTAAGGGGGATGGGAATGTAACACCCCATTTTCAAACCCCTAATTATATGTAAATAATCATGTCTAATGATTTCCATGCCATGGCATATAAACATTGTAAATGTATTATTGTTTAATTGGAAAATGTCAACTAGTTGACTGATGGGTGAAGCATTAAAGTATTGTCCATGATACCACACGAGGGAATAGTGAAGGGGAACCATGTAAAAAATATCCCAAGCCACTTTGATGAATTATGTGGAGGAAACAACCATGATTTCTCTAACTTGTAGTTGAAGAAAATCAATTAATGAGAGGGGGTTGGTAGTTGAACTTCCAACCACCCCTATTGAATACATGTATGGGGAAACTGGATGGACATAGAGTACCACCTCGTTCCCTGGATTGGACAAACTTCTTATTAAAAAAGAAAGAATTCGTAGGTGCATGCAAGAAAAGGCACGAGAGAAAAGAGAGTTGAGAGTTCAAATGAGAAGATGAGAAGATGCAGAGGAGTGGAGAGAGTTGGAGAGTTCGGGTTCCAGAAAAGGGAAAGACATGAAAATAATGGGTGTTGGTGAGTGGATCATAACACATATCAGAGGAAAATACATTGAGCAGACCTAAGCTGATCCAGGTGGATATCAGTATCCACCCACCTATTCTAACTGGATCAAAACGATCTTCTGGCAATTTACTATTTTTAGCAGGTTTTCAGTTCCTAAACTTTTGGGGCCATTTTGAAGGCCTAAATGAAGTTTTTTCGGGATCAATCACTTCAATGATAGTCAAAGGATCTGATTGAGACCCCAAAATAAATCTCATCGAAGATACCTTTCCAACGAGATATTGTGCACCCCAAACAAAGATTGTATGCCAAAGTTACGCCCTCGGGAAGTTGATACACCAAACTACCCAAAACAAGGTCCACAAAATTGTTGGCTTTTCATCTTTCGTGGTTAGGGTTTCAGATTTTATTTATGTTTAAAAAGGAATTTAGAGCCTCATTTTAATCATATTCTTGCGAATGTGAGTAGCCATCTCATCTCTTCTTAGAGAAAAGTTGCCACCATTCTAGTGAGTCTTTCACTGTGTATTTCTACAGTTTTGTACATTTCACTCATTAATAGAAATTGTATATTATTGTATCTCTGTGTTTATGGTTGAATCTCTGATATATTTCTGTTATATTATTGGATATCTAAGATATCTTTGTACATTTATTTATTATATATCCACTCTCATTTTGTGACAAAAATAATCCATATCAGTGGTATCAGAGTAGGATGTTATTGATTGTTTTTCAGTGCATGTCCCCGACGAGGTCTGAGTATAGCAAGTTGGGTCTTGATCTTGTCTCTCTTGAGGAAAATCGCTCTCTCACGCCCAAGAAACCCTCCATGGCAGAAGAAAATAAAATCGATGGAGCAGAAGATTCTATTAATCTGTTGCTTGAGCAAGCTCTCACGCGATAGAGGGGAAAAATGATGGAGAATTTTTCCCACATCCTTCAACACCTGTTGATAACAACATGCACGTCTTCATCAACCAACCACTTTGGAGGCAGCTCACCTTTCAAGGTACAAGTTAATTTTGATTTTCTCGTATTTGAAGGACAAATATATGCAAATTCCCTAGAAAATGGTTAAATATGCTAGAAGGTTATTTACTTGTTCATAATTTCTCCGACAGGGAAAATATCACATTCACACTCCTTAAGGCTCTCCCCCATGTAAAACATTGGTGGGAAACTTATTGGGAGTAAAGTTCCACAAAGGAGTATGGAATATATGGGGTCGAGCCCACTTGGGATTTTTTTGTGGATGCGGTCAAGGAATAATATTACCCTGTTGAAAACTATGACAACTGGTACATGAGATGGACCACATTGTGGAAAGAGAGGGGCCAAGCATTGCCATATTTCACCAATACCTTCCATATCTTGCGCACCAAGCTGGGTATCAAATACTCTGAGCGACATTTGGTTCTAAAATACCACGAGGCTCTACACAGATACATCCAAACTGAAATGGATTTTCTGGACATCTCATCATTGGGTGTTTCTTATCTATATGTTGTTAAAAACGAGTAGAAATTTAAGCACCAGAACAAGCGAAAGTTTGGGTCTGCAAATCCGCAATAACCAAAATATGGTAAGGACGGCCCTAACAACCAACCTTCAGAAAACCAGTCAAAGACACAAGAAAAGAAGGGTAATGGAAAGATGAAGAAGGACACTGGAAAATGGTGTGATTTATACAAAATCCCCTAACAAAACACTGATGAATGTCATTCAAAACAATCATTGGTGGTCGAGATCAAAGACAAGGAGTCGAACCCTGATTCAAAATCCGATTCATAAAATATTGGTAGAAGAAAAATCATTGATGCAGACCACACTGCTACTGTTGCGACCACAACAATTCAACCAGAAGAACCAACAGATCCTGAAGAGGGGGAGCACCTTTTTCATTCACAGATGTGGGTGAAGGGGACCCCGCTACATTTTATTGTTGATAGTGGAAGCCAGAAGAACCTCATCTCAGCAAAGGTCGTCAAAAAATTGGGATTGTCAAAAACACCACACCCTTAACCATAAAAATTGAGTGGCTTCGCCAGGGACAAGATATTTGTGTCAACCAACAGTGTTGATTTTCATACAACATCCATCCATTCAAGGATGAGGTATTATGTGGTGTTTTGTCATTGGATGTATGTGATGTTCTTTTGGGCCAACCATATATGTGGAAGCTCAATGTTATTTATGAGTCTCAAACCTGTAGTGTCATTTTTACTATGGGGGTCATCTCTACAAAATACTAGAGGTAGTTTCAACTATTGTCCCACCTAAACAGTGACGCAAGGTAGTATCTCATACTACAAAATTTATCTTATTCACAATCTATTAAAAAGGTGAACAAAAGGACACTACAACCACTGCAACCTCGATCCAAGCACCTTCTACCCAACATAAGGAAATCGATAAGATTACAACAAAGTGAAAAGATTCCTTCTGCACACAATCATCTCAGGTATCCCGACTGGTTAAAAAGGTCCAACCCTTCCAGCCACAGGTTTGTGACAACCTTCAACAAGATAAGCAACACAACTTCTCCAATAAGGCAAGCAACTCATGAAGATGCAGACTAAACAAAAATTTTCCCTCTCTCACAGATTTCGTGGGGGTTTTCCATGGACGTAGTAAGTACTAGTCTTCAGTGTTGTGAACCACATGCAAAAAAAAAGGTATTCATTTTCCTTGTGTATAGAGAAAAATGAAAGGGTGAAGTTTTCTAATTACATCTATAAATGTGTATGCTTATTAATGGATTAATGGTCATTTCATTGTAATCCTTGTGTTGATATAATTATGGGACTTGATGATCCCAATCATTGTGTATCCCAAAGTCTCATCTTAGGCACATTTTTCCACCATAATATGACTTAATACTTGTTTTTTACCATATTTAATAATAAGTCATGGATATTTTTGCATGTTTCTTAGTAAATGTATTTTGAGGTGGATTTTTGTGTATAATATGCCTTTTTTCTCTAATATCTATGCCAAAAGATGTGGGTAGCACCAAGCAGGTTGAACTTCATGAGTCAAGGGTGCCAACATCCTAAAAACAAGGGATTTTGTCTCTCTAAGAGTGTTGCCATCCAAGAATCAAGGGACATTATCCCCACCTACCTCCATAGCACTCCTTGTGCATTAATACCCACTCTTGATCAACATTAGTTCGATATACAGATGTAATTGTTTGAGATTCCTCATTTACCCACTTCACTCCTCAATCTAAGCAAGGGAGGTTGAACTCTCAAGCATATATATAGACCTCTAGCTTAGGAGAGAAGGGAGACAAAATTTTGGAGAGTATTGTATTGAGACATTGTTTTGAATACTTTTGTTGAATATTTAGAGCCTTTTTTCTCTTGATGTATTACTGTTGTTAATGAAATAAAGCTAGTTTTACCTTCAGTTTATTAGAGTTTTTCTCAAGGCTCCTTGTGCTTCTTGGGTAGGGCCCAATCAAGAGGGATAAAGGACCATGTTTCAATTTATGTAGTTTTCATGCATGTTAATTAGTGATTAGATATGCATTTCATTCTCTTTTGAAGCTTAATATAGTTTTGCATGATTAATTATGCTTCCTATCATATTATCATTGACTGGTTAGTTACAACATGCATCCTATAGAAATGTTCAATAGCCTCTTGGAGCACTCTTAGGTGCCTCCCCAAGTCCAAGAACCTCATATCTACTTCATTTTATTATAGTCTAGCTTTGTTGATCCTTCTAAATACTTACACTAGATTTCTAGGCTTTTTTTTTCTTCCTATAGCATCTTCCTGTAGAAAATGTGCAGTTCGTGTAGAAATTGTACAGTTTTTGTAGAAATCTCCTATAGAAATGTTTTAGCTTTAGATTTCAACTTATCTTAAAAACATCAATAAACAATAAAAAGGCATATGGCTTTCTATTGATCAAGGGGTTAGACACATTAGTTTGTTATATTCATGAATTAGTTTAGTTTTCTTTAATTACAATTTTATGCCATAAAATAGAATGAATTCATCTTTTTCTTTCAGCCTTCTCTTTATTATTTAGTATGATTTACTACCATTAAACTAAGTTCCTTTTATGCAATTTAGATTAACTGTCCTTTCAAGTTGGTGTGTTTTCCTTCAAAGCATTAGTTTACAATTTCTTTGATATTCCAATTCCCTACACCACTTCATGCATTCCAACATTTGATCAGTCTCATACCTATACTACTATCAATGCACATTTCATATACATTGCACAACACCTCTTAAGTTTGTACGAACCCCGATTTGACAAAGTAAAGTAAGAATCCAATGGTATAGTAGTATTATTGCTTCCTTTTCTAGGACCATCACTTTTTGGCGTCATTGTCGGGGAGGTGCTAAGTCTACATATCATTCTCATTTTTTTTCTTTCCTTTGTGTGACTTGGAGAAGTAGAGAAGATACCTCAGTCACAAGGCCAAACTCACTATAGAATTTATGTAGTATAAAATTCCAAGTGCTTTCGATTCATGTGAGTATTGGTAGTTCCTTGTCACACTATTTTGCATTATATATAAAAAGAAAAAAAAAAGTTTTACTTTCTTTCAATTTCATGAATTACTAGACCTGGAGATCACAAAGGAATTTTTTTTTCTAAAAACCCCAACCCCAACAACAGGTCCAAGCAATCCAGAGATTGGTCCTAAAACACTTGAAATTTCTTGGAAAGGGAAGCTAGAGAATTTGAAAAATATTTTAGAGGAAGGACAATCTCCCTCGCCTCGTGTTATGGCTAGTGAAGAAGAGATGTTTGAGTTCCTTGTTCAGGAATCCAATGGATAAGCCAAGATGAAAAATATTAATTCTTCTGCATTAACTCATTTTCATGGTCTTGTTTCTGAAGATCCTGACGCTTTCTTGTTTGAGTTTGCAATTATATGCAAGACATATGAGTATACTACTGATGAAAAGAATATCAAACATTTTCCTTCTACCTTGAAGGATTCACGTCTAAGAAGGTTTATGAGCCTAGAGGGAAATAGTATCACAACTTGGGATCAAATTAAAAATACCTTCAATGAAAGATACAAAGACTATTGCAGAGCAAGGGACACAAGGGATGAGAATTTCATAATGACATAAGGACTTGATGACTCTCTAGAAGACTTTGAAGAGATATTTAAGCTAAGCTACAAAAAAGCTCAAAATTGTACTTTGGATGAAGACTCACTCAAACTTGTCTTACTCAGAGCGGTAAGAGAAGATCTGATGGAAATATTGATTCTCTTATTCAATGGAGATATCTATCAACTAGACTGTGATGATATCAAAATAATATTCAAGAACCATTCAAGGTATTCAAGGAAGAAAGGTAGAAGCAGTAGAGGTTTGGCACCTCAATCTTCTAACCCTACAACTCATATAAATAATGAATTATAAGGGTTAACAAAAGATACAAAAACTAATATTTTGCATTCTTTATCCATGCAAATGGATACCTTGCAGATAAAAAAGAAACAGGAGGAAGCAGAGAAGGCATTGACTGTCTATTGTCCTAAATGCACTAAAAATCATCCTAGAAATGAGTGCCTTATAGAACTTATAGATGTTTGTGGTATTTGTGAAGAAAAGCATCCAAATAACAAATGTACTTCTTTTCCAGGAATGAAATCTACATTTCGAGGAGTAGAGGAGAATTTGGAATCACTATACTCCATCAATCAAAAGGGGCCTAGAGAACCAAGACCCTTCCAAACAGGTTTGAACTTCAATCCTGCTCAAAATTTTGGTGCATATAATACTCAAATGTCTCCTCAACCATGGTATAACCCAAATCCATCTCCTTGGACAAATACAAATTCTTGGCAATATCAAGGACCTCCAATTCCTCCTCCATACCAATATTTCCCTAGCATGCCACAAAATCAAAACCCTTGGTGGAGTCAACCTCTACAAGGATGGAGGCCACAAAAAATTCAGCAACCTACATTAATGCCTCCTCCTCAAACCAAAAACACTTCTCAAAATAATGTTCCTCCTAAACAACCTCATCTACCTACTCAAACTGCTCCATATCTGAACTACAAACATGTTCAACCTGTATACAATAGTGAAACAACTTATCAGACTGATTCCTTAGAAGTATAAGAGATCAATATTAGATTAGAAAAAGTATTACAACAACAACCAAATCTCATAAAAGATATATAATATGAGAAAGAAGATATTAACTCACCCCAACCATGGACTCCTCCTTACCCTAAAAGCTTAAATGAACAAAAAACTTATACATCTGAAGAAAAAGAAATTTTAGGGGAACTTAAGAGTTTGTGTATAAAAATACATCTCCTACAAGCCCTCAAGGATGTACCTATTTTCAATAGGTTTATCAAAGAAGAGTGCATTAGAAGTTCAAGGAGGAAAAGGAAAGATGCCCCCACCATAAATGTTATAGGATAACTAGCTGGCCTTATGCTTGGGAAGTTAATTGTACCTAAGTACTTGGATCCAATAATCCCCCTATTAAATGTTCACATCAACAAAACATTGATCCATAATGCTCTCATAGAATTAGGGGATGCCATCAATGTTATGACCAAAGATACTATGTTAAAACTCAACCTTTATGGATCTTTTAGAGATACTCCCACTATACTTTATCTTGTGGACATATCCACAGTCAAACCTGAAGGGATGATAGAAGATGTCATAATCTCTAATGATTCTTGGGAGTATCCTATTGTATTCTTATTCCTTCAAACCAAATCTCAATTAAATGGATACCCTCTTATTTTGGGAAGGCCTTGGCTAGCCAAAACATATGCATATATTGGATGTAGGGTAGGTAACATGACTATAATTGATGACATGTCCCAAAAGCAAATTGTTCTTTATCCCCCTGCTCAACCTTTGATGACAAGAAATTTTCCTATATGTGTGGAAGAGGAAGAATATTTGACACAAGCAATTTCCTATCCCATCTACACAATCAACACATCTTTGACTAATAACACAGTTGATGAAGATACTTTCATTGGAAATTTTCTGCAAAATCAATATCCAATTGATGCGAAAATAAAAGGGATAAATGATGAGAATAGATATGAAATTTTCACTAAAAATAAAATGGAATTATGGACATTTTTTTTCATTGTTGATATTAAAGATCCATCTATCAAAACCATAGAGATCAGACCTGCAAAAACACTCAAAATCAACAACAAACTTACTAGTCGGGAAGAAAAAAAGTTATTAGATGTGTTGAAAATAAATATCGAATCTTTTGCATGGGATTATAAAGAAATTAAAGGCATCCATCCTTCTATTTGTACTCACCATGTTTATATCAAGGAGGACTACAAACTTGTTAGGCAACCCCAAAGGAGGATGAACCCTACAATGAAATACATAGTTAAACAAAAAATTAAAAGGTTGTTAGATGTTGGATTCATATATCCAATATCAAATAGTGAATGGGTCTCTCCTCTAGGTATTGTTCTAAAAAAGAATGGAAAATGGAGGATATGTGTGGAATATC
>JZKD02S0766172.1:0-14765 GCA_000966675.3 Picea glauca
ATCATCAAAATAGTGTTTGAAAATTTCCAAGAACATCATCACTTAATTCTTATGCTTGATCTCCTATTGAAGGTTTATTATCATCATCACTGTTTTTTGCACCAGAAGCTTCTTTATCCTTGTTTTGATAATTGTCTTTTCGCATTTTCCATTTGTTGGATAGTGGATAATGTACTTGCATGACATTATCAAGTTATGTAATTGTGTCAGATTTTTCTTGTCCTAAGCTTGATCTACTTTATATCCATAAATCTGATTTACATATACTTTATCAGACACTTCATCCATCATACTCCTGTTGTCAAATTTATCAAATTTAGGTGCAATATCTTCATCATTTTTCTTCCTTTGTACTTTATATTTTCTTCTTTGTATCTTCTTATAATTTTCCTTAATGCTGGAGATACTTTCCTTCATGGAATATTTTGTCAATATACATTCACTGGCCTTATGACCATAATTGTTGCATTTTTGGCATTCAATATTGAAGTTTTACAAAGGAGAAAATGAGTTATAGTTTCTCTTCTCTGTATTGTACATATTGTTCTTACATCTTTGGACATTTCTATGATTGTATATTCCATGAACTTTACAGTGTACTACCTTATGTCTAAAATTATTGCAAGAGTAACAATATCCAATAAATAGATATTTATTAGGGGGATTCCTTCTGGTAATTGTTTTCTTCTTGTCATCTTTTACTTTAGTAGGGAGTGTTGATTTCTATTTATGTGGAATGGTTTTAAATGGTATCATCTTTGCCTTATTATATTCTCTTCTTAAGGATCCTTTAAGAGCATATGCATAACCGATTGGTCTTTTGACATATCCTTGTGATGTAGAAGTTGAATCATGGGTGTATCCCAAACCAGTCTTGTTATTTGGTGACCTCTAACTACTGAGAATTTCATTTAATATATTTGAACTATTTTCAAATTTTGATCCCTTCTTTTCTTTCTCAAGTTCACCTTTTAGCATCTCAATCTCATCCTCTAGCTTCTCACATACTTTTTCTCTATCAATGAGTTGTTTTAAAATGAATTCTTCAATTATTTTATCTTCAAGGAGCTGGTACTTCGAATCCATGATGATATTCTCTAATTATTTTATGGTTCTTGATGCATTTGTTTCTCTTGATTGATGTGTTTCTTCAAATTGTTGAAGTTGTGCCCTAAGTAGATTGTTATTCTTTCTATAGTTTCTTAGTTCCTCTAGAGCACTACTCAGTTATTCTTCTAAATCTACTTCATCTTCACTTTCAAAGTTTTCTTCAATATCTATATTATTATTTTGATTGTTCCATCCCATAAACAGAAGCTCTGAATATTCATCTTCACTCATGTCTGAAGAGTTGATGTCTTCTTTGGAGTAGAATTTTTTATTTTTCTTATAAAATTTCCTCTTTTATTGGTATTTCCAGTTGTGGGATTCTTCATCATCATTATCCTTCTGGTTGGGATAGGGACATTTGTTAGAAAAGTGTCTAATTCTACCACAGTTGAAACATTTGAAGGGTAACTTTCCTTTATATTTTCCAAATCCTTTTTGGAGATTCTTTATAAATTTGGCATCTTCTACATCTTATATGTCTGACTGATCTTCATTAGAAATATGTTCCTATTTCTTCTTTGCTTTAGATGCTTTAAATATTGTTTCTTATTTTGATGGTTTTTTGGTTCCTTGTTCTCATCTCATATGTTGTAAAAATTCCATGAAGCTGATCTATTTTGAGTTTTTAAAGTTTTTTTATATATTCAATTGTGGAAATCTTGGCATCGTATCTCATAGGTAATGACCTTAAGATATTTACACAATAGGTTTATCGGTAAGTTCTTTTCATGCTTCTCTAATGAGTTAACTACCTCATCTACCTTATGAAATTATTCAACAATGTTCTCTTCTTCTTTCATCTTCAAATTTTCAAACTGAGCTCTATAGCTTTGTAGTTTGGCTTCCTTGACTTTGCTATCTCCTTCATATAAAACCTCCAATTTTTCCCAGATTTCCTTAGCTGACTTACAATGCATTACCTTCACACATAAAGAATTTTTCAATCTTCCTAGAATGGAATTAACTTCTCTTGAGTTGTCATTGCAATTCTTCTTTCATGCAGTATCTATGGGTGGAGTAGCTGGTGCGGTGTAACCATCTACAACAAATTTCCAAACATCAAAACCGAGAGCCAACAGATAGCTTTTCATTCTTATTTTCCAGAGAGCATAACCATGTTCGTTAAACAATGGTGTTTTGTTGGAAGACATTCCCTCTTGCTTCTCAAATTCTTTCGGGATCTACCTTCCAGTTATTAGATTGTCCTGAAGTCACTTACTATGATACCAATTGTTATAAATGATAAGAGGGTAGGTGAATCATTATTACCTTTTTAAAAAATTAGTAATTAATTTTGTATTCTAATTATTATCACTATTGATCAACAATGGAGTTTGTATTTAAACAATCAATTATATAAGTGTTCTTCAACAAGCATTACAAAGTTTGTAAATAATAATCTATTGTTTTCGAAGGACACCAATCATCTTTGGAGCACCGACTCTTGGAGACACAAATACCCTTATTTATGGCACAAACCCTAGGAGGCACCAAATCCCTTTTTTTAGGGCACCAACCCTAGGAAGAACCAACTCCCTTGACTTTAGGGCACCAACTCCCTTGTTTTCACACTTTACTTAGTAAATGATATGAGTCCTTCCTTGCTCCTCCCTTCCACCCTCATTGCGTAAGTATCATCAATTATTATTCTTTGGACTTTCCTTATGCTTTTGGTCTTCTCATCTGGACTACAGAGACACTTTTATTTCACCATACCTTTATGTTTATATAGTATCCCAAAAGGTATGAATTTTGAACCAATGTGTCTTTTAATCATGAACCATCACAACCTTTCATTATAACAACTATGTTATTTAATAAAAAAAATCTTATTTTACAATTATCCTTTAAGTTTATTGGTTAAATTGGGTTCTTCTTTCAATATATTTTAATTAAGAATTATATTCTTAATTGGCACTGGTTTCCAGGTCAACCCACAGTTATGGAAACCTATAATTTGACTCATTGTACATCAAATCCGTAATGAGGTGTTGAAGGACCTTCGCAATGCATTTGAGCTTAATTGTGTCCCTGACACAGAACTCTAACAACCTATATTGGTGTAACAGTGCTCAAGCACCAAATCTAAAGGTGCTAAACCTTTCTCCTCTACGTGAAATTGGTGGCTAGATCCATGCAATTATCCCTCTATGTGGTTTAATCTCAATTGTTGATTTCCATATTCAAATTATGTAGATAAGATCTTCCTTCAATCCACTTCCCTTTGTGACCGTAGGCTCAAAACCACATGCTTATCTAATCACATGACCGGTGTTGGAACCAGGTTCTTCAGTACTTTGTCCTTCGGGACTTCCATCCTTTGTATTCATTCAATCCTCCTGGAGTACATTTCATCGAAGTGCATATATTGTATTCACTAACAGATCAGACGATCAATATTTAATCTTCTGTTAGATGGACGATCATGGCTTATCCAAAGGATTCAAACAAATCAACAGTTAGTACGTATTCAAGAGTTGAGATGAACGATTCATGTTCACTTTGGGAATTCGTCTATTCGTGGCTCCAGGAATCTAGAATAGAGAAATTCCTCTGGATATTTACCTACCAAATAAGTCATAGAATGGAAGTGACCGCTTGTTTTCGGTTGTTAGTACTCCTTATGTTATCCTTCCACTGTGCTCGATCGAACGGTCGAGAAATATTCCTGAGGATCTTATATCAATAGCCAAAAGTTAATTCATGACTTCTGCCTTCAATGCTTCGAGTAGTTTTGTTGTTAGGAGAAGCTATACATTCTTGGAGGTAGTAATCCTAGAGTGACATGGTATGTTGACATCACTTATGATGATGTGGAATCTTAATGTGTGTTCCATGTGTCACCATGATTTGTGATATTTACAGTCCTTGTGTGCTACATCAACCTTGACACTTGTCACCATCTGATTAGGCCACGTGTCATCTATTGCTGACATGGTCCTACTGACATGGGACTAATAATGTGTCACATGTCTTCCTCTTAGATCTAATGGTCGTAGGTTCATCTAAATTTTTTTATTGATATGACGGTTGTCATTGCTTCAGGAGTTTTGGCAATTTTATACCATCCTTTGATCATTTCTAAAGTGCCAAATAGATCTATCACCGTAGATAGTTTATTGTCTTGATCCTATGGCCTTTGTTTATTTCGAAACTCCAGGGTTCGGGAGTTCATGGTTTATCTGAGCTTCTTATTGTTGAAGTAGGTCAAAGTTGGAGTTGACCACCTTCTTCCTTAGTGAAATTTGACATTTTCAATATTTTCACTCCAGATCAACGATTGATGGGATTTCTTGTTCCTCCCCTGATCCAATGGGTGACGGGAGTTCACGACTTCAGGTCTTCAACATTTGAGAAACTAACCTATTTTAGACTCCTTTTATCTGGAGTGGTATGCTCCATAGTTGACCACTTTCTTTCCTTTAGTGTGATCTGATGGTTCAACATTTTCATTCCAGATCGAATCTTGGTCCAACGGCGGGGAAACCATCAGAAATTCCTTCCTTGTCTCCAGTAATCGTTGGAGTGGTAAAGTGGCGAAGTTTTTAAGTAACTTATCCACTACTTGATCCAAAATTCCATAATTCTATTGCTTCATATCTAACGATTGATATTTAATCCTTCCCATCCTCTAAATTCACCTCAATCTAACTATCCTAGATTGTCCCAAACTAAGAATGAACGGCTCATGTAACTCAATCCTTTACAAAAGGATTTCTTCACTCGCATAACTTTGTCTCTTGTGTTACATCAAATGCACCATCTCTTATAATATTTTTGTCAATGCACTCCTTTATGCATTGTCTTTATCCAATCAGAAGGCTATCTCTTCAGAGCTTTAGGTTTATACAAGATTCCTATGCACCTCGCAATATGTATTTTGCCTAACCTACTACATTATCTCTCCTGAGATTTAGGTTCTCAAAGACATATAATGATAGTACTATATTGATATTCTTGACATCATTGCCAACAACATAATACCATGTCCAACATTCTCCCCCTTTAGCATTGATGGCAACAATGTAAAACCCCTTTTTCAATCTTAACCAGATTTTATTGATCATTCTCCCCCTTTGACAACAATGACAAAAATGGATGTTTCCTTTAGGGTGATACTCCTTCTGAGGTGATGCCCACCTTGTCTATGAATCTCTCCCCCTATAATCATTTTGCTACAACCAATCATGGGAAGAAGAATAACTCTCCATGTCTTCTATGTAAGATGAACAATATGTTATCACTACAATTTGCTTCCACTTCAAATACTATTTCTTAACTGGAACAAAGATCAACTGCTCAAGAATAATATTGTCTTCCTATAACATCCCTTGGGCATACACACTAGATATGTACCAAGACATATTTTCCTTAGAAACCATTGGCATAACTTCAGTGAGAGAATACATAACCGACATTGTTCCTGGGAAGATGAAGGCCTGCAACAAACAATGTTAGATCCTACATAGAGTTATACCATCAAACCATGTTGCTTTCAATGATGTTAGTTATCTATTCATTCATTTTTCAGTCAAGAACCTCTTCATTTATCTGTCCTTCAATACTCATAGGGGTATCAAAAGGAATAATCTTAAGTCTTCCCTAATTCTTCCTTCCTTTCTCTTATATATATATATATATATATCATCAAAATAGTGTTTGAAAATTTCCAAGATAATCATCGCTTAATTCTTATGGTTGATGTCCTATTGAAGGTTCATTATAATCATCACTATTTTGTGCACCAGAAGCTTCTTTGTCCTTGTTTTGAGATTTTTCTTTTCGCATTTTCCATTTGTTGGATAGTGGATAATCTACTTGCAAGATATTATCAAGTTCTATAATTGTGTCAAATTTTTCTTTAGGAGTTTTCTTGTCCTGGTCTTAATCTACTTTATATGCATAACTATAATTTACATATACTTTATCAGATACTTCATCCATCATACTCCTATTGTCAATTTTATCAAATTAAGGTACAATATATTCATCATTTTTCTTCCTTTGTACTTTATATTTTCTTCTTCGTATCTTCTTATAATTTTCCTTAATGCTGGAGATACTTGCCTTCATGAAATATTTTTTCAATCTATATTCACTAGCCTTATGACCATAATTGTTTCATTTTTGGCATTCAATATTGAATTTTTTCAAAGGAGAAAATGAGTTATAGTTTCTCTTATTTGTATTGTACATATTGTTCTTATATCTTTGGACATTTGTATGATTGTATTGTGCATAAAATTTGTAGTGTACTGCCTTATGTCCAAAATTATTGCAAGATTAATAGTATCCAATAAATAGATATTTATTAGGGGGATTCCTTCTGGTGATTGTATTCTTCTTCTCATCTTGTACTTTAGTTAGGAGTGTTGATTTCTATTTATGTGGAACTATTTTCAATGGTATCATATTTTCCTTATTATCTTCTTTTCTTAAGGATCATTTAAGAGCATATGCATAATTTATTGGTCTTTTGACAGATCCATGTGATGTATAAGTTGAGTCTTGGGTGTATCCCAAACTAGTCTTGTTATTTGGTTACCTCTAACTACTGATAATTTCATCCAATATCTTTGAATTATTTTGAAATTTTGATCTCTTCTTTTCTTTCTCAATTTCACCTTGTACATGATGAAGTCAATCCCAGTGAACTTTGGCATAGAAGGTATGCTCATATTAACTATCAAGCATTACCTTTCCTTGATAAAATGGTTGAAGGAATACTAGAACTACAATCTACACATGAAGGAATTTGCAGAGGATGTGCACTTGGTAAAAATGTTAAGAATCCATTCTCAAGTAGCAATAATAGATTTAAGGAAATCCTAGATCTAATACATTTAGATCTTTGCGGTCTGATGCTAATCATATCTCTAGGAGGTTCTCTGTATTATGGAATATTCATAGATGATTACTCAAGAAATACTTGGTTATATCTGTTGAAGACAAAGGATGAATCTTTTAGCAAGTTTCAAGAATTCAAAGAAGAAATAGAAAACCTCACAAGCAAGAAAATCAAGACTTGTAGAACAGATAATGGAGGAGAATAAACATCTAAGGAATTTATTGCCTTTTTCAAATCCACAGGTATTAGGAGGAAGCTAATTGTTCCTCATAACCCTAAACAAAATGGTGTAGCAGAAAGGAATAATAGATCCATTGAGGAAACTGTAAAGGGACTAATGAATGATCAAGGTTTATCTATGTATTTATGGGGAGAAGCAGCCATGACAACAATATATGTTCAGAATAGTAGTCCCCATCGCATATTGAAGGACATGACTCTAGAAGAAGCCTTCTCAGAAAAGAAACCCAATGTGGAACACTTAAGAATATTTGAGTTCCCTTTTTACATTCATATCCCTAAGGATAAAAGGAAGAAACTAGAACCCTCAGGAAAGAGGGCATATTTGTTGGATACAGTGAATCATCCAAATCCTACAGAATCTATATTCTATAACAACATAATATTGAAGTCAGCAAAGACGTAACCTTCAATGAGAAGATGGATTTCAAGAAATCTATAGAAGAATCCATGGAAGAAAGAATATGAAGAACCTAAAGAAGAAAGCACCTATCTTCCAGAAAGTCAGAATGAAGAACCAGAACAACTTGATCATGTGATGCAAACATGTGAACCTATTGAATCATTCATTGTACCCAAAGCTAGAAAATGTCTAGCTTGGCTTGAAGCCACTATATAAGAAGAAAAAATACTGAAAGCTCCAAGTGGCACCTTCATAGAAAAAAAAGTCACAAAATATTATCCAACTATGCATCATGTATGACAAAGCTTATAAATGAATAACCCACCACATTTGAAGAAGAAACGGTGGAAAGAATCCATGACATAAGAACATCGGTCTATCATGAAAAATGACGTGTGGGAAATTGTGCCTAGACCCAAGGAAAAATCAATGGTAACTTCAAAATGGGTCTATAATATCAAACATGCAGTAGACAAAATCGTGGACAAATACAAGGAAAGGTTTGTAGCTAGAGGGTTCTCCCAAAAGGAGGGAGAAGATTATCACGAAACCTTTGCTCCTGTTGTCATATATACTTCTATTATAGCCATTATGTCTCTTGTTGCTTCCATGGGATGGAGTCTACATCAGATGGATGTAAAGACAACTTTTCTCAATGGAGCAATTGAAGAAGAAGTATACATCGAACAACCTCAATTTTTTTAATTACATACCAAAGACACTCATGTTTTCATATTAAATAAATCCATGTATAGACTCAAGAAAGATCCAAGAGCTTGGTATGCTAGAGGAGATAGTTACTTAATAAGACTTGGTTTATCTAAGAGTCATGCAAATCCAAATCTCTACTACAAGGTTGTGAACAATGCACATGTAATTCTACTGTTATATATCAATGACTTGTTCTTAACAGGTGTAGAGTCTCTCATCACCCAGTTTAAGAAGGAACTATATTCTAAGCTCAATATGAAAGATCTTGGTCTCATGCACTACTACTTGGGACTAGAAGTATGGCATATGTGTGGTGAAATCTTCCTTGGACAAGGAAAGTATGCAGTGAAGATTCTTCAGAAATTTGGAATGATGGATTGAAAATCCATGGCCACTCCTATGACCACAGATATAAGAAAAGTAAGAGAATCATATTATGATCCATTATACCCCTCCCTATATCAGAAATTGATTGGGTCGTTGATGTATCGAGAAAATACTCAACCAAATATTTTCTTTGTTGTAAAAACCTTAAGTCAGTTCCATGTGGAACCTAGACATGAGAATTGGATAGTTGCAAAGCATATTCTAAGATATATGTATGGGACGCTAAACTATGGTTTAAGATACACCTCATCCAATGATATACATCTTCATGGATTCACATATTCATATTGGGCAGGGAGCGTAGAAGACAAAAGGAGTACTTCAGGGATGTGTTTTAGTTTGGGCTATGTTATGATATCATGGGCCAGCAGGAAACAGAAGTTTGTTGCACTCATCACAACAGAAGCAGAATATATCACATCATGTGAGGCATGTACCAAAGCAGTATGGCTAAGGAAGCTCATTTATGGATTATTTGATCAGGTATCATATTCGACCATAATATACTATGAAAATCAAAGTTGTATAAGGCTATCATAACACCCAGTATTTCATGATCGGTCGAAACACATTGAGATCAAATACTAATTTATTTGTGATCGAGTCTAGGAAGGAGAAGAAAAACTCCACTATATCTCCACAGATGAGAAGATAGCAGATATTCTAACAAAGCCTTTGTCCAACATAAATTTTTCGTACTTATGGGACAAGATGGGGCTCGTGGAGATAACTCCCTTAGTTGAAAGGGAAGAGATGGATCCCCAGGTTGGGAGGGAGAATTTTGTTGGAAATAATGAGAGGGGGGGGTGAATCAGTATTACCTTTTTGAACAATTATTAATTAATTTTTTATTCTAATTATTATCACTATTGGTCAACAATGGACTTTGTATTTAAATAATCAATTATATAAGTCTTCTTCAACAAGCATTACAATGTTTATAAAGAATAATCTTGTGTTTGTGAAGAACACCAATCCTCTTTAGAGAACTTACTCTTGGAAACACAAATCCCCTTCTTTAGGGAACCAACCCCAGGAAGTACCAACTCCCTTGTTTTAAGGCACCAACCCTAGCAAGCACCAACTCCCTTTTTTTTAGGGAACTATTGGCACAGGGGAAAACCCAAGGTTCAACGCTACAACAGTGCACCAACAAAGCCCTAACTACCAGCCCTTTTGGCAACACCTGCGGAGCAGATGAAGTCTCACCCGAGATAGAGGCAAGGGTGGTTGCAAGACTCGAGTTTCTGCAACCTTATCTGGGACACATATATGTGATTTTACTACTTAGTAAAGAACTTAGCACTGTCAGTTCCTCAATATGCAATCAATATCCACTTCACTGATAAAACAGAGCTTCACAGCATTCACACTAATCTAATGTATTTAAGCACTTAGCATAGGTAAATATATTAGATCGAGCAGATCAAGCACTAAACATGGCTATATATATCATATCTAACATTCCCACATGTAATAAGCACAAAGCATAAGTAGATCTATCTAAATACATCAAATCACTTAGCAAATAACATGTGAACACATCAAGACAAAGCACAAAGCAGCATAACATAGGGTTTAAGTGGTTCACCCCCACCCTGGGGCTACGTCCACCAACTCTTCTTCTTTATTGTCTTCATTCAATCGATTACAAGTATAGAGCCTCAAAACCACTTGCACTTAGCTCTTCAATTCTCTTACAGTCATGCACAAATCACTTACAGACTCTACTTGCACTTAGCATACATTTGCATCACATAGATGCACCACTACTTATATATTGCCTAAGCATATATTTATACATACAAAATAGGCCTAAGCATGGGTAAACCCATGGGATGATGTCCCATTCTCGTTACATATTCCCACATCCCAAAAAGGACCCAAAAAGGGGCCAAGATCCCGTGATCTCCACTTTGTCTTGTGCTCCTCCTTCAACAGGTTGTTGAAGTCCCAAAATAGGTTAACATGACCAAGAATCTCCCAAAACTTGGTCAAGGGACAACAGGCCCCCAACACTCACCTATGACTCATCTCGAGTCACTCTGGTCTGATTAGTTCTGCTTCGAAATCCTCGAGTTTGGCTTGAGCTGCTTTGACCTACTGCTTTTTTATGGCTTCTTGCTCGGAAAAATCCTAGATCACTACATCATTCACTGACCCTTATAGGAGTTGTTCTATTGTAGTGACAACTTGTTATATCTCTGCTCCTCGACTTTCAACCTCTGTGAACAATTGGCATGCCTTATCTTGCACAGGTTGGAGTTGTTGAGTTACTTCCATAACTTTGCTCTAGATCGTATGGATCTGTTGTTGGGCGGTGCGTTTCTCTTGAGATCTCTTCATTCTGTCTACAGATGATAGGGACTTTAGCTACGCCTGTAGTGTGTTTGTGTGTTGCTTCACTTCCTGGAGTTGCAACTCCAGTGCCTGCAATTCTAGATTCTCAATGAGCTTCTCATATGTTTGGTCACTGCGATTACCCAGCTACTTTCACTCCCCGGCAAGAGCCTTCAGTCTCTCAACTACGCTCCTAGCGGTTGCTTCCCTTTGATCTCTTACATCTTGCGGGGTCTAGGGCACTGCACGTAGCTCCAAATCTGTTATGTGTTGTTGTAGTTGTTGAATTACTTCCTCAAGTTGTGCCACCTGTTGTGGAACTCTGTCTTCGACCTTTACTTCGATAACTGTCACAGAGCGAAGTGCTCTATGGGCCCTTTCCTTTATGTCGAGTTGCTCCGCGAGCAATTTTTCCTTGCTTTGCTACAGCTGTGCTCTTTCTTCATCCCACTTCGCTTAGAGAGCAAGCTTGTCCCATTCTGCAGCACTGCGTTGCTATAAAAATCCTTTTTTTACTTGTGTTAAATTTTGGGTGTCTTGTGTTGTTTCCTCATTTTCTCGTCGAAGCTGAGCTTCGACTATATCAGCAATACAGTGGAGTTGAGATGACTCATCTCCCAGTTCTGGTGTTTCCAATGACAGAGGCGCAGTGGAAACTGCGCGGCTGGACTGTAGTGCCTGCTACACCCCTTGAATTTCAACCTTAATTCGATTTTATATATCCTCCTGCTGAACCTCTTGCTTCTCTTCTATCTCCAGCGAAGCATCGTTCAATGTTGCTATGATGAAATTGAAGTCATCTGAGGTGAGGGTAGTCTGCATTTTGGTCATATAGACTTTCAATTTCTTTCGAGAAGAACGCTTCGGGGGGGAAACCTTCCTTTTATTCAAGAGATCCTCCTCATCTCTAGGCAGTGTAACCTTTCCTTTATTCTATTCAACTTATATGCCATCTATCTCTCCTCCATCTCCAACTTGTTCTTGTGAGATGGAAGCAGTCTTCGCTGAGGTACTACTTACATCTTGAGCTTCTTCATTTTTCTTTGTCTTGTTGGGTCCAAGTGTATCATGCATTGATTCTAGACTGTCAATGTCGAACATCTCTGTAGCATCTACTGGAATGAGGAGGTTTGTCGACCAGTCTCTGGTAATCTCTTCTAAGTCCTCCTATGTCGGCTTGTAGTAATATTGAAGTTGTTTCTTGTGCTCGTCAGTGCGTGCTGTAATATAAATGAAATGGTGGTCCACATTGAATTTCATTAAGGGTTGAAACCTATGGAGAGTATTCAACGTAATGCGAGGCTCGGACTGGATGGTTTTATTTAGCTAGTTGTAATATGTATGGAATACAAAATTTGACTACCATTTCTTGTTCATGTCACTAGAATACCACAATGCACTAAACTTCGCGACCAGAGGTTCAAAGGGTTTGATGTCCAGGAAGGTCGCACCTTCTGGCATCTCCCATGTGATGAAAGAAATCAGGATCAAAATCCATCTGAAGTGGAATTCATATCCCTGATCTTGCACTTCCCTGCAGTCCAGTTCCAACTGGTTCACCAAGTACTTCGCCCAATTCATTTGTAGGCCCTCTGCACACTTTTCTGCGAGGTCAACTACAAAACCAGTCACTTGGGTGGGTCGGTTCTTATGGACTAACTTTCTTGTAATCAACTGATAGGAAAGGCACACTACATTGCTTTGGATAGAAGCTACCTTGTATCCTCGTGTTCCCTTCTCGACATCTCCATAAGTGTCCTTGATCCTTTGTGTGAGAGTGCGGTCCATGGCTTTTCTAGGGTAGAAATCCTGTGGGTCAGGTCCTTGCATACTAAGCCCTATGATCCAATTGATCAATGTCGGATCCACTATGATACGGTGGTTTAACCACAAGTATCCACCATGGTAACAGGACAGTAGCAGCTTGATGCACGCATTCACTTCTTGGTGCCTTCTGAAGTGAGGAATCTTCATGACATTGAGCAATGTGGACTGGGCAACGTTCATAGTCCATGACTGGGGAACTATCCTCGAATTCTTTCCCTTTGTTCTGGTTAGGTACTTATGTGGGGCGAGCATGTTGTAGACCTTCCCATCACCGAGGTTGAAGTCGCTAAACTTCAACGCTGCAATTTTTTCTTGGTCTGCGTGATTTGTGCATATCCCCTTTGGGAGGTACACAGTGACCAAAGCGTACTCAAATTCTTTGGGCACACTGTCTTGATTGATTGCATCGCTCAGAGATGGTAGATAGGTGGGTAAAATGCTTGGAATCAACTTAGCATTCGAGAGATGGTCCAGCTCGAGCAGTTGATGGAGAGGTTTCTAGTCCTCTCGTGGATGATTATTGTACACCTATGGATAATCCTCTCTCCAACATGACTCTTTCATTCATCAGGCCAATCAAAACTTCTTCAGCAACTTTCTTTGCAGCACTAAATTCTTCTAACATACGCACTCGGGGTCAACAATCGCGGGTTCTGGGAACAACTTAGACACAATACTAAAATAGAGAGAAAGAGTGCAATGATCACTGTATAAACTTGGCTTAGTTTGCGGGCTCTAATTCTCAATTGGCAAAAGTGTTCTCGGTGCATGGCGCGGTGGGATAAATAGGGAACTTGACAACGGTTTGCTTGCAACAGGTATGAGCCTCCATTAAATCTTGTTCAGTTTGTTATGGTGTGGTCCAATGGTCTGATGACGAACCATAATTTCCTTTCTTCCCATTCAAAGCGTCGATCGAACGGTTATAATGTCCCCAATGGCTAAATTACTTCATCATGCCGAAGTGACATGTGTCGTTGTTCTGATATCCCAGCGAAGCTCCAATTCTGAAAATTTTATGTTTGCAAAGTTCCCTCTGGAACCTTATGCAACTTTTCGATCTTAGCTCTCTTCTTACTTAACTTTCTATCCTTTTTTCCAGTGAGCTTCGTCTCGGTAGTTCTTTTTCCATTCTGATTATTATCTTCTTTTAACATAGTTACTTCGCGTTGTTGAGATTCTTCCCTAGGGTTCCTGGATAATACTTCGTCTTTGTCTGGGATAGGTACTTCGGTCTTATGTGGGTCTTCTAATGTTATTGAAGCTTCGACATATGGGTTTCTAGTGTTAAATAGCTTCGATCTGCTCTCCTGTTCTATAATCAAGTGTGTGATCCTTTTGTTCATGAAGTCTTTTAATTCTTGTTTCTTCTGCTTCAAAAATTCTTCTTCTTATTTTAATCTGGCTTGAGCTCTATCAATCCAAGGTTTTCCTAGTAACATGGTAAATGGGGTGTTGTCTTCAAAAAATTTAATAATCACAAAATCTTCTTCTATCGAAGTTCCATTAGCATTCATAGGTATGAGAGCAAGATTTCCACATAGGTTTATTAGCTTTCCTCTGAATAGTCCTATTCCTCCTAATGAAGGGATCATAGCAGGATTCCCTGTGGCTTCCCAAGTTCTTTTTGTCATGGTATTCATTTGTGTTTCTTCATCTAGAATATAGTAAATGTCAAAGTCTCATATTCTTACTTCAACACATTATTTTTCCTTGAATATATATGATAGTCTATCATGTCGATGGTCATTTAGGATTATGTTTATTTGCAACAATACTTTCTCTGATTGTTTCTGGGGTTCTGTCATTTCTGGATCTCCCTTAGGGTTTTCTTTATTCAAATTTATTTCTTCCATCTTAGCAATCATTCTAGGGAAATCTAACACTTCATGGTCCATA
>JZKD02S0766183.1:0-14765 GCA_000966675.3 Picea glauca
GCCCGCAAGCATGCCCTCCGAGTAAATCGGGGTGAGAATCGACCTTGAGACCTCATTTTACATAGTTCCTTCCATTTACACGGCACTTGCCAATCGGTCTACACCCCTGCGGGCAAGGTTTGTTTAATGTTATTGGCTAGTGGAAAGAGATTTGGATTAATTTAGAATTGCCCAAATGGATGGTAATAATGAATAAAATTGGATTGGTGAGTAATGACCAAAATTGCAATTCTAGATTTGCTAAATTGATCTATAATTGAGGATTGAATGTGATATTTATCATTGTAATTAAAGGTTAATCATTTTAAAAATTTTATTCTTAAGATTTAATCTATTTTATTGACTATTGTATCAAATTTTTGTAATATTTGACATATTGCTCACTCAATGTTGATTGTAATGAAGAGTTTCTTATGAAAAATAATTTACACTATAATCTTCCTTGAAGTGGATTCTTTTATTTTCAGCTCTTCAAACTCCATGTTTTCTTCCTCTCTCTGACTCATTTTGGATGATGTAACTAGAATAAAACTAATGCTTGTATTTACTAACATCTCTTAAATTCTATTAGGTATAATCATGTTTTAACTAGGATTATCCCTTAAGGAGTGAGGTTTTTCCTCTTAAAAAAGTTATTATTAATAGTTCATGTACTTATCTGATCACGTTACATTTATGGATATAATTTGATATATGGATATAAGTGGATATTGTAGTTAGTGTCTAATCATGATTTTTACTTGCTAGCTTGTTGCTTTTAAGGTCAAGTTAGAATTGCCAAATAGATGACTAGCTAAAATTTAGACTTACTAAACTGGATATGTAATTGATGCTGGTTGGATTTATAGATGTCGTCTAAATGGTAATTCAGATTCGCTAAATTGAGTCGTAATTCATGTTAAGTTATGTTGGTAACTCGTTGACTAATGGAATTTAGACTGGTTAATCAATCTGTAATTAACACCAATTTAAATCATAGATAATGACCATTTAACCTTGAATGATGGTGGGAATGTTGGCGAAATCATTTTCAGCTTGCGCCTTTTGTTGAGGGGGTTGTTTTTTATTATAATTAATGATTTTCCTTTGCTTATTTTCTTGGTCTTCTTGTGTCGGGCGGGATGTAGACACCTCCTTGTTCTTCAGAACAGTCACCAGCCCTAAGACCTTAAATGGTCAAAATCGATGGCAGCTTGGGCTTGAGCATTGCTTATGTGTCATGGAGGTCCTAATGATTGCAGGGTAGGACGAGAGGGTAGTCATTCTTATTCTGCATCGGTTGAGTGTCGTACATTGCTTCGATATGCTTGATGTACTTTTATGTTAGGGCGTTATATTGTTGTTTCATGATTTGCAGGCATTGTGTTCGTCGTCATGTTCCATTGTTGAGTATAATGTCAATATTACCTTCCTACACTTACACACACAAAAATAAAATTTAAGGGTGCTTTTACCAGTTGTACATCGTAAGAGTCATACCAGATGGGGATGTCACATGTGGTATCAGAGTGGGTTCAACCCACGACTTGGGATCGCTACAACTTTCGTTGATATGATTTGATTATACTATCACTGATCGAGTTGACTTGTATTCGTTCAGGTAATCATGGTTAGACGACATCGTGAACGTAGACGACGGGGTCCTAGGGGAGGAGGCACTACGCCTCCAGTAGCATCCATGCCTGAGGGGTCTAACCCCTAGGGAGATGAGCAGGTTCTCGGACATGAGCAGATAGCAGTTGGTGATGTAGTTGGAATGATGAGATATTTTTAGTGCATGTCTGGGGAACTGATCAACCATTTGGATAGAGTTGAGGCCAGGGCACCGGCACCCACTGAGGTTCCACCGTTCGCTCTCGTCGATACTAGTAGCATCCACCGTGAACTCGAGAAGGTCAAATTTTCCGAGTTCTTAGGTGCCTCGGACGGTGCAGCTACTGAGGCATGGTTGGAGAACATGGCGATGTGATTTACACTTCACAATTATGCCTCCAACATGAAGGTCTGCATGGAGATCTTTCAACTGAAGGGGAGCGCTCTTCTATGGTGGAAGATGCTCCTACCACAACTGAACATGGTTGTTGAAGACGTGTCATGGGAACTGCTCGAGGAACGGTTCCGAGAGAGGTACCTTTAAGAGGAATTCATTGAGTGTCAGCTCAATGAGTTCAATGCCTTACGAAAGGGCGGTCGTACGGTGCCCGAGTATGAGGCCTGTTTTATGGAGCTGCTCTGGTATGATCCGCACCTTAACACTGAGAAACTTAAGTTCAATAGGTTCATGTTCAGCCTTAACGACAGCATACGTCAAAAGGTCAGGATTTTGATGCCTCAATCCTTGCATGATGTTGTCCAGAACGCCCTCATAGCAGAAGAGGAGGTTATCAGCGGGGGTCATACCAGGACTCCCGCGAGACCAGCAGGGTAGGTGTCATCTGGAGCACAGTAGCATTAGACACCAGCCAGACATACACCAGGATATCATGGCTTCCAGAGGGGATCCACATTCACTACACCTCAGCAACTAATGCCTCGGCAGTGGACACCTTATCAGGGACCATAGCATTAGCAACAACGTCAATCGTAGCAACAGCAGTTTAGGCCTGTTCAGCAGAACAGACCAGGATTTCAGGTTGGTGGGCCATCATCTTCTAATTTAGGTATCAGGACTACTGGGTTGAACAAGGGGTGTTATATGTGTGGGGAGCCACACTACCAGTGTGACTGCCCTGTGGAGAAGACCAGAGTGTTTGGATCAGTAGGACCCACTATCATGGGAGATATAGGCAAGGCCCATCGGATTCATGCAGCAGTGAATAACCACTAGGCAGATCATCAGTCAACTGTGCTCGAGATGACAAGTATCGTCACTGACTAGACCCTTAGTATTTTGATAGATCCCGATGCTATCGAGAGTTTCATTTCTGGTGTAGCGCTAAAAAGGATTAAGGTAAAGGTAGTTGAATAGGATGAGTTTAGCTTTGTAGAGATGGATTGGAGAGCCAAACAAAAGGTTGTAGAAAAGGTTATGGGTTGTACCCTCAACCTGGGAGAGGTTGTCACAAGGGCCAACTTGTACGTCACGATCTTAGGATCTGATGATATCATGATTGGTATGGACTGGTTGGAATCGCATGAGGCGATCCTCAACTATAAGACGAAATGATTGAGCTTGGTCGATGACGAGGGACAAAGATGTGTGATTGTAGGATGGAACTAAGGAGTTTCCCTGAGGTTCATCTCTTCCTTACAGTTACGAAAGAGCATGTGCAAGGGGTGCAATCTTTATGCGATCCTTGCGTTAAACAAGAAGGGAGTAGTGGAAGGTCTAGAACACCTTCTAGTGGTGAGAGAGTTTGCGGACGTATTTACGAAGGAGTTAGCTAGGATGACGCCAGAGAGGGAATTGGAGTTTACCATAGACCTAAAAACGGGGACTGAACCGATAGCAAGAACGCTTTATCTGATGACGACCCCAGAGTTACAAGAGNGCCCGCAAGCATGCCCTCCGAGTAAATCGGGGTGAGAATCGACCTTGAGACCTCATTTTACATAGTTCCTTCCATTTACACGGCACTTGCCAATCGGTCTACACCCCTGCGGGCAAGGTTTGTTTAATGTTATTGGCTAGTGGAAAGAGATTTGGATTAATTTAGAATTGCCCAAATGGATGGTAATAATGAATAAAATTGGATTGGTGAGTAATGACCAAAATTGCAATTCTAGATTTGCTAAATTGATCTATAATTGAGGATTGAATGTGATATTTATCATTGTAATTAAAGGTTAATCATTTTAAAAATTTTATTCTTAAGATTTAATCTATTTTATTGACTATTGTATCAAATTTTTGTAATATTTGACATATTGCTCACTCAATGTTGATTGTAATGAAGAGTTTCTTATGAAAAATAATTTACACTATAATCTTCCTTGAAGTGGATTCTTTTATTTTCAGCTCTTCAAACTCCATGTTTTCTTCCTCTCTCTGACTCATTTTGGATGATGTAACTAGAATAAAACTAATGCTTGTATTTACTAACATCTCTTAAATTCTATTAGGTATAATCATGTTTTAACTAGGATTATCCCTTAAGGAGTGAGGTTTTTCCTCTTAAAAAAGTTATTATTAATAGTTCATGTACTTATCTGATCACGTTACATTTATGGATATAATTTGATATATGGATATAAGTGGATATTGTAGTTAGTGTCTAATCATGATTTTTACTTGCTAGCTTGTTGCTTTTAAGGTCAAGTTAGAATTGCCAAATAGATGACTAGCTAAAATTTAGACTTACTAAACTGGATATGTAATTGATGCTGGTTGGATTTATAGATGTCGTCTAAATGGTAATTCAGATTCGCTAAATTGAGTCGTAATTCATGTTAAGTTATGTTGGTAACTCGTTGACTAATGGAATTTAGACTGGTTAATCAATCTGTAATTAACACCAATTTAAATCATAGATAATGACCATTTAACCTTGAATGATGGTGGGAATGTTGGCGAAATCATTTTCAGCTTGCGCCTTTTGTTGAGGGGGTTGTTTTTTATTATAATTAATGATTTTCCTTTGCTTATTTTCTTGGTCTTCTTGTGTCGGGCGGGATGTAGACACCTCCTTGTTCTTCAGAACAGTCACCAGCCCTAAGACCTTAAATGGTCAAAATCGATGGCAGCTTGGGCTTGAGCATTGCTTATGTGTCATGGAGGTCCTAATGATTGCAGGGTAGGACGAGAGGGTAGTCATTCTTATTCTGCATCGGTTGAGTGTCGTACATTGCTTCGATATGCTTGATGTACTTTTATGTTAGGGCGTTATATTGTTGTTTCATGATTTGCAGGCATTGTGTTCGTCGTCATGTTCCATTGTTGAGTATAATGTCAATATTACCTTCCTACACTTACACACACAAAAATAAAATTTAAGGGTGCTTTTACCAGTTGTACATCGTAAGAGTCATACCAGATGGGGATGTCACATGTGGTATCAGTGTGGGTTCAACCCACGACATGGGATCGCTACAACTTTCGTTGATATGATTTGATTATACTATCACTGATCGAGCTGACTTGTATTCGTTCAGGTAATCATGGTTAGAGGACATCGTGAAGGTAGACGACGGGGTCCTAGGGGAGGAGGCACTACGCCTCTAGTAGCATCCATGCCTGAGGGGTCTAACCCCTAGGGAGATGAGCAGGTTCTCAGACATGAGCAGATAGCAGTTGGTGATGTAGTTGGAATGATGAGATACTTTTAGTGCATGTCTGGGGAACTGATCAACCATTTGGATAGAGTTGAGGCCAGGGCACCGGCACCCACTGAGGTTCCACCATTCGCTCTCGTCGATACTAGTAGCATCCACCGTGAACTCGAGAAGGTCAAATTTTCCGAGTTCTTAGGTGCCCCGGACGGTGCAGCTACTGAGGCATGGTTGGAGAACATGGCGATGTGATTTACACTTCACAATTATGCCTCCAACATGAAGGTCTGCATGGAGATCTTTCAACTGAAGGGGAGCACTCTTCTATGGTGGAATATGCTCCTACCACAACTGAACATGGTTGTTGAAGACGTTTCATGGGAACTGCTCGAGGAACGGTTCCGAGAGAGGTACCTTTAAGAGGAATTCATTGAGTGTCATCTCAATGAGTTCAATGCCTTACGAAAGGGCGGTCGTACGGTGCCCGAGTATGAGGCCTATTTTATGGAGATGCTCTGGTATGATCCGCACCTTAACACTGAGAAACTTAAGTTCAATAGGTTCATGTTCAGCCTTAACGACAGCATACGTGAAAAGGTCAGGATTTTGATGCCTCAATCCTTGCATGATGTTGTCCAAAACGCCCTCATAGCAGAAGAGGAGGTTATCAGCGGGGGTCATACCAGGACTCCCACGAGACCAGCAGGGTAGGTGTCATCTGGAGCACAGTAGCATTAGACACCAACCAGACATACAACAAGATATCATGGCTTCCAGAGGGGATCCACATTCACTACACCTCAGCAACTAATGCCTCGGCAGTGGACACCTTATCAGGGACCATAGCATTAGCAACAACGTCAATCGTAGCAATAGCAGTTTAGGCCTGTTCAACAGAACAGACTAGGATTTCAGGTTGGTGGGCCATCATATTCTACTTTAGGTATCAGGACTACTGGGTCGAACAAGGGGTGTTAGATGTGTGGGGAGCCACACTACCAGTGTGACTTCCCTGTGGAGAGGACCAGAGTGTTTGGATCAGTAGGACCCACTATCATGCGAGATATAGGCAAGGCCCATCGGATTCATGCAGCAGTGAATAACCACTAGGCAGATCATCAGTCAACTGTGCTCGAGATGACAAGTATCTTCACTGACTAGACCCTTAGTATTTTGATAGATCCCGATGCTATCGAGAGTTTCATTTCTGGTGTAGCGCTAAAAAGGATTAAGGTAAAGGTAGTTGAATAGGATGAGTTTAGCTTTGTAGAGATGGATTGGAGAGCCAAACAAAAGGTTGTAGAAAAGGTTATGGGTTGTACCCTCAACCTGGGAGAGGTTGTCACAAGGGCCAACTTGTACGTCACGATCTTAGGATCTGATGATATCATGATTGGTATGGACTGGTTGGAATCGCATGAGGCGATCCTCAACTATAAGACGAAATGATTGAGCTTGGTCGATGACGAGGGACAAAGATGTGTGATTGTAGGATGGAACTAAGGAGTTTCCCTGAGGTTCATCTCTTCCTTACAGTTACGAAAGAGCATGTGCAAGGGGTGCAATCTTTATGCGATCCTTGCGTTAAACAAGAAGGGAGTAGTGGAAGGTCTAGAACACCTTCTAGTGGTGAGAGAGTTTGCGGACGTATTTACGAAGGAGTTAGCTAGGATGACGCCAGAGAGGGAATTGGAGTTTACCATAGACCTAAAAACGGGGACTGAACCGATAGCAAGAACGCTTTATCTGATGACGACCCCAGAGTTACAAGAGCTGAAAATGAAACTGAAGGAGTTGCTGGACCTGGGACTGATACATCCAAGTGTGTCACCGTGGGGTGTGCCTATTATTTTCATCTGAAAGAAGGATGGGTCGTGGAGGCTATGCATTGACTACCATTAATTGAATAAGGCCACGATCAAGAATCAATATCTGTTGCCGAGGATTGATGATCTGTTCGATCAAATGAAGGGCGCGACGGTGTTCTCCAAGATCAATTTGTGATCGGGTTATCACCAGTTACGAATCAAGGAAGATGACGTCCCTAAGACTACCTTTAAGACGAGGTTTGGACATTACTAGTTTATTGTTTTACCGTTTGGACTGACAAATGCTCCAGGGGTATTTATGAGTTTGATGAACAGGGCATTCCACGAGTACTTGGACAAGTTCATCCAAGTATTCATTTAAAATATTTTGATTTACTCTCGGGCGATGGAGGAGCATGACAAGCACTTCTTCTTGGTACTACAGTGCCTGCGAGAGCACAAACTGTATGGGAATTTGTCCAAATATTCTTTTTATCAATCGAAGATTCACTACTTAGGGCACGTCATCTCTGGAAAAGGCATCATCGTGGATCCAACGAAGATCGAGGCCATTATGGAATAGTCTGCATCGACAAATGTCCTTGAAGTGCATAGCTTCATGGGTTTACCAGGATACTATTGACGGTTTGTTGAGGGATTTTCGAAGATAGAAAATCCGATCATGGAGTTGCAGAAGAAGAACAAGAAGTTTGTTTGGACCAAAAAATGCGTGGAACTATTTCAGAGGCTCAAAGAATTGTTGACAACAACACTGATACTAAAGGTCCCAGAGATGGACGCAGACTTCTTGGTATGCATTGACACATCCAAGGAAGGCTTAGGCGAAGTCTTGATGCAAGATAGATGAGTGATCGCTTACATTTCAAGGAAACTGAGAAGGCATGAGGAGAACTATGCGATGCATGATTTGTATTTGTTATCCATCATATATGCCTTGAAGGTTTGGAGACACTACCTTGTTGGATGAAAATTTGAACTAAAGACTGACCATTGTGGACTACAACACATTTTTAAGCAAAGCAACCTGAACGCACTACAACGATGTTGGTAGGAACTCCTTAGCGAGTATGACTTTGAGATTACCTACATAAAAGGAATAGTGAACTGCGTGACATACACATTGAGTCAAAGACCGTGCATCTTTTCGGTGTTGCCTCTTTAGACGAATCTGCGTGAAAAATTCTAGCTTTACAGCATGATGATGACAAGTACAAAGAGGTCGAGGTTTTTATCGAACAAAACAAAGTGATGGTACCACGTTTGAAGGATTTTCGTTTGATAGCGATGGATTATTGAGGTTTAAAAATTAGATCTACGTACCGCTGAACGACGAGTTGAGGATGTTGATCCCGAGCGAGGCTCATAGAGAATTTTACATGGCTCACCCGAGAGTCACGAAGATGAGGGAAGACCTTAAACCCTTATTCTTCTGGAAGGGAATGAAGGCCGACATAGTCAAGTATGTGGCCAGATGTATAGAATGTTAACAGGTAAAGGCTGAACATAGACACCCAGCAGGATTACTACAACCATGCGCTATTCTGGAATCAAAATGAGAGGTTATTTCAATGGATTTTATTGTTGGATTACCACTAATGACAAGGAGACATAACTCGATTTTCATAGTAGTAGAAACTCTGACAAAGAGTGCTCACTTTATTCTTGTGAGTACGATGTATCAGGCACCTGACATAGCTAGAGTTTTCATCAGTGAGATTGTGAGGCTGCATGGCGTGCCTAAGAGGATTATATCTGATCGAGTATCGATGTTTACTAGACGATTTTGGATGAGTTTCCAAGAGGCCTTGGGAACCCAACTTAAATTAGTACTGCGTATCACCCAGAGACTGAAGGGTAGACTGAACAAATGAACCAGACCCTAGAGGACATGTTGCGCATGTACGTGATGGACCAACAAAAGCGTTGGGAAGAATTATTGCCACTAGTGGAGTTCTCTTAAAACAACAGTTACCAGAGCACCATTAAGATGGCGGATTTTGAATTTCTTTATGGGCGACCATGTCGGACGCCTTTGAGTTGGGATCGGCTTGAGGATAGGGTCATGGTGGGACCAGAAGTGATCCAAGAAATGGAAGAGAAAATGCAAACAATAAGACAAAGGATTAAAGAAGCGTAGGATCGACAAAAGAGTTATGCCGATGTGCATCGTGTCGACCGTAGTTACGAGATCGATGATCGAGTCTTCTTGTGGGTTAAACCACATAAGAGTTTGATCAAGTTTGGGAAGAGAGCTAAACTCTCTCCTAGGTTTGTGGGACCCTTTGAGATTGTGGAGAGAAAGGGCCCTGTGGCCTATCAACTAGCCTTACCTGATTCTTTGAGGCGTATGCATGATGTTTTTCATGTATTTCAAGGAAGACATGAAGGTCAATATCATCATTATCAATGAAGAATATGGATTTCTTGTCACTACACATGGAACAAGGAATCACAAAAGCACTCTTCAACAAACTACTATCAGAGACCAACAACCACTACAAATTGAATAAGTTACAACAACAATATATGGAANTCACTGACTAGACCCTTAGTATTTTGATAGATCCCGATGCTATCGAGAGTTTCATTTCTGGTGTAGCGCTAAAAAGGATTAAGGTAAAGGTAGTTGAATAGGATGAGTTTAGCTTTGTAGAGATGGATTGGAGAGCCAAACAAAAGGTTGTAGAAAAGGTTATGGGTTGTACCCTCAACCTGGGAGAGGTTGTCACAAGGGCCAACTTGTACGTCACGATCTTAGGATCTGATGATATCATGATTGGTATGGACTGGTTGGAATCGCATGAGGCGATCCTCAACTATAAGACGAAATGATTGAGCTTGGTCGATGACGAGGGACAAAGATGTGTGATTGTAGGATGGAACTAAGGAGTTTCCCTGAGGTTCATCTCTTCCTTACAGTTACGAAAGAGCATGTGCAAGGGGTGCAATCTTTATGCGATCCTTGCGTTAAACAAGAAGGGAGTAGTGGAAGGTCTAGAACACCTTCTAGTGGTGAGAGAGTTTGCGGACGTATTTACGAAGGAGTTAGCTAGGATGACGCCAGAGAGGGAATTGGAGTTTACCATAGACCTAAAAACGGGGACTGAACCGATAGCAAGAACGCTTTATCTGATGACGACCCCAGAGTTACAAGAGTTGAAAATGAAACTGAAGGAGTTGCTAGACCTGGGACTGATACATCCAAGTGTGTCACCGTGGGGTGTGCCTGTTATTTTCATCTGAAAGAAGGATGGGTCGTGGAGGCTATGCATTGACTACCATTAATTGAATAAGTCCACGATCAAGAATCAATATCCGTTGCCGAGGATTGATGATCTGTTCGATCAAATGAAGGGCGCGACAGTGTTCTCCAAGATCAATTTTTGATCGGGTTATCACCAGTTACGAATCAAGGAAGATGACGTCGCTAAGACCGCCTTTAAGACGAGGTTTGGACATTACTAGTTTATTGTTTTACCGTTTGGACTGACAAATGCTCCAGGGGTATTTATGACTTTGATGAACAGGGCATTCCACGAGTACTTGGACAAGTTCATCCAAGTATTCATTGACAATATTTTGATTTACTCTCGGGTGATGGAGGAGCATGACAAGCACTTCTGCTTGGTACTACAGTGCCTGCGAGAGCACAAACTGTATGGGAATTTTTCCAAATATTCTTATTATCAATCGAAGATTCACTACTTAGGGCACGTCATCTCTGGAAAAGGCATCATCGTGGATCCAACGAAGATCGAGGCCATTATGGAATGGCCTGCATCGACAAATGTCCTAGAAGTGCATAGCTTCATGGGTTTACCAGGATACTATTGACGGTTTGTTGAGGGATTTTCGAAGATAGCAAATCCGATCATGGAGTTGCAGAAGAAGAACAAGAAGTTTGTTTGGACCAAAAAATGCGTGGAAGTATTTCAGAGGCTCAAAGAATTGTTGACAACAGCACTGATACTAAAGGTCCCAGAGATGGACGCGGACTTCTTGGTATGCATTGACACATCCAAGGAAGGCTTAGTCGAAGTCTTGATGCAAGATAGATGAGTGATCGCTTACATTTCAAGGAAACTGAGAAGGCATGAGGAGAACTATGCGATGCATGATTTGTATTTGTTATCCATCATATATGCCTTGAAGGTTTGGAGACACTACCTTGTTGGATGAAAATTTGAACTAAAGACTGACCATTGTGGACTACAACACATTTTTAAGCAAAGCAACCTGAACGCACTACAACGATGTTGGTAGGAACTCCTTAGCGAGTATGACTTTGAGATTACCTACATAAAAGGAATAGTGAACTGCGTGACATACACATTGAGTCAAAGACCGTGCATCTTTTCGGTGTTGCCTCTTTAGACGAATCTGCGTGAAAAATTCTAGCTTTACAGCATGATGATGACAAGTACAAAGAGGTCGAGGTTTTTATCGAACAAAACAAAGTGATGGTACCACGTTTGAAGGATTTTCGTTTGATAGCGATGGATTATTGAGGTTTAAAAATTAGATCTACGTACCGCTGAACGACGAGTTGAGGATGTTGATCCCGAGCGAGGCTCATAGAGAATTTTACATGGCTCACCCGAGAGTCACGAAGATGAGGGAAGACCTTAAACCCTTATTCTTCTGGAAGGGAATGAAGGCCGACATAGTCAAGTATGTGGCCAGATGTATAGAATGTTAACAGGTAAAGGCTGAACATAGACACCCAGCAGGATTACTACAACCATGCGCTATTCTGGAATCAAAATGAGAGGTTATTTCAATGGATTTTATTGTTGGATTACCACTAATGACAAGGAGACATAACTCGATTTTCATAGTAGTAGAAACTCTGACAAAGAGTGCTCACTTTATTCTTGTGAGTACGATGTATCAGGCACCTGACATAGCTAGAGTTTTCATCAGTGAGATTGTGAGGCTGCATGGCGTGCCTAAGAGGATTATATCTGATCGAGTATCGATGTTTACTAGACGATTTTGGATGAGTTTCCAAGAGGCCTTGGGAACCCAACTTAAATTAGTACTGCGTATCACCCAGAGACTGAAGGGTAGACTGAACAAATGAACCAGACCCTAGAGGACATGTTGCGCATGTACGTGATGGACCAACAAAAGCGTTGGGAAGAATTATTGCCACTAGTGGAGTTCTCTTAAAACAACAGTTACCAGAGCACCATTAAGATGGCGGATTTTGAATTTCTTTATGGGCGACCATGTCGGACGCCTTTGAGTTGGGATCGGCTTGAGGATAGGGTCATGGTGGGACCAGAAGTGATCCAAGAAATGGAAGAGAAAATGCAAACAATAAGACAAAGGATTAAAGAAGCGTAGGATCGACAAAAGAGTTATGCCGATGTGCATCGTGTCGACCGTAGTTACGAGATCGATGATCGAGTCTTCTTGTGGGTTAAACCACATAAGAGTTTGATCAAGTTTGGGAAGAGAGCTAAACTCTCTCCTAGGTTTGTGGGACCCTTTGAGATTGTGGAGAGAAAGGGCCCTGTGGCCTATCAACTAGCCTTACCTGATTCTTTGAGGCGTATGCATGATGTTTTTCATGTATTTCAAGGAAGACATGAAGGTCAATATCATCATTATCAATGAAGAATATGGATTTCTTGTCACTACACATGGAACAAGGAATCACAAAAGCACTCTTCAACAAACTACTATCAGAGACCAACAACCACTACAAATTGAATAAGTTACAACAACAATATATGGAATCAAATGAAAGAAAATTATGCAACAAACAACCACCAAAGATTAAGACTAAAAATAATTGATTTTGGATGGATAGATCATCATCAATGGAATGAAGAAAGAAGGAACATAAGAAAATCATATCACTTGGTTTCATCAAATGTGAAGTTGTTAATTGCAAAGCTTTGAGGACAAATATTTTTTCAGGAGGGTACTATGTTATGACCCAAGGGGGGCATATATGGGGTTAAATTTATATGATATGACCCCAAGAGGGGGCATATGGGGATAAATGTACATGTAATGTGTAGATATATTTGTAATAGGATCAGACTAATAGTAAAGATGCCTCATGTGTAGTGTGTGAATAGGTATATATATAGATCATGTATTAATTATTCAGGACATGTGAATTGTGATGTATGAATTTGTTTGGGTATTTGGAGNCTTAAAACAACAGTTACCAGAGCACCATTAAGATGGCGGATTTCGAATTTCTTTATGGGCGACCATGTCGGACGCCTTTGAGTTGGGATCGACTTGAGGATAGGGTCATGGTGGGACCAGAAGTGATCCAAGAAATGGAAGAGAAAATTCAAACAATAAGACAAAGGATTAAATAAGCGTAGGATCGACAAAAGAGTTATGCCGATGTGCACCGTGTCGACCGTAGTTACGAGATCGATGATCGAGTCTTCTTGCGGGTTAAACCACATAAGAGTTCGATCAAGTTTGGGAAGAGAGCTAAACTCTCTCCTAGGTTTGTGGGACCCTTTGAGATTCTGGAGAGAAAGGGGCCTGTGGCCTATCAACTAGCCTTACCTGATTCTTTGAGGCGTATGCATGATGTTTTTCATGTATTTCAAGGAAGACATGAAGTTCAATATCATCATTATCAATGAAGAATACGGATTTCTTGTCACTACACATGGAACAAGGAATCACAAAAGCACTCTTCAACAAACTACTATCAGAGACCAACAACCACTACAAATTGAATAAGTTACAACAACAATATATGGAATCAAATGAAAGAAAATTATGCAACAAACAACCACCAAAGATTAAGACTAAAAATAATTGATTTTGGATGGATATATCATCATCAATGGAATGAAGAAAGAAGGAACATAAGAAAATCATATCAGTTGGTTTCATCAAATGTGAAGTTGTTAATTGGAAAGCTTTGAGGACAAATATTTTTTCAGGAGGGTACTATGCTATGACCCAAGGGGGGCATATATGGGATTAAATTTATATGATATGACCCCAAGAGGGGGCATATGGGGATAAATGTACATGTAATGTGTAGATATATTTGTAATAGGATCAGACTAATAGTAAAGATGCCTCATGTGTAGCGTGTGAATAGGTATATATATAGATCATGTATTAATTATTCAGGACATGTGAATTGTGATGTATGAATTTGTTTGGGTGTTTGGAGGGGTTCTCCTATTATTTAAGGAATTATTGTATAAGTCATATCTCTTATTTATATTTGAGTTATGCTCCATGCTCAGATTAATGTACTGAGTGTGTACTTTTGGTTTATTTTAACATGTTAAAAATTTGGTTCATAACAATTTCCATACTCTTAATTTATGATGAATATTTTATGATAATGAGATTACTAGTATGCACATTTTAATGGAGAGGTTTAGGAATCATATACTATGTCAAATAAGTTCCTATAACCTGCACATAACTAGGCTAAAAAAAATGCTTAAGAATTGTTTTTAGGAAACTATATTTGAAGCCAATTATCCATTTTTATTGGTCTACATCTATTTTTGTTTAACTAAATCATGGTTTTTAAATCAAATCATACCATTTCATTGTCTCGTCTAAAAAACTTAGGAAGGAGTTTCAACCTATTCATTATGTTTTTGGTTGATGGCCATTTTACAAAGAAATTTCTTTAAGAATTTTAGATGATGTAAGAAGATTATGAAATTATTAAGATTTCACTTTATTCTTTGTAAATTTAATTATCTTATTTTTTAT
>JZKD02S0766194.1:0-14765 GCA_000966675.3 Picea glauca
TAAATATATTCGAAAACCAGTCCCGAACTATTGTGACCTTTTGTATATTAAGCCTTTGAATTGCTGCCTTGTTTCCTGTCTATATTTGGACCTAACTTTTAGTGAGTCGCTATCTTCCCGAGTCTTTGTGAAGGGGTAAAGGTTTTTCATTTTAAACCTCAGGGATTTCAAAACAGATCTTAATAGGAAAGATGGTCTTCACAACTACTTAATCTTCTGCTAAGCCAAGGAACGTTTATAGCGATCCTAACTTTCCTAGGTTTTTCAACAGCATCGAAAAAAATCAAAAGCTTGCTTAAACAGGATGTCCCTTAAATTTTTTATTATTCTCCTCTGTCTCCCTAGGAACGAAGGTCTTGTGAGGGTCAAAGGAAGGTTGATACCGAGTAACCAAAATAAGTTGACAGACCTCTGATAAAAAAAAAAAAAAAAAGGTTACACAGATCTCAGCCCTGATATAAACTGATTGCTCCCATCTTCGTGTTTTAAAAGTAAATACTACGACAGGTGTTGAAAGGAAATTCAGAAATGATTGCCCCCACCTAGTCCATTAAGACGATGAAAGGAAATTCAGAAATGATTGCCCTCGTCTTAGCGTTTAAACGCATAAATATTTTCCAAAGTGCTGAAAAGAAATTCAGTGAAAAAGGGGTCAGACAACTTCACCGGGGTACTGAACAGGCTCACTGGTAGTGAAGCAATGTCTGAGAGATCTGTAAGGCTGTTACACATAAATATCAATCTACTCTGGTAACCGACACTTTCTGAAAGCCTGATCATTTCCCCAAATTCTGATCGGACTTCCTTGTTTAAAATTGTATAATAACATTCTTTTAATGCAAGCTGAGAATCATAAGATCTGTTGAATATACTAGGGTCGTTTGACCGTCTTAAAGCATCCCTGGTTAGTAATGAGAGAGGGAAAGTTGTGAAAATGACTTCAACTGTGTTTGGAAAGAGTATCTGAGTTCGGAAAAACTTCTTGAAGTACAAAACGAAGCTTTTCCCTCCCTTCTATCTTTTTCTTTGAGTTTTCTGTTGATTTTAGCTTGTGACTCCATTTACCCAATATTGGCACCTGGTCTACTGTTCTTCCCGCCTCACAGGGAGGCGTGATCCCTAGTTGGAGCCTATGTTGGATCTGCCCTTAATTTATTATAACCCTTCACATTTTTCAGTGTTTGACACTTGAAATCTAAAGATGGCCTTTTGAATTTTTCCCCCGGAACTTTGAAAAAAATTCCTACAACCTTGTCAAAAGAAGCAGCGATGTTTTTTCTCCCCTTAAAACAAGTTCGCTTTTTTACTAAACGTTTGGCCTTTTTGGATTTATTTCAGGATATTGCAAGTCGGATACTTTAATCCTTGAGTTCATACGTCTCGAGTCAAGAAACGACAAAGTCATTTTTTTATTTTCCACCCGAATGCACTAACTAGGGTAAAATCTTTTAACTTTTGATTTGACGTTATCGGGGTTTCACTCCTTGGCGCTCATCAAACCCATTTTTTCTTTTTCACAGTCCTGAGAACCGAGAACACGAGGTACTTGTGAGTTAACCCTGGTCATAGATTAAAGGCAAAAGCTAACTATGGTTAAAATGGTTCTCGACGCTTCGCCACTCGACTCTATCTTTTCGAAAATCATGATGTCTAAAACTCCGACTCACGAAACCACAATGTGATTATAGTATGATTAATTAGTCACCTAATCCAAGTTCTCTTAATCCTAATTAAGTCTTAATTGTCGATTTCTCGCAGTTTCGTAACTCGACATATTAATCTCCTAAAATTTTATCGTCGAAGTTCCGAGTCGCGATACCGCGAGTAAAATGAATAGGAAATTAATCATGCTTTAAATCACAATTATCTTTTAAAATCAAAATCGGTACTCGCATTCTCGCGAGTTGAAAACTTAAAATGATAAAAGGAAATTCCCGATGCAGCGAAAAGCGAGAAGATTTTTAACGTTGCTATATTTTGAAATTTTTAATTTAAACGAGATATATCCCGTCTCGCGCATCGAGGTTTGTGCATTTCCCAAAGTACCTACTTTCTCTCCATACCCCGACTGCCTGTCAAGCCGCCGAACATTGATGACATTAATGAAGAATTAGGGCAAATCCACGAATAAACAAGATCAGATTTACGCAATGAATTGTTTCTAATTACGATTTGACAGACTTAATTCGAATAGTACAGAGTTTTCAAGTATATACAGGAGTTTCATTTTGTTTTAAACATTTCTCATAAGCGCACAGAGCTCACCTTTCTACAAGTGAACTAAATTCTGCATGTATACACAGGTTTATCGCAGAAGAGCGAAAACGTAAGCTTCAGCTATGGCTCCACGGAAAGCAGCAAAGGCTAGCATCGAGGATGCAGGGCAGGGTACAGATACTATTTTCGACACTTCACCTCGGAGTGGCGGTTCGGTACCTAGCTGGTCGTTTGTTTCAGACATTCTACAAACTGAGTTGGTAAATTATTCAGATTCCGACAACAATGACAACGAAAAGGATAATTTGAACACTAAATATAAGATTGTTGTTCAATCTGGAATGCATAAGATAGCAACCAGACCACGTTTGCTCCCCTATTATGATATGATCCGATGGGCTTTGGATCACATAGACTTGCCCACCAGAACTATACTAAACGACCAGTGGGTCACGGTCAGGACTTTTAGACCGGAGCACATCCAAGGCATGTATAAACTTCCGTCAAAATCTGAATACACATATGATGCTGATTTCCTGGAGAAGTTTAAACAGAAGGAGTGCATTGAATATGACAGAACCATGCCCAGTTTGATTAAAGATTGGGTTTTGCGCACAGCGAAGTTCAGAGCAAATGACAAGGGCATATATTCTATCGATTCTTTGGAGCCACAATATAAATATGTGGCCATGATGACCTGTCGACTTTTTGGGCGAGAGGATACATCACATTTTTATATCTCTTGGGTGCCTCTCATATTTCGGGTTGCTGAAGGTTGCTCATTCAACTGGGCGAAGGTGCTCTCAAACAACTTGTTCAACAGAGTCACTGAGTATCGGGATAAAAATGCCAACATGAAACCATCTTCATTTTTCATGTCTGCGTATATCATGGACGTAGTGTGTTCCATGACTCCATTCCCTTTGATCAATTGGGCTTGAATCCAACCCATGAAAAAACTGTACACGAGTATCACAACAAGCTGTGGGAGGATAAAGCGGACAAATTTATTTATGAAATTTTCAACTGGGTGATGGTGCCCCTGCACATTGCCATTTTCAGTCTTTCGCCACCTCGGATCTCGGACAACATCGCTGTAAATCTGAGTGGTATAGCAGACTGGTACGTAGAAACATAATTTTCCTACTTTAGAGTTTTCGGAGCTGCTGTTCCCCCTCTTGCACTACCACTGTTCATCCCCGACAAGCTTGCTTGTCGTGAGATTGCTCGACAAACAGTGATTGGCGGGGTAAGTAAAGAGCTCAAAGCATCTTCGAAGAAGGTATGGCCATTTTTCCCTATTCGGTTTAATTCCTATTCTTTATTGGATTTCGGGCATGCAAAGGCTGAGGCTGCAGCCGTAGAAAACTTGAGTTTAGTCTCCATTGAATATAAAAAACATGATCCTAAGAAAATTGTAAGCAACCATTTAGCAAATTGTGGGCTGAAAAGATTTGAACACGAGTGTTCACCCTCGGATGATATTTTCCGAGGGGCGAGGTCCTATGGGGAAGTGCTAGTTCGGATCAGATCTTTAGCACCTGAGGACATGGCCTCAGTTTTAAAGTTTTAGGAGCATAGAAAAAGATGTCTCCCCGTTGTGCCGGGATGTTTGGGTCTTTCCAAGGAAAAAGGGAAGGATGCTGAAGGTTCCGAAGAGAAAATTCCTAACCCAGAAAAACACCAGGAAGGGGGGTCTGGGAAGAATCCCGAAGCAGAGGAAGAGACCAAAGATCCATCCAAGGAACCTAGTCCAGAGATGGAAGTTAAGAACACAGAATCACCAGAAACCCAAAACCTCAAAACCGAGACGAAGACCTCGGATCCCCCGAAGGAGCAGGACTCAGTCGTCACACCAGGCAAGGAAGGGAAGCAAATCGGGGAACCCATCACTTCTGTCACCCCTTTGCAATTGACACAAGGGAATATAGAAGAGGGATGGATTTTCGGTGAAGAGCTAATGCCTATCAGAGAGGAAGAGCTTCCCCCAAATGAATTCTTCTTTGACAAAAAGAGGAAAGCAATTGTGAAAAGGGAGTTCTACCAGGATGAAGGATCAACAGCTAAAAAATTCAAAGTGATGACAGATGGAAAGAATAAAAAGAGTGAGGAATTTTCCATAGAGATCGCAGGGATGCTAAGAGCGTATGCGTTGTAAAATCAATTCTCAGTCGGGATGTTGAAAAATCATCTCAAAAGAAAGAATCGTCTGATCAAGACACTTGAAGCCCGAGTAGCTTCGGCCGCAGAAAGCGCTAAGAGTCAGACAAGTGGAGAAATAGAACTAGCCCGATTGGCTGATCAAAAGGAAATTGAAGTCCTCAAAACCAAGTTGGAACAAGCGAATTCAGTGATCCGAGATGGTCAGATACATGCAAGTCAGCAGAGGAATATGATCACAGGGTTACAGGCTCAGTTAGAGGTTGCTGAGAGCAAAATGATCGATGTCGATGGGTTTAAATGCCGAGCGACTGATATCAGGGGTAGGATCTCTACTGTACAACAAAGTCTGTTAGACAAAGTGGGGGTGATCCGAGAAGATTGCGTGTTAATACATCATATTTCAGAAAATCTGACTGTGAAAGAAAGGAACGCAGAGGCTGCTCGGGTCGCTTTTCAAGAGGCAGTGATAGCTACCAACAATAGGTTTTCGACAGATTCTCCAGGACTCACCATCGCTGAACAAACAAGAAGTAATATTCTGTTAAAGGATTGGGAACATAATATTACCTTAAGCAAAGAACAGGCTCAAAAAGTAACCAATTCATTACAAGAAACCTTCAATGCCATAGATGGCAAGCTGCTAGGAATGGAAAATGGAGGTGACTCAGAGACGCTAAGGCAAATGAATATAGATCAGATCTCCCTCGATCTAAAGGAAAAGAATGAAAGAGATTCGGCGGATATCTCTAAGATGGACAGGGTAGATATGGCTTAAGTTGATAAACATTTGATTCAACCGAGCGCACAACTCAGTGCTCTTCACATCAACGACACGCAAATAGGTGGTAAACTTCCACATTTGGCTCGAGAGTGCTATTTCTCCGAAGCCAGCTATCAAGCAGAGCCTTGATAGCTAGTATCTCAGTTTGTGGACAAATGTATCATATGTACCAAATCCACGCAAAGACAAGCACTTGGCACCTTTTGAAAAAAGAGTAGAAGAGATGGAGTGATTTCGCTCCTAACAACTGCCAAGAGGAACCTTCACCGCTTGTATCCAGTTTATGGACAAAGGTATCATATACACCAAATCACGTACAAGCAAGCACCTGGCACTTTTTGAAAATAGAGTAGGAGAGGGAAAATTTGTATAAATAGATCACAAAAAGAAGAGCACAAGGCTGTACCTTTTTGGTATCGATTGTAATAAAGTTTTACATTGGAAGAAGTTAATATACAAGCAATTTGAGGATTCTCGATTCCATCCAGACTGTATTATCACGTTTCCTTCTTTATGCTTTATGTTCCATTTCATTTCGATCATTCATAACTGATGTGCTTTGTTATAATTTAGTACGACCACTACTATAACAAAAGAATTCTGGTTTTCTGTCTCTGTTTATTGTTTTTCCTCTGCACTGGCTATCAGCGGGTGTAAGACCAATTCGCATTTTCAGAATTCTACGTTTATTCTTAGCTACGTCGGTTATTTTCTCACCAATTTCTTCTTCTGCTTATATGTGATTTTTATTTTGACAGGAACCTTATGTTATACGCAGCTAAATGTTTCTCTTTCGCATCACACTTTTATATTAAATTATAATGCAGTTACGAGAAAGGGCCTTCTTTTGCAAATCTTTATTTCATTCAGAAAACGTAATAAATCTCTCTTTATTTCGACCAAATTGAAACAACACTGAAATATTTCTTTAAATTTTTTCCTACGGTTACTGTTCCTTGATGACTGTACCTGTAGCTACGCAACCTAATATTGAACCCGGGCTATCTAATCAAACACATATTGCCTTAAATCTTTTCGATACAATCCTCAAAACTGCTAACACCCGGGAAGAACTCGAGCGTTCATGGGCAGCCATTGANTCACCAGAAACCCAAAACCTCAAAACCGAGACGAAGACCTCGGATCCCCCGAAGGAGCAGGACTCAGTCGTCACACCAGGCAAGGAAGGGAAGCAAATCGGGGAACCCATCACTTCTGTCACCCCTTTGCAATTGACACAAGGGAATATAGAAGAGGGATGGATTTTCGGTGAAGAGCTAATGCCTATCAGAGAGGAAGAGCTTCCCCCAAATGAATTCTTCTTTGACAAAAAGAGGAAAGCAATTGTGAAAAGGGAGTTCTACCAGGATGAAGGATCAACAGCTAAAAAATTCAAAGTGATGACAGATGGAAAGAATAAAAAGAGTGAGGAATTTTCCATAGAGATCGCAGGGATGCTAAGAGCGTATGCGTTGTAAAATCAATTCTCAGTCGGGATGTTGAAAAATCATCTCAAAAGAAAGAATCGTCTGATCAAGACACTTGAAGCCCGAGTAGCTTCGGCCGCAGAAAGCGCTAAGAGTCAGACAAGTGGAGAAATAGAACTAGCCCGATTGGCTGATCAAAAGGAAATTGAAGTCCTCAAAACCAAGTTGGAACAAGCGAATTCAGTGATCCGAGATGGTCAGATACATGCAAGTCAGCAGAGGAATATGATCACAGGGTTACAGGCTCAGTTAGAGGTTGCTGAGAGCAAAATGATCGATGTCGATGGGTTTAAATGCCGAGCGACTGATATCAGGGGTAGGATCTCTACTGTACAACAAAGTCTGTTAGACAAAGTGGGGGTGATCCGAGAAGATTGCGTGTTAATACATCATATTTCAGAAAATCTGACTGTGAAAGAAAGGAACGCAGAGGCTGCTCGGGTCGCTTTTCAAGAGGCAGTGATAGCTACCAACAATAGGTTTTCGACAGATTCTCCAGGACTCACCATCGCTGAACAAACAAGAAGTAATATTCTGTTAAAGGATTGGGAACATAATATTACCTTAAGCAAAGAACAGGCTCAAAAAGTAACCAATTCATTACAAGAAACCTTCAATGCCATAGATGGAAAGCTGCTAGGAATGGAAAATGGAGGTGACTCAGAGACGCTAAGGCAAATGAATATAGATCAGATCTCCCTCGATCTAAAGGAAAAGAATGAAAGAGATTCGGCGGATATATCTAAGATGGACAGGGTAGATATGGCTCAAGTTGATAAACATTTGATTCAACCGAGCGCACAACTCAGTGCTCTTCACATCAGCGACACACAAATAGGTGGTAAACTTCCACATTTGGCTCGAGAGTGCTATTTCGCCGAAGCTAGCTATCAAGCAGAGCCTTGACAGCTAGTATCTCAGTTCGTGGACAAATGTATCATATGTACCAAATCCATGCAAAGACAAGCATTGGCACCTTTTGAAAAAAGAGTAGAAGATATGGAGTGATTTCGCTCCTAACAGCTGCCAAGAGGAACCTTCACCGCTTGTATCCAGTTTATGGACAAATGTATCATATACACCAAATCACGTACAAGCAAGCACCTGGCACTTTTTGAAAATAGAGTAGGAGAGGGAAAATTTGTATAAATAGATCACAAAAAGAAGAGCACAAGGCTGTACCTTTTTGGTATCGATTGTAATAAAGTTTTACATTGGAAGAAGTTAATATACAAGCAATTTGAGGATTCTCGATTCCATCCAGACTGTATTATCACGTTTCCTTCTTTATGCTTTATGTTCCATTTCATTTCGATCATTCATAACTGATGTGCTTTGTTATAATTTAGTACGACCACTACTATAACAAAAGAATTCTGGTTTTCTGTCTCTGTTTATTGTTTTTCCTCTGCACTGGCTATCAGCGGGTGTAAGACCAATTCGCATTTTCAGAATTCTACGTTTATTCTTAGCTACGTCGGTTATTTTCTCACCAATTTCTTCTTCTGCTTATATGTGATTTTTATTTTGACAGGAACCTTATGTTATACGCAGCTAAATGTTTCTCTTTCGCATCACACTTTTATATTAAATTATAATGCAGTTACGAGAAAGGGCCTTCTTTTGCAAATCTTTATTTCATTCAGAAAACGTAATAAATCTCTCTTTATTTCGACCAAATTGAAACAACACTGAAATATTTCTTTAAATTTTTTCCTACGGTTACTGTTCCTTGATGACTGTACCTGTAGCTACGCAACCTAATATTGAACCCGGGCTATCTAATCAAACACATATTGCCTTAAATCTTTTCGATACAATCCTCAAAACTGCTAACACCCGGGAAGAACTCGAGCGTTCATGGGCAGCCATTGAACGTGATATAACTGCTCAAGAGCAGTTGGAAGCTAGACGACGAGAACGTAGAAATCTGCTCCAGTTTCTCATACCGAAGGTGATTGTGTCCTCGTATTCATCTTTCATATATTTTCGGATGCCTTGACACTGTACTTTAAGCCTTAGTACAGACTCAGTAACAACAAAATGCAAGTATCAGTTTGTACTTATTTAAGAAGTGTTATAAGCCTTTATCTTTATTTAGCAATCATTGACTTCGTCAATAATTACTTTCATCATTGCTCATATGTGTTAAAGGTAGTCATTGATGTTTACTGCAGCACATTCTTTTAGTTTTATTTGCCTTGTCTCGCAAACAGGTGCCATTCAGTGGAATATCTTCCCTTTGACTATCTCTCTTGGCAGTAATCTGTGAAAGGAAACCCTTANGAAGAAGTGTTATAAGCCCTTATCTTTGTTTAGCAATCATTGAATTCGTCAATAATTACATTTCATCATTGCTCATATATATATTGAAGATAGTCATTAATATTTGAAGTACTAACCACTACAGCACATTCTTTTAGTCTTATTGTCCTTGTCTCGCAAACAGGTGCCATTCAGTGGAATATCTTCCCTTTGACTATCTCTCTTGGCAGTAATCTGTGAAAGGAAACCTTATCTTGATCTTTTAGACCATAAGACCTTTCAGACACCCAGATTACTTTGGGACGTCTCCCTTGGGATTAGCCACCCTAAATAGAAAGAGCTCCCCATAGAGGTGACAGTGGGTGGGGAAGCTCCTGTTACGCCAGTTTCAAGCCTTGACTCAAGCTACCTAAACCCTTCCTACAAACTGTGCGATAACATTTTGGCGCCGTTGTCGGGGAACACTGAGTCTACTTTCCTCAACGACAAACCTTTGGTAAGCCTTTCTTTAGAAGCCTTTCTTGTAAGCTTACCTGGCGACTCCACTACCTTTTTTCCCCTATTCTTTGGTAGTTTCAGGGAAACTATCTGGCGACTCCACTGATGACGAATCCAACAATGAATTCAAAATGGGACCCATGAAACTACAAACCTTTGGATATGAGTGAAATCACGGGATATCCCAGAAAAATGCCTCCTCGTTATAAGGATTTCCTCCCTCGTTTTGCTGGAATCGAGGATGAATGTCCCAAGTCTCACATGAGAAGATTTTGGAAATTTTTCCAACACTTCCCTGTCAGCGACGAGGCTGAAGACTTGGTGATGAAGCTTTTCTCTGCTTCCCTACATGGAGAGGCTAGAAGATGGTATGATAACCTTCCAGCTGCCAGCATCAATTCTATGGAACTCTTTGAAGAGGTTTTCCTTACAAAGTGGACCATGGAAATGGAAGATGTACAATCATTGCTGAAAGAGCTTGAAGACATAAAGCAAACAGAGTTTGAGGTTGTCAGAGCTTTTGGGGTTAGATTCCAGAGACTGCTTTACCAGATTCCACAAAGCCATCATCCTGAAGGCAACTACCTTGTTTACCTCTATACAAATGGACTTCAAGGACATTTGAGCTTCCTTCTAAATAAAAAGAATCCAAAAACACTTGNGTATCATATACACCAAATCACGTACAAGCAAGCACCTGGCACTTTTTGAAAATAGAGTAGGAGAGGGAAAATTTGTATAAATAGATCACAAAAAGAAGAGCACAAGGCTGTACCTTTTTGGTATCGATTGTAATAAAGTTTTACATTGGAAGAAGTTAATATACAAGCAATTTGAGGATTCTCGATTCCATCCAGACTGTATTATCACGTTTCCTTCTTTATGCTTTATGTTCCATTTCATTTCGATCATTCATAACTGATGTGCTTTGTTATAATTTAGTACGACCACTACTATAACAAAAGAATTCTGGTTTTCTGTCTCTGTTTATTGTTTTTCCTCTGCACTGGCTATCAGCGGGTGTAAGACCAATTCGCATTTTCAGAATTCTACGTTTATTCTTAGCTACGTCGGTTATTTTCTCACCAATTTCTTCTTCTGCTTATATGTGATTTTTATTTTGACAGGAACCTTATGTTATACGCAGCTAAATGTTTCTCTTTCGCATCACACTTTTATATTAAATTATAATGCAGTTACGAGAAAGGGCCTTCTTTTGCAAATCTTTATTTCATTCAGAAAACGTAATAAATCTCTCTTTATTTCGACCAAATTGAAACAACACTGAAATATTTCTTTAAATTTTTTCCTACGGTTACTGTTCCTTGATGACTGTACCTGTAGCTACGCAACCTAATATTGAACCCGGGCTATCTAATCAAACACATATTGCCTTAAATCTTTTCGATACAATCCTCAAAACTGCTAACACCCGGGAAGAACTCGAGCGTTCATGGGCAGCCATTGAGCGTGATATAACTGCTCAAGAGCAGTTGGAAGCTAGACGATGAGAACGTAGAAATCTGCTCCAGTTTCTCATACCGAAGGTGATTGTATCCTCGTATTCATATTTCATATATTTTCGGATGCCTTGACACTATACTTTAAGCCTTAGTATAGACTCAGTAACAACAGAATGCAAGTATCAGTTTGTACTTATTTAAGAAGTGTTATAAGCCTTTATCTTTGTTTAGCAATCATTGACTTCGTCAATAATTACTTTCATCATTGCTCATATGTGTTAAAGGTAGTCATTGATGTTTGAAGTACTAACCACTGCAGCACATTCTTTTAGTTTTATTTGCCTTGTCTCGCAAATAGGTGCCATTCAGTGGAATATCTTCCCTTTGACTATCTCTCTTGGCAGTAATATGTGAAAGGAAACCCTTATCTTGATATTTTAGACCATCAGACCTTTCAGACACCCAGATTACTTTGGGACGTCTCCCTTGGGATTAGCCACCCTAAATAGAAAGAGCCCCCCATCGAGGTGACAGTGGGCGGGGAAGCTCCTGTTACGCCAGTTTGAGCCTTGACTTCAAGCTACCTAAACCTTTCCTACAAACTGTGTGATAAAATTTTGGCGCCGTTGCCGGGGAACATTGAGTCTATTTTCCTCAACGACAAACCTTTGGTAAGCCTTGTTTCAAAAGCCTTGCTTATAAAGCTTACCCGGCGACTCCACTATTTTTCTTTTCCCCTATTCTTTGGTAGTTTCAGGGAAACTATCTGGAGACTCCACTGATGAAGAATCCAACAATGACTTCACAATGGGACCCAGGAAACTACAGATCTTTGGATATGATTGAAATCCCGGGATATCCTAGAAAAATGCCTCCTCGTTATAAGGATTTCCTCCCTCGTTTTGCTGGCATCGAGGATGAATGTCCCAAGTCTCACATGAGAAGATTTTGGAAATTTTTCCAACACTTCCCTGTCAGGGACGAGGCTGAAGAATTGGTGATGAAGCTTTTCTCTGCCTCCCTACATGGAGAGGCCAGAAGATGGTATGATAACCTTCCAACTGCCAGCATCAATTCTATGGAACTCTTTGAAGAGGTTTTCCTTACAAAGTGGACCATGGAAATGGAAGATGTACAATCATTGCTGAAAGAGCTTGAGGACATAAAGCAAACAGCGTCTGAGGTTGTCAGAGCTTTTGGGGTTAGATTCCAGAGACTACTTTACCAGATTCCACAAAGCCATCGTCCTGAAGGAAACTACCTTGTTTACCTCTATACAAATGGACTTCAAGGACATTTGAGTTTCCTTGTAAATAAAAAGAATCCAAAAACACTTGCAGAAGCTCACAACATGGCAATTCAAATTGAAAAGAGTCTCTCTTCCAGTGCTATGGACACTCTAAGCTTGATGAAATTAGTCTCCCATGGATACTTTGTTGGAGATACACAAGAGAGAGGGGAACGAGTTTTTAACCAGCAGAATGAAGACATTGACCAAGAGCAAGAACCTGAACAAGAGATGAAGTGTCCACCTGTGCTCCTCCCACTGATGAAGTCATGCAAGAACCTGTTTCTCCTGTACAACAAAGTGACGAGGTCAGTTATTTTCCACTTCAAAATTCTAATGATACTGTGTTCTTTAATTCAAAAGATGAAGAGGAAATGGAAGCCTCAGATGAAGTGGNAAGCTCCTGTTACGCCAGTTTGAGCCTTGACTTCAAGCTACCTAAACCTTTCCTACAAACTGTGCGATAACATTTTGGTGCCGTTGCCGGGGAACACTGAGTCTATTTTCCTCAAAGACAAACCTTTGGTAAGCCTTGTTTCAAAAGCCTTGCTTATAAAGCTTACCTGGCGACTCCACTATTTTTCTTTTCCCCTATTCTTTGGTAGTTTCAGGGAAACTATCTGGAGACTCCACTGATGACGAATCCAACAATGAGTTCACAATGGGACCCAGGAAACTACAGATCTTTGGATATGAGTGAAATCCTGGGATATCCTAGAAAAATGCCTCCTCGTTATAAGGATTTCCTCCCTCGTTTTGCTGGCATCGAGGATGAATGTCCCAAGTCTCACATGAGAAGATTTTGGAAATTTTTCCAACACTTCCCTGTCAGGGACGAGGCTGAAGACTTGGTGATGAATCTTTTCTCTGCCTCCCTGCATGGAGAGGCCAGAAGATGGTATGATAACCTTCCAACTTCCAGCATCAATTCTATGGAACTCTTTGAAGAGGTTTTCCTTACAAAGTGGACCATGGAAATGGAAGATGTACAATCATTGTTGAAAGAGCTTGAGGACATAAAGCAAACAACGTCTGAGGTTGTCAGAGCTTTTGGGGTTAGATTCCAGAGACTACTTTACCAGATTCCACAAAGTCATCGTCCTGAAGGAAACTACCTTGTTTACCTCTATAAAAATGGACTTCAAGGACATTTGAGTTTCCTTGTAAATAAAAAGAATCCAAAAACACTTGCAGAAGCTCACAACATGGCAATTCAAATTGAAAAGAGTCTCTCTTCCAGTGCTATGGACACTCTAAGCTTGATGAAATTAGTCTCCCATGGATACTTTGTTGGAGATACACAAGAGAGAGGGGAACGAGTTTTTAACCAGCAGAATGAAGACATTGACCAAGAGCAAGAACCTGAACAAGAGATGAAGTGTCCACCTGTGCTCCTCCCACTGATGAAGTCATGCAAGAACCTGTTTCTCCTGTACAACAAAGTGACGAGGTCAGTTATTTTCCACTTCAAAATTCTAATGATACTGTGTTCTTTAATTCAAAAGATGAAGAGGAAATGGAAGCCTCAGATGAAGTGGGAGTCCCTTGCTGTGAAATTGAAGATAAAGAAGCAGTCCATGAGGATGAAGCAATGACACGTGCTGAGAACATCGAGCTCCTCGAAGTACCTGCATAAGAAGAAACAGTGAGTCACCCTGCTACCCTAGTTTTTGATAATGATTTACCTTGTGATGAAAAGGAGGAGGAGGATGAAATTTTAAGTCTTACGAATCCTGCATGCTATGACATCGATAGTGACATCGTTGATAATATTGATGAGTTCATACATGTTGGGAGACGTAGGTGGGATGTAGTTGGTTATGACCTAGATCCTATCTATGACACTAAGAGTCATCTCCAGTTGTTTCCCTTGCAGTTGTCACAACAGATTACTCCCAAAAAATGGCAACAAGGAGATGGGGTTTTTACTTGTACCTTTCAGGACACCAAGGATGACCTAGTACCTTGTCTTTCGGATGATTTTCAGTCTTACCTTGAGATGTTTGATGAGTACCCTACTGAGAATTTGGACCCTATTTATGAAGATGATTGCCAACCACCGTTGTGCTCAGATTTTGGTACAAGTAAGGACATTGTTTGCCTAAAGAAGGTTTCTCATGACCTTTTACCCCAACCACCTGTTATTACTTTGCCTCGCTTTTCCATTGAAGGTGTAGTTGGGAGTTACCTTTTTATTGTGGAGTTTCCTTCTAGGAAAACCCTAGACTCCAAGGGTTGGTTGGGTAATGCTATTGCCGATCAATTTTTACACCTTCTCTTGATGATTTGCCGGTCGTCTACTAAACTTTTGTCAATTCTTTCCTTAGAGTGTGAGGATGTCCTAGGTAACCAGTCTACAGGACCTTTGAGTCCGTTTTATGAACCTTGTGATTTTCATGACCCTCTCTTGGATAGGATTGAGTATTTTCTTCAGAGATGGACTTGGAAGTATTTTATCCCTCCCACCCGCCTCCATGAGTTAGATTCTGACTTTTCCGATGATATGATGTATATTCTAACTCATGACATTTTTGTGCTTGATGTATCACTATTTTGGTTCATGATGAAGCACAAAGGCATGTATCGAGGAGCCTTATTGGATT
>JZKD02S0766216.1:0-14765 GCA_000966675.3 Picea glauca
TTCCACCCAATAATATATGAGAGATAATAAAACTTTACATTAAATTATCACCATCAACCAACCATCACATAGAACCTGATAATGCTTCCTGAGACTTATTCAATTTATGAAATTCTTCAATTCTTGGAATACTTTGATCCTATAGATAATATTACTCAATGTATTCTCTGAAACTTCTCCAAGTTTCACTCCTTGAATCCTCCCCAAAAATAAGTTATATAGAGAATGGTAGACCTTGTTCAATTCTAGTTTATTCAGGAGAGAAAACTTGTACATAATTCCCCACGCTCAATATTTAACATCCGATTCTGAAAATCCCACACAAGAAACTACCATCCACACTATTTCCAATGAAATTGGTCTCACTTCATTTGGATTCTCTAAGAATAAGTTATGAGTGTTTTACCTGGAACACTTGTTTATGACTAGCTTTAGGACTGGTCAAAAACCGTATCTTCCATAGAGTGTATCTCCATAATTATAGTGAACAAAGAGCTGAAACAATTACCATAGATACGTTGATATGTCTTCTCAATACCATAGCAATTTCACCATCTGAATCGTTCTAGAAAAAAGGTTATAGAGAAAATGGTAAGATGACCTGTAAATAACATACCTTAGAACACATCACCAAAAGACTTCATGATCCCTTGAAATAAGACCGTCTTTACTTCTAATTTCCTATGAAATTCTACTTATGTATCAAATGAATGTATAATGATATTTATTTATACCATTTTCACTTCCTTTTAACATTAGGTCCAACCTGACACTTTCTTATTTTGTAATTCTTTTCTTTAATTATTTTCAGGGCCTACATGTACTTCCTTCTTCAATTCACTTTTTCATCTTCAAAAATTCATTTCTCCTCAATGATGAGGATCCACGTGATGTGCCACCTACCACTGGAAACAACATGATGTATACTATCCATCCATGGGTTTTGTTTTAGCATGTACATTGTCCTTCATGTCCAAATACCTTCATCAATCTTGCAGTCCAAAACCAATGACTAGGGTTGACATCAATGACAACAACCAATCTTCCAACATACCCAACTATTTATTTTAACTAATTTACACAAGGGATAATGAATACTTATTTGTTACAAGGTTGTAATTATTCAACTTACTGTGGGTGTTCTCCTTTCCACCCAACCGTAGGTTCTACATTCTTAGTCACTTCGATAGCAGGTCACCCCCATTACAAGCCATGATACCACCATGGAATCCATTTCTCTCTGGTTCTGAACAACTTGTGAAGGAAAATCTCCCTCACACCCCTATGGTAAGGATGTTCTCACACTCACCTATCTTAAGCCTTAATGATTTTTTTCAGATACCTTCCCAGTATCAAGCTTGGAACCTTCCTAGATCAGGTTGAGTCTCTGGATTCTCCCATCTAAGACTTAGAGCTCCAACTCTTTTTTTTTTACTATTTTTTTACATAGTCCATCCTCTTCCTCCCATATGAACTCTCTTAAGTTATCTCTCTCGGCTAGATCTCTCTTTGACCTCCATACGTCTAACCTCTCTCCCCCTAGAACATTTTGTCCCCCTCTCATATCTACCCTCATGTTCTTATCTTGCATGCATTTCCTTTGGAAGGTTCTCGACCTGCCCCCTTCCTTCTATCAGAAGGAAACCCGTGGGTAAATATGGGGATGTATAATTGGCACATTATAATACCTGTATTTGGTAGTTTCATCCATCCTAACCAGATCTCCCATACCTATATTTATTTGGGGTAGTTGGTTGTCCAAGTACTATCCTTCCTCAATAATTGATTTTCCTTGAAATCGGGTCTAAGGAATATAATTTGAATAAGAATTGATGTCCGTTATTTTAATAGGGCCTCCTCTCATTCCTCTAGTGGTATCATGGCCAGTACTTAAAGCTTCACCCCAGAGTTAGTTTTTGGCATACACAATTACACAATAATACATTTACAATATTTACATTTCATTGCATGGAAATCACTAGTAGTGATTAATTACATATACTCATGGTTTGGAGAGGGGGTGTTGCAATCCTCTCCCTCTTCAAAGGAACACTTTACTTGGTGTTCTTTACTTCTCATCAACATCTTCCATGCCTTCTTGTTTCATTTGTCTCAACAAGGTTATTCCTCTTCTTGGTTTGATCTTTTCCCAGATTCTTGGAATTTAACATATGCCTACAACGATTTCAAACAACAAGAATGTTAATTCATAATTTCAGGCATAAACATTTCATTACTATTCATAATTCAAGAGGAAGAATTTACATATTAGTACAATGGTTATCTGTGCATTTCATGGTTTTGCATCAGTGTGGCTGTCATATGTGCTTGGCTCACTATTTTTCCCTTTGACATACCCATTCTGAGCATGATCACAATCAACACTCTACACAAGTCATCAAATTTTCCTCTTCCTTGTTGTCACTCACCCCCTAGGCCCAGGCTCTCACATCCCCTTCTTTGCTATAAAATACCTCATAAAATCCATCTTTCTTTGCCAAGGATTTCTTGCACAAGAAATTTTTTAGGGACTTGATCAAGTCTTACAGCCGAGGAATCCCTATGACCTACTTTGTCAAGGTGTCCCTCAGATGCATGTTACCACAACACAACATATTCTATGGTGACCATGGCTTATCACATGGTTATCATGTCACAACAATAACCTTTTTCCATGCTTTCCAACTTGAAAACCATCATCTATCCTCCCTAGACATATCTTTCATCTCACCTATATCACATTCATATAAAAATTTGTGAGATGCTATCATCAATTCCAATCCAATTTCTTTCAAATCTGTCACCCACAGATTTCAAATTTCACATTTTCATTTTTAGATATGTTCCACATAGGAACCAGATTCACAAGTATGAGATTTCCTTCTCATAACAATTTGGCTTTTTCATAACCAACATGCATTGGTCCCCCTTATGGAATTATTTTTTCCCCATTGCCACGACCCTTATTCCTACAATTTTGTTTTCACATTTCCAAACAAATTGTCATTTCTCATGCACATTAAATTTTCCTTGTGCACTTGCATTGGCTTCCAAACAATTTTCAAAATTTGTGCATACTAAAAATTGCAACATATTCAATTATATGAAATAAAAATTAAATACCATTCCTTTCACATGCATTACTTCAACATACCAAACTTTCCCAAATTTCAATTCAATCATTAATTGAACTTAATCAATGTGCCAATTAACATGTTCACATTCACACACAATGCACCCTTGCATTGATTTCATATTACCACATTTCATATTAGTCACTTTTCCTTGATGTGTTGGGTCTCATCCAACCTCTCGCCGTATGGCTTCTTTGTCCATATTCATTATTATAGTACTAAGATTGTTCTTCCTACTTCAGATTGATCATAACTTCAAATTAGCATATATTTTACAAAAATATCATATGAATGCATTCCAACATTCTTTCTTTGTTGACAATCAGGGTGTGATTATTCTTGGCCAAACAATACCATTCTTTACCACTATACAACTATGTATAGTATTGGAAGATACTTATTCCAAAATGGGAAGTCCTATACCTTCCCATTTTACTATCACATGCATCTCCTCAATTCAAATTTTCATAAATGTGCTGCTTATGAGCACTTTCATTCCCAATCACTCCTTGATTGGTCAATGTATTCATGGAATATTTTTTCATGAATTTATTGCAAGGATCTCAATCATCCTTGGATTCCATAGGTTCCTCCCTTTGTCCTTTAGGTTTCTCCTCCTTAATTATACATTTCTTGGGTATTAATTGCATACAACAACTACTCAAAATTACATGCATATCATCAAATAATAGAAACATTTCATAATGGATTCTTACCCAATCCCTTTATGACTTATGAAACAAAGGCATGAATAATTTTATACTTGTTTTGGATTCCAACACTTATGTGATATTATCTCATCAGTGGTGCTCAATGGGGACTCCCTAAATTCCCTTCGTCAATCTTTCAACATATTGGCGCATGCCATTTTGGAAAAACATTTGAGGAAATGTTGATAAAGATAGGGATGAAAAGAGAACTTTATGGAAATGTGTGGTACTTAATGAAGGTAGTTAGGTAGTGGACAAAAGAAGGAGTGTGCACTGGAAAACCTAGAAAAGTAGCGCCAGGAAAACAAGAAAGTCAGAGAAAGTAAGAAATATGGTGATCAATGAGGAAAACAATTGGATTTTGGACTAGCCATGATTAGGGAGTTAGAAAAATGATAAATCTAATCCACCCGGGGTCAGCGGGTTAGGGTTTTGATCAATTTTTTAATGGGTAATTAACCCCTTTTTGTAATATAAATATTTTGTTGTGAGATAGTGGAGAGGATCATCTTAGAGATAGAGAAGGATAGAGGATTGTGAACAACATAGGTACCTTTGATCAAGCATTGTAATAGAGGGTAAGGTCATAGGTTATGGGAAATATAATTTGTGGGACCAATCAACCCACCAACTAGAAGATCATGAGAAAGGTACATCATTAAAGTGACATAATATCTAACCAGCTAGGTTGAAGCAACATCAGTAAAATATTGCAGCGTAGAAACTAAAATGCACTTTCTGTTTGAAAAAATAATTACAATATTTGGATGCCATAGAATTTTTATGAGTGATTGGGGAACTCATTTTCTCAATAATACAATTCAAGAAATGACTGAATAATTTGAAATACACCATCAAAAGATCACTCCATACCATCCCGAGGCTAATGGAACAAAGAAGGAAAGAGGATTGTGAACATCAAAGGTACCTTATATCAAGCATTGTAATCGAGGGTAAGGTCGTAGGTCATGGTATGTGGAGCCTACTATGATATTTTAAGCCTCAAAGGGGAAGTATGCAATCTATGAGGGTTATTCCATAGATCTACCATATGGGAGAAAGAAATGTAATGCACACAACATTGTAGCCAAGACAACCAAATCTTTGTGGACGTAGCCCGGGGGGGTGAAACATGGTAAAGTTTGTGTCTTTGTGTGGAATGCTTATGTTATTTATTTCAAATGTTTATTTATGATGAATGGATTAATCCATCAGTAGTAAAATACATTGCACAATAGAGTAACGAGGATAATTACTATAGAATAAACCCTAAATGAATGCATCTGATTATTGAATGGTAGATCTAAGATATAATTATGTGTTGATGTAATAGAATAATGAATATCATGTGTTTTGTGGTAGAAAGAATGTATCTCATCCCCACAAATTATCCCTCCCAATCTTACATTCATATGGATCCTACAGTCACCGATAAGCCATCTCAGGTGAGACTGCATTGTGTACTCTGTACGCAATGTTTCCTTGTGGTATTTAGAAGCACTAACTGTTTGTAGGGTTTTGTTGGAAACCTAGAGTAGAACCCGGGTCAACCCAAAAATCTCCAACAAATGGTTCTGTTGTCAGTTGGAACCTAGAAGAACAAATTGGAAGGGAGTTGTTGAGAAGAAAAATGAAGTGAATGAAGTATTAGAAGGGGATGTTCAGACCATGGAACCCCATGAAATAAGAGATTGAATGATGGTTCACAACAAAAGAGCTCAATTTTTCAAAGAAATACAATAGAAACCCTAAGTATACGCCACACCAATATTTGTAGAGGTACATATTCACTGATCTTCATGAGACATTTTTTTGTGAGTTTTGACATTTGCTGCAGGAGTGGATATTGAGATTAAAAGACACTCACTCAACTAACCAAATAATACTAGTAGAATGGACTACTAAAAATATTGTGGATCTACAAAAATTCAACAACAAATTCACGCGCACAGTTGATTTATGGCTAGACAACATCCTTGTAGGATTCATTACCATGTTTGCAGTCGATATTGAAAAATCATACACTCTTGTATTGCATGATTTTTTGAAGGGTCCAAGAGGAAGCTATATTAGATCACTCTATACGTCAATCAATATTTTGTTGTATGATAAAGGTGTGATGACAATGGAGTCTGACAACTAAATAACTCTGCGTGCATGGGGGGACTGGGGGAAACACTAAGAACAATATGATACATGGAGAGGGATATATATAGATGTAAGAAGAAGGAAATGATGGACCCCATTATAATGGATGAAGAAAAAATCAAGGAATTAATGGATAAAGAAGGAATGAATCATAGTGGAATACCCTACCATTATAATATTAATAGGAAAAAGAGGGCATTAGTTGATAGGGGAGGCTTGGAAAGTGATGAAGAAGAGGTAGACGATCTTCATGCTATGGATCAGATTGAGAAATTCTTGTGTGCCACATATGACATAAAAACTAAAGGTCAAGGTTCCGACACAGAAAAAAGAACTCCAATCCATATCAGAATTAGTGTGGAACCCACAATTCCATGTGTGACTAAAACATTAGAGAGAAAGAATATTTTAGATATCTAGTAATTAGTAGAAGAATAAGTCAAATAGGTCAAGGTACCAGTGGAAATTCAAGTGTAAGTATGTGTTCAAATAGAAGTAGTCAATTATCTACAACATGTGGAGGTAGTACCGCAAATTTTACAATGGAAGGAATAAATTTGACCATTTAGTTACCATAATTTCATGGAGAAGGGTCGGAGGAAACATAGAAACATCTATTTATTTGTGAAAATATTTGGGAAGCTAAAAAAATCACGGATGAAGACACAAAAGTAGCTCAACTCTCAATTACATTAAAAAATCGTGTACTGGACTAGTTTATGAGCCTAGCAGTGAATAGTCCACAAGGAGCACCTACAACCATCACAGATTTAAAGAAGGAACTAATCAATGAATTCCAGTGACCAAGTTCAAAATATCAATATATGAATGAAATGATAGAAATAAAATAGAAGCCATGAGATTCAGTATGGGAAATCGATCATAATTTCAAGCGATTTAAAGGTAAGTTGAAATATCCCATAAAAGACATGCAACATAGGAAAGTATTCATAAACTCATTATTTCCACATTTTAAATACCCATTGAGGAAACAAAATTTCTAGACTCAGGCCGAGGATTTGCAAGAATACCTAGAAATGGATTAGAATCAATATAAACATACAAATCCAGCTATAGAAGAGCCGAGAGAGGATATCAATAATCTGACATTTAAGTTTAATCATAACAAAGGAAAGGAAAATAGGGAAGTTGCTTGGTTTACCTTATGCAGAATAGAAGAACACCACAAAAATGAGTACCCAACATTTGTGCAGTATTTGGGAACATGTGTTGATTAATTGGGTTGGTTGTCATTGATTTCAACCCTTGAAGAAAGTCCAGTAGCGAATTCCGGTAGCACAAAGGTTTGGGTAATGGACCCAAGTTTGTTTGATGGATAATGATATGAGTTTTGATATATTTGCAGGTAAAACTATTCTGGATGGATAATACATGTGATTCCATTTCTAGTGGTATGTGGAACATCACATAACTCCTCATGTTAGAGAGTTATGGCCATGTGAAGTTGGAGAACCCTCATGAGTCATCTAGAAGCCCCAAAAGGTCAAAGTAGTAAAAGTGGTTACAAAGAAGAAAATATTTAAATAACAAAGTGAAATGACGAGTGTACTATAATTCAAAGTGGATACAAAATAAATTATTTAAATAATAAATTTAATGGAGAAATTACTAAGTGGACAAGTGGTTAGAAGTGGGTTAGCCCTAAAATAAGGAAAGNGAAAAAAGGTTATAGAGAAAATGGTAAGATGACCTGTAAATAACATACCTTAGAACACATCACCAAAAGACTTCATGATCCCTTGAAATAAGACCGTCTTTACTTCTAATTTCCTCTGAAATTATACTTATGTATCAAATGAATGTATAATGATATTTATTTATACCATTTTCACTTCCTTTTAACATTAGTTCCAACCTGACACTTTCTTATTTTGTAATTCTTTTCTTTAATTATTTTCAGGGCCTACATGTACTTCCTCCTTCAATTCACTTTTTCATCTTCAAAAAATCATTTCTCCTCAATGATGAGGATCCAGGTGATGTGCCACCTACCACTGGAAACAACATGATGTATACTATCCATCCATGGGTTTTGTTTCTGCATGTACATTGTCCTTCATGTCCAAATACCTTCATCAATCTTGCAGTCCAAAACCAATGACTAGGGTTGAGATCAATGAAAACAACCAATCTTCCAACATACCCAACTATTTATTTTAACTAACAAGGGATAATGAATACTTATTTGTTACAAGGTTGTAATTATTCAACTTACTGTGGGTGTTCTCCTTTCCACCCAACCATAGGTTCTACATTCTTAGTCACTTCGATAGCAGGTCACCCCCATTACAAGCCATGATACCACCATGGAATCCATTTCTCTCTGGTTCTGAACAACTTGTGAAGGAAAATATCCCTCACACCCCTATGGTAAGGATGTTCTCACACTCACCTAGCTTAAGCCTTAATGAGTTTTTTCAGATACCTTCCCAGTATCAAGCTTGGAACCTTCCTAGATCAGGTTGAGTCTCTGGATTCTCCCATCTAAGACTTAGAGCTCCAACTCTTTTTTTTTTACTATTTTTTTACATAGTCCATCCTCTTCCTCCCATATGAACTCTCTTAAGTTATCTCTCTCGGCTAGATCTCTCTTTGACCTCCATACGTCTAACCTCTCTCCCCCTAGAACATTTTGTCCCCCTCTCATATCTACCCTCATGTTCTTATCTTGCATGCATTTCCTTTGGAAGGTTCTCGACCTGCCCCCTTCCTTCTATCAGAAGGAAACCCGTGGGTAAATATGGGGATGTATAATTGGCACATTATAATACCTGTATTTGGTAGTTTCATCCATCCTAACCAGATCTCCCATACCTATATTTATTTGGGGTAGTTGGTTGTCCAAGTACTATCCTTCCTCAATAATTGATTTTCCTTGAAATCGGGTCTAAGGAATATAATTTGAATAAGAATTGATGTCCGTTATTTTAATAGGGCCTCCTCTCATTCCTCTAGTGGTATCATGGCCAGTACTTAAAGCTTCACCCCAGAGTTAGTTTTTGGCATACACAATTACACAATAATACATTTACAATATTTACATTTCATTGCATGGAAATCACTAGTAGTGATTAATTACATATACTCATGGTTTGGAGAGGGGGTGTTGCAATCCTCTCCCTCTTCAAAGGAACACTTTACTTGGTGTTCTTTACTTCTCATCAACATCTTCCATGCCTTCTTGTTTCATTTGTCTCAACAAGGTTATTCCTCTTCTTGGTTTGATCTTTTCCCAGATTCTTGGAATTTAACATATGCCTACAACGATTTCAAACAACAAGAATGTTAATTCATAATTTCAGGCATAAACATTTCATTACTATTCATAATTCAAGAGGAAGAATTTACATATTAGTACAATGGTTATCTGTGCATTTCATGGTTTTGCATCAGTGTGGCTGTCATATGTGCTTGGCTCACTATTTTTCCCTTTGACATACCCATTCTGAGCATGATCACAATCAACACTCTACACAAGTCATCAAATTTTCCTCTTCCTTGTTGTCACTCACCCCCTAGGCCCAGGCTCTCACATCCCCTTCTTTGCTATAAAATACCTCATAAAATCCATCTTTCTTTGCCAAGGATTTCTTGCACAAGAAATTTTTTAGGGACTTGATCAAGTCTTACAGCCGAGGAATCCCTATGACCTACTTTGTCAAGGTGTCCCTCAGATGCATGTTACCACAACACAACATATTCTATGGTGACCATGGCTTATCACATGGTTATCATGTCACAACAATAACCTTTTTCCATGCTTTCCAACTTGAAAACCATCATCTATCCTCCCTAGACATATCTTTCATCTCACCTATATCACATTCATATAAAAATTTGTGAGATGCTATCATCAATTCCAATCCAATTTCTTTCAAATCTGTCACCCACAGATTTCAAATTTCACATTTTCATTTTTAGATATGTTCCACATAGGAACCAGATTCACAAGTATGAGATTTCCTTCTCATAACAATTTGGCTTTTTCATAACCAACATGCATTGGTCCCCCTTATGGAATTATTTTTTCCCCATTGCCACGACCCTTATTCCTACAATTTTGTTTTCACATTTCCAAACAAATTGTCATTTCTCATGCACATTAAATTTTCCTTGTGCACTTGCATTGGCTTCCAAACAATTTTCAAAATTTGTGCATACTAAAAATTGCAACATATTCAATTATATGAAATAAAAATTAAATACCATTCCTTTCACATGCATTACTTCAACATACCAAACTTTCCCAAATTTCAATTCAATCATTAATTGAACTTAATCAATGTGCCAATTAACATGTTCACATTCACACACAATGCACCCTTGCATTGATTTCATATTACCACATTTCATATTAGTCACTTTTCCTTGATGTGTTGGGTCTCATCCAACCTCTCGCCGTATGGCTTCTTTGTCCATATTCATTATTATAGTACTAAGATTGTTCTTCCTACTTCAGATTGATCATAACTTCAAATTAGCATATATTTTACAAAAATATCATATGAATGCATTCCAACATTCTTTCTTTGTTGACAATCAGGGTGTGATTATTCTTGGCCAAACAATACCATTCTTTACCACTATACAACTATGTATAGTATTGGAAGATACTTATTCCAAAATGGGAAGTCCTATACCTTCCCATTTTACTATCACATGCATCTCCTCAATTCAAATTTTCATAAATGTGCTGCTTATGAGCACTTTCATTCCCAATCACTCCTTGATTGGTCAATGTATTCATGGAATATTTTTTCATGAATTTATTGCAAGGATCTCAATCATCCTTGGATTCCATAGGTTCCTCCCTTTGTCCTTTAGGTTTCTCCTCCTTAATTATACATTTCTTGGGTATTAATTGCATACAACAACTACTCAAAATTACATGCATATCATCAAATAATAGAAACATTTCATAATGGATTCTTACCCAATCCCTTTATGACTTATGAAACAAAGGCATGAATAATTTTATACTTGTTTTGGATTCCAACACTTATGTGATATTATCTCATCAGTGGTGCTCAATGGGGACTCCCTAAATTCCCTTCGTCAATCTTTCAACATATTGGCGCATGCCATTTTGGAAAAACATTTGAGGAAATGTTGATAAAGATAGGGATGAAAAGAGAACTTTATGGAAATGTGTGGTACTTAATGAAGGTAGTTAGGTAGTGGACAAAAGAAGGAGTGTGCACTGGAAAACCTAGAAAAGTAGCGCCAGGAAAACAAGAAAGTCAGAGAAAGTAAGAAATATGGTGATCAATGAGGAAAACAATTGGATTTTGGACTAGCCATGATTAGGGAGTTAGAAAAATGATAAATCTAATCCACCCGGGGTCAGCGGGTTAGGGTTTTGATCAATTTTTTAATGGGTAATTAACCCCTTTTTGTAATATAAATATTTTGTTGTGAGATAGTGGAGAGGATCATCTTAGAGATAGAGAAGGATAGAGGATTGTGAACAACATAGGTACCTTTGATCAAGCATTGTAATAGAGGGTAAGGTCATAGGTTATGGGAAATATAATTTGTGGGACCAATCAACCCACCAACTAGAAGATCATGAGAAAGGTACATCATTAAAGTGACATAATATCTAACCAGCTAGGTTGAAGCAACATCAGTAAAATATTGCAGCGTAGAAACTAAAATGCACTTTCTGTTTGAAAAAATAATTACAATATTTGGATGCCATAGAATTTTTATGAGTGATTGGGGAACTCATTTTCTCAATAATACAATTCAAGAAATGACTGAATAATTTGAAATACACCATCAAAAGATCACTCCATACCATCCCGAGGCTAATGGAACAAAGAAGGAAAGAGGATTGTGAACATCAAAGGTACCTTATATCAAGCATTGTAATCGAGGGTAAGGTCGTAGGTCATGGTATGTGGAGCCTACTATGATATTTTAAGCCTCAAAGGGGAAGTATGCAATCTATGAGGGTTATTCCATAGATCTACCATATGGGAGAAAGAAATGTAATGCACACAACATTGTAGCCAAGACAACCAAATCTTTGTGGACGTAGCCCGGGGGGGTGAAACATGGTAAAGTTTGTGTCTTTGTGTGGAATGCTTATGTTATTTATTTCAAATGTTTATTTATGATGAATGGATTAATCCATCAGTAGTAAAATACATTGCACAATAGAGTAACGAGGATAATTACTATAGAATAAACCCTAAATGAATGCATCTGATTATTGAATGGTAGATCTAAGATATAATTATGTGTTGATGTAATAGAATAATGAATATCATGTGTTTTGTGGTAGAAAGAATGTATCTCATCCCCACAAATTATCCCTCCCAATCTTACATTCATATGGATCCTACAGTCACCGATAAGCCATCTCAGGTGAGACTGCATTGTGTACTCTGTACGCAATGTTTCCTTGTGGTATTTAGAAGCACTAACTGTTTGTAGGGTTTTGTTGGAAACCTAGAGTAGAACCCGGGTCAACCCAAAAATCTCCAACAAATGGTTCTGTTGTCAGTTGGAACCTAGAAGAACAAATTGGAAGGGAGTTGTTGAGAAGAAAAATGAAGTGAATGAAGTATTAGAAGGGGATGTTCAGACCATGGAACCCCATGAAATAAGAGATTGAATGATGGTTCACAACAAAAGAGCTCAATTTTTCAAAGAAATACAATAGAAACCCTAAGTATACGCCACACCAATATTTGTAGAGGTACATATTCACTGATCTTCATGAGACATTTTTTTGTGAGTTTTGACATTTGCTGCAGGAGTGGATATTGAGATTAAAAGACACTCACTCAACTAACCAAATAATACTAGTAGAATGGACTACTAAAAATATTGTGGATCTACAAAAATTCAACAACAAATTCACGCGCACAGTTGATTTATGGCTAGACAACATCCTTGTAGGATTCATTACCATGTTTGCAGTCGATATTGAAAAATCATACACTCTTGTATTGCATGATTTTTTGAAGGGTCCAAGAGGAAGCTATATTAGATCACTCTATACGTCAATCAATATTTTGTTGTATGATAAAGGTGTGATGACAATGGAGTCTGACAACTAAATAACTCTGCGTGCATGGGGGGACTGGGGGAAACACTAAGAACAATATGATACATGGAGAGGGATATATATAGATGTAAGAAGAAGGAAATGATGGACCCCATTATAATGGATGAAGAAAAAATCAAGGAATTAATGGATAAAGAAGGAATGAATCATAGTGGAATACCCTACCATTATAATATTAATAGGAAAAAGAGGGCATTAGTTGATAGGGGAGGCTTGGAAAGTGATGAAGAAGAGGTAGACGATCTTCATGCTATGGATCAGATTGAGAAATTCTTGTGTGCCACATATGACATAAAAACTAAAGGTCAAGGTTCCGACACAGAAAAAAGAACTCCAATCCATATCAGAATTAGTGTGGAACCCACAATTCCATGTGTGACTAAAACATTAGAGAGAAAGAATATTTTAGATATCTAGTAATTAGTAGAAGAATAAGTCAAATAGGTCAAGGTACCAGTGGAAATTCAAGTGTAAGTATGTGTTCAAATAGAAGTAGTCAATTATCTACAACATGTGGAGGTAGTACCGCAAATTTTACAATGGAAGGAATAAATTTGACCATTTAGTTACCATAATTTCATGGAGAAGGGTCGGAGGAAACATAGAAACATCTATTTATTTGTGAAAATATTTGGGAAGCTAAAAAAATCACGGATGAAGACACAAAAGTAGCTCAACTCTCAATTACATTAAAAAATCGTGTACTGGACTAGTTTATGAGCCTAGCAGTGAATAGTCCACAAGGAGCACCTACAACCATCACAGATTTAAAGAAGGAACTAATCAATGAATTCCAGTGACCAAGTTCAAAATATCAATATATGAATGAAATGATAGAAATAAAATAGAAGCCATGAGATTCAGTATGGGAAATCGATCATAATTTCAAGCGATTTAAAGGTAAGTTGAAATATCCCATAAAAGACATGCAACATAGGAAAGTATTCATAAACTCATTATTTCCACATTTTAAATACCCATTGAGGAAACAAAATTTCTAGACTCAGGCCGAGGATTTGCAAGAATACCTAGAAATGGATTAGAATCAATATAAACATACAAATCCAGCTATAGAAGAGCCGAGAGAGGATATCAATAATCTGACATTTAAGTTTAATCATAACAAAGGAAAGGAAAATAGGGAAGTTGCTTGGTTTACCTTATGCAGAATAGAAGAACACCACAAAAATGAGTACCCAACATTTGTGCAGTATTTGGGAACATGTGTTGATTAATTGGGTTGGTTGTCATTGATTTCAACCCTTGAAGAAAGTCCAGTAGCGAATTCCGGTAGCACAAAGGTTTGGGTAATGGACCCAAGTTTGTTTGATGGATAATGATATGAGTTTTGATATATTTGCAGGTAAAACTATTCTGGATGGATAATACATGTGATTCCATTTCTAGTGGTATGTGGAACATCACATAACTCCTCATGTTAGAGAGTTATGGCCATGTGAAGTTGGAGAACCCTCATGAGTCATCTAGAAGCCCCAAAAGGTCAAAGTAGTAAAAGTGGTTACAAAGAAGAAAATATTTAAATAACAAAGTGAAATGACGAGTGTACTATAATTCAAAGTGGATACAAAATAAATTATTTAAATAATAAATTTAATGGAGAAATTACTAAGTGGACAAGTGGTTAGAAGTGGGTTAGCCCTAAAATAAGGAAAG
>JZKD02S0766227.1:87395-99087 GCA_000966675.3 Picea glauca
TAGGTCTTCTTACATCCGCCTTATTCTATTTTATTGAAAGGTCTTATTAATATTGACCTTTATTACATCTGAATACATTGATCTACCTATGTGCGGGTTAGGACCTTAACATTCTCTTGCTGTAGCCTCTGCATCACTGTAGCCAAATGTTTCAGATGCTCTGCCTCTATTTTACTGAAAATCAGTATGTCATCAAGATACACTATGACAAATTTTTCGATGAACTCCTTCAAGACTTCGTTCATCAACCTCATGAAAGTGCTCGACGTGTTTGTTAGACCAAACGACATGACAAGCCATTCATACAATCCTTCATTAGTCTTGAATGCGGTCTTCAATTCGTCACCTTCTCTCATACGAATTTGGTGATAACTACTTTTCAAATCAATTTTTGAAAAAAATTTGGCCCCACTTAAGAAATCCAGCAAATCATCCATTCTTGGCAATGGAAATCTATACTTGATGGTTATCTTGTTGATTGCCCTTGAGTCAATACACATCCTCCAGCCTCCATCTTTTTTTGGACTGAGAACTGTCAGAACAACACATGGACTCAAGCTTTCTCTAATCAACCCTTTGTCCATTAAATCCTGGACCTGTCTTTTGACCTCTTCATTCTCCTGCAGCATCAATTTGTACGCTACCTTGTTTGGTAAACTAGCTCCAGGTATAATATCAATGTGATGACTTATACTTCTAATAGGTGGCAAGGAATGAGGTAGTTTGTCCACTACTATATCAGCAAATTCCTCCAATAGCTGCTAGATTTCCTCTGGTAGATCATCCACTCTTGTGCTGGTCAAAACAATTTTAGGCTTCCTGACCACAATGAATTGCAGTTCCTCCTTCTTCTTAACCTCTGTAAGAAGTTTGTTCCCACTCATGAGAAGTACAGCATTGCTTACTTCAGGTTTTACTTCCTGGTCCTTAATCAACAACATCATGTGAGTTCTCCCATTCTTCTCTAGGGTGTATGTGTTCTTCCTCCCGTCATGAATCACATTCATGTCGTATTGTCACGGTCTACCCAGCAATAGATGACAAACATCCTTGGGAAAGACATCACACAATATCTTATCGTTATATTCTCCTATCTTAAATTCAACTAAACATTGTTTAGTGACATTTACCTGATGTCCTTTTTGTAGCCATGAAACTCTGTATGGACTTGGATGTTCGATAGTCTCCAGCTCCAGCTTTTCTACCATCTCCATAGAAATGAGATTGTCTATGCTACCACTATCCATGATGACTTTGCATACCTTGTATTTGGTGTTGGAAGTAGTTTGAAAAAGACTGTTCCTCTGCACTGGATTCTCCGCCTCCTCTTCTAACGTTAAGAGAACTTTCCTCATCACCAGTGATCTTCTGCCTTTAGCATCCTCTGCCTTTGTGCTTCAGCAATGTGAGTCTCACCACCTTCTTTCTTCTTATCTGGACATTCATAATATTTATGTCCATTCTTTCTGCATGTGAAGCATTTTATCACTCCACCTCTTCCTCTTCCTCTACCTCTAGCACGAGGAAAAGTGTTTCCATCAGCATACTGTCCCCTCTACAAATTTCCACATCTCTCAGTCTGAGTCTGAGGTTTCTTCCAGTCTTCTTTTGGTTTTTGGTTCCTATCCTAGGCAACTGCTTTGCCTCTGGCTTGACTTCTCCCTCGGCCTCTTTGACCCTACTTTCGGCTCAACTTCTCTTCAGCTTTCAGAGCCATCTGATAACCATCTTCCACCGTTCGGATGGTAATCATGCTCATCTCATCCTGAATGTCGTATCGTAGACCATTCATATATCTAGCAACTTTTTCATCATCACTTTCGTGATGACTTGCCCTAATGTTTAGCTTGTAGAACTCTTCAATGTACTCCTTCACTGACATCAACTTCTGTCTCAAATTCTGCATTCTCCGAAACAGAGTAATCTGGTAATCCCTAGGAATGAATTTTGCCTTCATCTTTGCAACCATCCTATCCCAACTCTTGATTTTATGCTTGCCTTTGCAGTGTCTGTCAGCTTGTAGCTCATCCCACTACAATGATGCAAGTCCTTTCAATCTTGTGATAGCATGTTTGACCTTCCTGTCTTCCTCAACATCTTCATAGTCAAAATACGTGTCCAGAGCTCTAATCCAGTCTAGAATCTCTTCAACATCCAAGTTTCCCTCATATACTAGAATGTCCATTTTTTCCCTGGCACTCATTCTTGCAACTGCCCTAATCAGACGTTCATTTGTTGCATCCTCTACTGCAACTTCTTCTCCTTCATGTCCAGTTTCATCTTCACTTTCAGATTCACTGACATCTCCAACACCGGCTATGCGCCTCTATTTTATTTCCACATCCACGAGTCTGGCGCATATGTTAAGCATCTCTCTTTCCATGGCTGGATTCGGCACCTGCCTACCCCTTTCTTCTGGCATTTCCCTCTCCTCAGGCGGATCGGGTGTTTGCCTGTCTCTTCTTCTTGGCAGCATGGTGAATCTTTCTTTTCCCTGCTATAGAAAGCAAGGAAATCTTTCTGTGCTCTGATACCACACTGACGCAGACCTCCTCGACCCTCAGGCCAAAGTCCTCTCACAAGATCGTTCTTTGTCTCCTTTGAGCCGAATCGGCTCTTTCGGTTCCTTGCTGGAATCTCAATTCAAACGATCCACAGGTCCTTTTGGAAGCTCCCCTACACGAGCAACACTTGGTGCGAGCTCCACTTCTCCGTGTGACCACAATGCTATGACTAAGGCCTAACCCAGAAGGCGCTTGTCACAACTCGCCACTCATGAGTTTGTGAGTCAAAACTCCCGACTCTTCCTTTCCAATCTCGCGATACCCAGAATGTCGATATGGGTATGGATCCTTCCCTTGTCAACGCCCTCCGCACATGAACACCGGTTAGACTTAACACTAGCACCTCTCGCTACTCGCCACTTTGCGAGTTTCAATGTCGAGTCCCCATGCTCTTATCTCACGAATTCCTGAGATGCAAAAATTCAATGGAGTGTTGAATCCTTTTGCTAGGCAACACGTGTTCGCCTATATATCGCATGGGCCCACCTTGTGGTTCTAACACGTGTCCCTCGTGCCCATCTTTGGCACTTCGTGACTTCGCTTCCCAAAGAACTGCCTCCTTTATATCCCGACACCCGAAGTGTCGAGATCCTGAACTCCTCATTACTCCTTATCACAACTCGCGACTTCAGGATTTTCAAGACAAAAGTCTCGACTTCTTATCCTCCAATATGCCGAAATGTCGAATTTTGACACGTTTTCCTATGCTGGCCCACAACAAAACTTCCTGCCTTTTCAAAATTTTGGACTTCACGACTTCGGGAGTCCTGATGCTAAACTTTCGGTTCTTCAACCCATGAAACCTCGAAATGGTCAACAAAGGTTTGACCTTCGTGTCGACAAGTACACCACCTGTCCACTCTCCACTGTCCATGATCTTTAAATCTTTTCGCCCCTTCGGGACTTCGCACTTCGTGATTTCACGAATCTCGTTGCAAGGCTTTCGGTTCTCCAACTCGCGAAACCCCGAAATGAGATTACGTGAATGATCCAACGACCCTTGTTGGCTCAGATCCTATGGCTCTTTTTCTTCTGATATTTACACTTTAGAAAACACTTGCCATAGCTCTCCTTGCTCCTCTACAAGATTTGACGGCTCTCGGGACTTCGCGAATTCTCCACAGAGAATTCTTACCATCCAATGCCTCCTTGAAAACTCCTGCGAAATGAACAAGGTATTCCTTCACAGACCTTGTCCACCTGCAAAACAACTTCGCTATGCCTCCTTTCAACACTTCAAGGCACTAACTCTTCTGAGCTTTTACCACAAACTCGAGTCTTTAAAAATACTCCTGCACGCATTCCTTGTGGCAACCCTTCAAATACTTCCAAGTGTTTCAATTCTTAGACTCTGCGTACTCTCTTTGCAACAACAGTCCTTCAACAACTCCCTCAGGTTGCAAACTCTGAGACTCTACTCGACCAATGCACACTTTGCATGGCTCCTGTGCTTAACTTTCACTTCTACGAGAATGAGAACAATGTTATCCCTCCTGAGCTTTTAGAGATGAACTCTGATTTTTGTCAACGCACACCTTGCGGACAATTTTGCTGCACTCCTTGCAGGAAAACTCTTGCTCAGACAGAGAAACAATTGAAACTCATTCCTTACTCTCCCTCTCTTCAGATTTCAAACATTAAATATGAAATCATACATTCACGCATCAAAGCAAATGCATAACAAAGAGTAACAAGAATATATCAATCAACATGTACAAACACAGAAAGCAATTGAACACCATGAGTCTTAACTAAAGATCTTTGTATTAATCCAGAACTTCTATACATGGGTTTTTACTTTACACAGCTCTCTGCTTCTGCTCTCCTATGCTCTCTTTGATTGATAATGTTACAATGATATAATATGAGGGTGTCTATAGTCGGTTTTCCCTCCGCTCCTAAAACTGTCTAATCTAGAATTTAATTCTACCTACTTACATTTACTAGAATAAATGCCTCTTAATCCTTCAGACGAGAGCGGGACGCTCAAGGTCTGATTACAATCACAAGTACACCCTTTCTTAACTACTTCATTTATGTTTGGCGCATCCTACTTCAAAACAATTTAAACACCTTTGAACATGTGCCAAAAATGCATTGGAGCTACTCGCGCTCACTTGATGTTGACGATGCTCCTGCATCACTTCTCCCGCTTGCTAATCATTGAGACTTCACCTCTATATACCATACAATGCTAGAGTACTCTTCTTCCCCCTTACCCCCCAAGATGTAAAGGGGCCATGCACACACATACCAGAATAATCTAACTCCAAACTTGCCTCGCAAGGTAAAGCCACCTCTCTCTCTCAATCTTAGTATCCCAACTCTCACAAGTAAAACCAATCAAAATGATTTTTGAGGCATAACTTCACTGATGACCACTGTGATCCCTTTCTCATATAGACCATATTCTTTATAGGAATTTCCTCACTGACACATCCCCACTTGCACAATTAATTTTCTGTTTAATTATATAAATTAGAATTATTCATCCTCACACTTATCACCCTCTCCCCAAGTTTCTCAAGTAGATTGACAAGACTTAAAAATTTCTATAAATCCTACCCCGACCCTCTTGTAGGCTTACATCCCATGACTCTTTGACTACTAAAATGAGGCGAGCGGGTGACCATTCAAAAGAATGAGTTCACAGGGAGATAATACATACATATACCTTATTCATTCAATACAAAATTCATTCATAGATAGATAAATATTTGTATTCAATTAGCATTTCCATTTCAATACACAGAGTATGAAGATACTTATCAAAAACCTGAGTTCATGAAGAAACTGCTAAAAGGGGTGCTTGTTTCCACCCAACCATAGGCACAACCACTCTTGATGGATTTACCATTGCCCACCCCCAAGCTAGACCATGATTCTCTAAGAGAGTCTCTTTCTTCTTTCTCAACAATAGTCAAGGACAAAGGTTACTCTCCTCCTCCCATGGAATCCTAGCAACAAGATTTCTCTGTACCAAGAACAGAGGTCTTCCCGAGTACTTTCACATTCACTCTTCAATATCATTTATCAACTTGTAACTAAAACCTTCCCAACATCTTCTTACACCCAAAATGACCTTATTTTCCAGTTCTTCCTCGAATCAGAGAGTTGTAACCACTCTTTTTCTCTTCTCGAGATTGCTCTTTTCGACTTTTCTCTCTTCGTAGATATGCTTTCTCCCTTGCCTCTGCCCGCAAATTACCTCTTTCTTTCCTTCCTCAGCAAGTTTGTGTGGGTCTGAATACCCATCTCATGGTCAGGTCTATAAGTCTTACATATGGGTACTCTTCCCCATCTCCTGATTAATTCTTGAGGAGGACTCTTCTAGCTACCACTCTAATTAGTAATTCATGTTTGGGTCAGAGGACTATTCCGAGTCATTAAATCCAGTAAGGTATTGGTTTGGTGGGGGTCATCTCAACCATTTATGGTTCCCCTCACCATATCTCTCATATCATCTATGGTCTATCTTGGAAAACCCCCCCTTCATCAGTTATGCAACACTTATCCATTTTCTATTAATAACAGAAAATGCATACATTGACCTTTTATACAAAGGTTCATCAAATCAAACATTCACACATATCTAGTTTTCCATAGTCTCTTGGTCAGTTATAGTTATATTTACAAACTAGAGGAAATAGGGGTATTAAAATCCCCTCCCCCTTAAAGGAACATTGTGCTCGAGTTTCTATCTGTCAACATGCTCTGTATGTATAGAAGAAAACAAAAATGGATATCCCTATCTCATGGCATTCTCCATTTCCCATGTAGCCTCATCTGGTCCAAAGGTTTTCCACTGCACCTTGACCTATACAATGGTTTTGTTCATGAGTGGGGTCTGCTTCCTGTCTATTATGCATTGAGGTTCTAGTAGGAATTCTCCCTATAGTTTCTCCTGAATCACAAACCAGTCAATAATATGATTAGAATCATGTACATATTTCTTTAATAACAAAACATGGAAAACATTATGTGCCTTCATTGTGGGAGGAAGTGCTAGCCTATAGGCTATAGGTCCCACTCTATCCAAAATTTCAAAGGGTCCACAATACTGAGGTGTCAACTTGGCACAAGCTCCCATTCTTAAGGAGCTTCTCCTAGGTCTAACTATGAGATACACATGATCCCCTCCTAGGTCTAACTCTGAGATACACATGATCCCCTATTTTAAACTCTCTAGGAGTTTTCTTTATGTTTGCATAGCGTTTATGTCTATCCTGAGCTATTTTCATATTTTTCTTTATCTGAATTACTTGTTTTTCCATTTCTTTCAGCATGTCTGGCCCGATTGTAATTCTATCTAATTTATTATTCCAATTGATTGGGATCTTGCACTGTCTACCATAGAGGGCTTCAAAAGGGCTCATCTGCAATGACTCTTGATAACCATTTTTGTAGGCAAACTCTACAAGTGGTAGTTAGTCTTCCCACTTATTAGGTTGATGCATTACATGCATCCTTAACATGTCCTCTAATACTCAGTTTACCCGCTCTATTTGTCCATCAGTTTGAGAGTGATAGGCGGTGTTAAACAACAATTTAGTTTCAAATCCATCCATGTATATTTCCAAAAGATCGAAGTAAATTTTGTATCTCTGTCAGATATGATCTCCTTAGGAATTTCGTTTAGCCTAAGTATCTCCTTCATGAAAATACTGGCAATATCTATTGCCTTAACAAGTTGACCTGATGAAAATGAAGTTAGAATCCTTGCTCAATTTTTCCACCACTACCATGATGGCGTCATTCTGCTTGGCCAATTTTGGTAATCCGGTGATGAAATCCGTGGAGATGGTTTCCCATTTCCAATCTGGAATTGGTAGGGGATGAAACAACCCTATTGGATTTCAGTGTTTTTCCTTAACCTGCTGACATTATAGACATTTAGCCAAGTAATCAACTATGTCCTTCTTCATTCATGGCCAATAGAACAATTTCCTAGTGGTCGTAATCATTTTTTGATAACCAGCATGATCAATATATGGTATTTTGTGTAGTTCATCCATCATGAACCTCTTCAAGTCGTCACAATTCAGGATATACCACTTACCTTTGTAAGTTATGAGGTCATCATTCAACATTTGATAACCTTCATACTTAATCCCTATGGGATCTTGTTCTAAGTATGATTTTGCAGTCTCTAAGAATGCATCGGTTTCTTGTGCACTCTTGAATCTCTCCCTGACATTCGTTTCACAGGTACTTACTACTGCCAATTGAATCACTTTTATACTTCTTCTAAGGGCATCAACCACATTATTTTCTTTTCCTTTGATATGTTTGATTTCAAAATCAAACTCACTAAGGAGAGCCATCCATCTAGCTTGTCTAGCATTAAGTTTTGGTTGATCAAACAGGTACCTCAACCCAAAATGGTCTGTCATAACCACAAATATTCTACCCAGTAGTTAATTCCTCCACATTTTTAAAGCATTCACTTTGGTAGCCAATTCTAGATCATGGGTCACATAATTGATTTCACGCTCATTCAATTTTTTGGATTCGTAGAAAATTACATGTTCTTCTTGCATAAGGACCCCTACGAGTCCTTCCTTGCATGCATTTGTACACACAAGGAAGTCCTTTTTTGGGTATGAAATCTTCAACACAGGTGCATTGGTTAGAAGATATTTAAGCTCTTGGAATCTCTCTTCACATTCTGACATCGAAATGAATTTAACTTTCTTTTTCTGAAGGGAAGTGATTGGGAAACCAATCTTGGAAAATCCATTTATGAACCTCCTATAGTATATTGTTAGGCCCATATAGGATCTCATATCATATACATCATTTGGGGTAGGCCAATCCATAATGGCTTTGATCTTTTTAGAATCAACTGCCACCTCTTCTTCAGAAATAACATGGCCTAAGTAATGGACTTATTTTTGGAAAAAGTCACACTAAATAAACTTAGCATAGAGTTGATGTTCTCTTAATACTTGAAGAACTAACTTGAGATGCTCTTCATGTTCTTCCCTATTCTTAGAATAGATTAGGATATCATCAATGAAAACCAATACAAATTTGTCTAAGAATTTATCGAGTACATTTAAATTATTCATTAAGAACATAAAAGTGGTTAGTGCATTGGTCAGCCCAAATGGCACCACCACAAATTCATAGTGACCATATCTTGTCCTAAAGGCTATTTTGTGGATGTATTCATCCTTAATGCAGACCTGATGGCATTCAGACCTCAAATCAATCTCGAAGAAAGTGGTAGGATCCCTTAATTGGTCAAACAAGTCATCAATCCTTAGCAAGGAATACTTATTCTTTATGGTTGTCTTATTGAGTTTCCTATAGTCTATGCACAACCTAAGTGTGCCTTCCTGCTTTCTGACAAACAAGGCTGGTGGTCCCCATGGAGACACACTAGGCCAAATGTATCATTTCTCCATCATTTCCTTTAGTTGTAGTTTCATCTCAGCTAGCTCTGGTGTAAACATTCTATAAGGTGTTCTAGAAACTGGAACCACTCCAGGTGCAAGTTCTATTGAAAATTCAATATCTCTTCTTGGAGGTAGACCTGGTACCTCTTCTGGGAATACATATTTATACTCTCTTAATATGGGGTGATCCTCTAGGCTTGGTTTGTTGTCCTCAACAGATTCCAACACTTGTATGCATACAAAGGACTCCATTTTCTGCAATAATTTTTCACTTGAAGTGCTCATATTTGTCTCACTGAGATAGGCTTTTGAATCCCTTGTAGAGTTACCTTTCTCCCTTCTTCATTTTCACATTCCAAAGTTTTATTGCAATAGTACAACTTGGTTTTATGGGAATCCAATGAGTCCATGCCAATTAGCAGGTCATAAGATCCCCTGATGTGTGAGGTTAGGAGCATACGTATTGCCGAAATACATCAATGTTTCTTCTACTGAGAGTACCATTGTAATGAAGAGTGTTGATAGGAACTACAAGAGTGATCCGTCGGAGGGAGATGGGAAGCTGTGGGACCCAAACCTTTCTCTAGGTAGGGGAAAAATAAAATCTATATACAAACGAGTTGGGCATGCCCCACGCTCGTGTCATGTAACTCAAAAAATGTATGACAGTAACTGAAGTGGTATGTTGATGTAGATAACTGTAGTACCCTCCAGGATGGTTTGATAATGTCAGTTGACAATTGTGATGGTGAACATACTTTGAAAAGAGGCAAGGATGCCTATAAGGAGTGTTGATGAATCGTAGGCATTGATGTCCTAACAAATTTAGAGGTCTTCAACTAGTATAAAACAACTGCAATAGACACATAGTTAGACCCACTGTAACATGAGGTTGTGTTGAAGTCGAATGTTATGGGGGTCAATGAAAACAAAGAGCAATGATGGTTCTCTATTGATCGTCCGAGAATACTCATTGGAAAGGTAATGAGAGTCAAGATATTGTCGCCCTTCTAGAAACTATGTTGATGCCAAAAAAAAGGGAGACGTGACTCCAAGAAGAAAAATGGATTCATGTAACATGTCCACTACCTAAAATAATAAAAATTTTCGTTCTTCCTCAAGGAACAGAATCCCCAAAGTCCTACGGGGGTCTAGTGCAGGCTAGTTCTTCCCTATTCGCCATCTCTGTGATCGTGGGTTAGGACCACAGGCTAAACAAACTAGGCGCCTTTCAAAACTCATGACCTCGCGATTCAGGAAACAAAGGCCTTCCAGTTCTCTTCACAAATCACCGATACCTGAGATCACGAAATGGGTATAGCTACCTTCTGTCAGCGTACTCTATGCCTGACCGTCGGCTAGGCTAAACTCTAGCTCCTCTCCCTACTCGTGACTTCGTAAGTCCAAGTGTTGAGCTTTCGTGCCCTTCTTCCACGAATCCCCGAGACACAAGGAGTCAACGGAGCATTGACTCCCTTCTCTAGGCAAGGCGGGTCCACCCGTCAATCGCGCGGGCCCCCACCTTGAAGTGTTGCCATGTGTCCTCTCGTGCTTGGCTCTCGGCACTTCGCTACTCGCGACTTGGAGCGCCCAACCCTTGGGTCCTTACCTCGCGAACCTCTGAGGTAGCCAGATCCTTGGATCTCTGCCACCTGTCATCCTCGGATGGACGGTCCTGATTCTCTCGTGGCTTCGCCACTCGCGACTTGGAGCATCCAAACTTTGGGCTCTTACCTTGCGAACCTCCGAGGTAGCGAGATCCTTGGATTTCTGCCACCTGTCCTACTCGGATGGACGATCCTGATTCTCTCGTGGCTTCGCCACTCGTGACTTGGAGCATCTAGACTTTGGGCTCTTACCCGTCGAACCTCCGAGTTCACAAGTTCCCTGGATCTCTGCCACCTGTCTTCCTCAGATGGATGGCTCGGATCCTCTCGTGACCTCGCCACTCGTGACTTGGAACATCCAACTTTTGCACTCTCATCTCGCGAACCTCTGAGTTCACGAGTTCCCTGGATCTCCGCCACCTGCCCTCCTCGGATGGACGGCTCGGATCCATTTTTCCCCCATTCACGAGGCTTAACCCTCGTCTATCTCCCTAAAGATCTAACGACTGTTGGGATTCCAGTTCAGATATGACAAGTCATATCAGTCCCGATGCCGCGCCCTTTTCTTCTACTCTTTAGACGTGGAAAAATCAACGGTCCAAAGGTTCTCATGGAGCCTAGGGGTCCACGATTCAGATTTCCTCGCTATCCTCAAAGATAGAGGAAAAAGGGTTAAGGAAATTAACGCCCTCATTCGTTCCTTCGATTTAACGGTCGTGAATGACCTCAGGTTCCCCGAAAGGATCTCATCCGTTGATCAATCCTTATCCTTACGCTGCTACTTAGGGGTTTTGAAGAGGGTCATTCCTCTTCATACAGGGATTGCTAAGGCTTGCACATCCAAGTCCTTTTTCCCGGTTCTTGGTAAGCCTTTCTAAGAAGGAAATCTCTGTGAAGAGATCAAACCCAGGGCATTCCTGGATACAGATAAGGCGAACGAATTCCCGAGAACGGGCTGGATACCTGACTTAGTTCAACCTGGGTATTAGATTCATGTTTATCGACGTAAGCCGTGCATGGCTTGCTCTATTACAAGCATATGTCCATTAATTATCATCAAAACATTCACAGACATTTTTACACTAAAATTGTTCACAATCTCACAGTGCTGTGAGTATAT
>JZKD02S0766227.1:112563-123428 GCA_000966675.3 Picea glauca
GGGTGCGTCAGATACGACAACTATGTCTGACGATCCCTTCACCTAGATCTATGTCATGTGTGCCGGGCGCTTTCCTAGGGGGGTCCCAGGGGGGGGGGCAGGTATGCCCCCCCCTGGTTACGCGCAGCGTTCGGAGCAGCGCCCTGAAATTTTTTTTTGGGCAGTTTTTTGCTATTTTTAGCGGATTTTGCTATTTCTAGCTGATTTGTAAATTAATCCCGGATTAAGGGATTAGGGTTTTCGTATCTACGAAATACCTAAAAACATTGTATATATTGTATGGTGAATGGTGAAATTCGATATAATGAAAATAAGAAAGGTTTTCCCGGTTGAGGGTTTCCGGTATAAAATATCTGTGTACTCTGTGTATGAGCCATTGATTAATTTTTGTATTGCTTAAGAATCTATATGCATTTCTTTACTTTGCAGGTTTAAAACTTACAAACATGTGAGGGTCCTCCAACTTCGTAAGGCCATAACTCTCAAACTGTGAGGAGTTATGTGACATTCCACATACCACCAGAAATGGTATGAAAAGCACTATCCATATAGGATAGTTTCACCAACAACTTCATTGATCTTCATATCATTATTCCACATACAAGCATGGGTCCTCCAACCATTCTTCTAGGATAACTCAATCCGCAAAGTGTCTTCCCATGAGGGATTTCACCATAAGGGGAACACTTTGGAGTTCATCCATTTGTGCACCTTATCAATCATGATAAGACAATAATGAGTCATTTATACATCAATCAATCACTACATCATATACATCAACTATGCATCATGTATCAATGACAACTCATTGATCCATATTCATCAATATACTAAGATCAAACCTTTGACCTTTAAAATCATTCAATCATCCTTTGGAATCAATCAAAAAGTCACTTGGCATAAATCAATCAATCAATCACTTGACATCAATCAATCAAACCATTGGCATCAATGAAAACATGATCCAACAATCTCCTCCTTTGGCAGTGATGGAAATACCAACATTGATGTCAACACCAATTACCAATTATTGATGTCAACATGTAGATAAGGCATGATCTACATCAATAGTCAATGTGACTATCTCTCCCAATCAATAATCATCAATCACATCAATGTGATTATCTCTCCCCCTTTGACATCAATGGAAAAGGGCCATTCTCCTCTTGGTATTGCTCCCCCTGCTTGAACTTTCCTTCGGGTTGTTCCCCTGTCTGAGTGCCTTTGATATTCCTTTGAATAATATCTCCCCTTTTGAACAAGGGATGTCACTCTGATGTGATACATCTAACATACTCCCCTTGTGACCATTGCTCCCACTGGAATTATGCTTCAGTGATCTTTCTTCAAATATAAGGCTCTTTTCTAGGTATGCATCTGATAAATATCTCCTCCTAAAATCATGGGAAGAAGAATAACTCCCCCTATGGGTATTTCTCCCCCTATCTTGATCAAATTGGATATCGGTGGCCACCCACCATTTCCAACTGGCTCAAAATAGTTTTCTGGCAATTTTGGCAATTTACTATTTTTAGCAGTTTTTAACTTCCGGGGCCATTTTGAGGGCCCAAATAAAGGATTTTAAAGATAGAGGTTCTCAATGATATCTAAAGTCATAATTGAGCCCCCAAAATTAATCTCCTCAATGATACCTTTCCAATGAGCTATCACACGCCCAAAATAGAGATTGTATGCAAACGTTACGACCCCGGGAAGTTGATGTACTCACTTACCCAAACAGGGCCCACATGAATTTTGGCGCTTCATCTCCTAGGGTTAGGTTTTTGGATGTCTAGGATTATTTTCATTCCGGTTTATTTTAAAAAAATGCCTTCAGAGCCTCAATGTAAGGATCTTCTTGCGAATGCGAGTAGCCGTCACATCTCTTCTCAGAGATAAGCTGCCACCATTCTAGCGAGTCTTTCACTCTGTATTTTTACAGTCTTTGTACATTTCTTTCATTAATAGAAATCATGTATTATTGTATCTCTGTTTTTATGGTTGCATCTCTGATATTTTTATGTTATATTATTGAATATCTGTGATATCTCTGTGCATTTCTTTATTATATCTTCGATCTCATTTCGTGTCGAAAATAATCCGAATCATATCTTCTCTGCAAGCTGAAGAATATGATGCCATATGACGATCCTTGGACCTGTTCATGCATCAAACTTGTTCCATACCATACATCATGAAACAAAATATATGTCAACAATGAAATAAAGAATCATGAGAAAAATATCAACCAAGTACATCCTGTACAAAAAATGTGTGCTCATCATGCACAACACCTATGTACATCAACCATGTACATCAACATCATGCAATGTGCCAAAATATATCATCAATGGAAGGTATCAATCATATGACTCTATCAATATGCTGACATGTTCATCTACCCATATGTCAACCACGTGCATCTACCAGTATGCCAACCATGTGCATCTACCAACATGCCAAACAATGTATCATATCACTCATGATATGTCTACATCATGAACCAAGTGCCACAACCATGTATCAAACAAATACCAATTTTTGTACTAATCAAGTAATACCAATGGTGTACTATCATGCAGTAACTATAGATCATCAATGATGTACATCAACATGATCAATTTTTCAACCACATGTCCCAATGTGTAGCCCATCCATATGCAGCGTGCATCAAGCTTTCCAACAAGTAAGCTTCCAATACGTCATGAAGATATATCACATAACCAAGGTGTCAGAACTTGACTGTCATAACCAACATTGTTCTTCAACAAAAAATGCATCAATCCAAACTCATGGGTTAGTGCCATGCACCCAAGATTTTATTTTACATAATCTAATAGATGAAAATTTAATCCTGCAGTAAAACAGTGTCAAAACCTGCAACAAACAATGTCAGACCCTGCAACAGAGTGTTATACCATCACATCAAGATGCAATCCATGTGCATTGCCTTTTTCCCAAGGCTTTTCCACATATACACGGCCCGTTGCATAGACATTTCACGTATGTATGCGACCTATTCAAGGTCAGCCTATGTATGTACGCGATTGATACTACTGTCACCTGCGTATGCCTCAGTAGATGACACCTTTGAACTTCCCTTCCGTCTTTCATTCTTTTCTGTCTGCTTTGTCTTTTTCACCCACTTCTGTATATGTTCCTGCTCCTCAGAACATGATCTCTGAGAATCCATCTTCTTAAAGATGTCTCCCTTACTTCATTCTTTCTTCTAGCCATGCTATGTGAAGTCATCATCATGGAATTTCTTCTTGTGTTCCATCACTCCTCGGATTTGTGGCCAAACTCACTACAATTGTAGCATCTAATGGTGTTAGAGTGAACAACAATGTGTCCTACTTGATCACATCTCCAACACCTCATGGTGTTATAAAATATTCCATTATATCTCGTTTCATAAGATCTACATTCAAAAGATTTGTGACCATATCCATTACATGAATAACAATGCCCATGAAAATTACTTTCATACCTTTCCTTTGGTGTCCCAAGAATAGCTTCTTGATGTCTTCCTTGCTTTGTTCTTTTGAAATTTTCTTTGCCTTGTGTAGATGGTTGTTTTGCAACATTGTCTTCCTTCTTTGATGGACTTACCCCATGCTTCTTTGAGGTGCTTGCTTCAACATGTGTAGCTTCTTCTTTGTACCCAAGTCCTGATTTATCACATGGTGATCTTTGAATTTCCAAGATCTCATCCAAGATTCGTGAGCTATTCAAGAATTTGTTTGAATTTTCTACCTTCTTTCTAAGGTCAACAATTTTAGATTCTAACTTACAACATGATTCTTCCGTTTCATTTATTTGATTCTTCAATAGTTCCTCTATTCTTTTGGCTTATTCAATTTGGGTCTTCAGATGGACAATGGTTTCAAAACTTTTGCTAATCTCATCATCTACATTTATATCTTCGTTTCCATTTTTTAGTCTTGTGTTCTCTTCTTCCTTTTCTTCTAATGGAGTCTTATTGCTCTCTTCTTGTTCCTTGAGCATTTCCTTTAATTTCAAGATGTGCCTTAGACTCCTCCTAAGAAACTTCCTAGTGTTATTTGAAAGATAGTTATAGTCTATATAATAATGATCACTTATATATCTATATAAACTCTCTTCAACTTCCTTTTGAAGTTTTAATAGATTTTCTTCTATTATTTTCATGGGATAATTACCATCAAACTTTACACAAACTGTTTCTAGATCTTCTTCTTCACTTGTAGAGAAAAATTCATCATCATCATTGCAATCAAGGGTTTTTTAGGGTTCTTTACCTTCATTTGAAATATCTTCACGATCTTCATTTTTTCCAACATGAACACATAACTATTTTCCTTCATTTGAAATGTCTTCAAGATCTTCCTTTGTGCTATCATCACTTGATTCTTTATCTTCACTTGAAAAGTTTTCAAGATCACATTTAGAAATAATACAATCAAAGGGTTTTTGGAGATTCTTTACCTTTAATGATCTTGATGGAGTGATCTTCAATATCTTCCTTCTCCTTCTTTCTTTGATATGTATCCTCTAGCTTTAGCCATAGATCCTTGGCAGAAGTGCATTTTGCCATGCTTTTTTTGATAGGTCTTGAGAGTCCACTAAGAATGGTCTTGAGATCCAATGAATCATTCTTCTTTCCTTCCCTTTGAGCTGCAAACTTTGACTCGTTCTTCAAGGGAACCGATCCACCAATGGCTACCTTCCAAATAGCCTCTCCCATTTCCTTCAAATGTACTCTCATCTCTATTCTCCAAGTAGAATAGTTTTCTTCATCAAGGATTGGAACTTCATCATCCATTTGTGTGTCTATGGATATCCTTCAAGTTGGTTAAGGATTGTGACCAATTGTTTGACACACCTACAACACTTAGAGGGGGGGTGAATGAGTGCGGGGATATTTTTCCCAAAACTTCCCTCTTTCACAAAACTCATTAGTTAGCATTCAACATTTTACTCATTACTCATTGCTGATATTTATAACCAGTTAGATGTGAACACATATCAGCAACATATATCAGCAATATATCATCAAAAATTCATCACCACAAGGAACACAAAGAACACAAGATGTACAATTTTCTTTTTATTACAGACTACAATCCTTGGTGTTTTTCAGCAACAACTGAATTGAGTACAACTCTACAAGAGAACCAGATCCATAATGCAAGACTCATCTTACATACTCAACACCAACTTATATGAGGCAACAATCCTCAATAGATATCAATCTGCAATAGGTATGTGACCTGTCTGTAGTGCAACCCACGTGTGTACGTACCCTGGCTCACTACAGCTCGTGTATGTACGTGACCAGTGTATACAACAACCTACATATACCTTCTGAGCTATTAGATTTTATCCTTCAAGATTAACTTAGATCCTCTACAACCCATTTATCATTCTCTTATGTCTCTCACTATCCAAATTGACCACCAACCAGTCACAACACATCCAAGCTCTCTAATAGCTTACTCATGCTTCACAACCAAACAATATGAATGCTACTCAATCATGTATAAGAAACTAGTATACCACAACAATCATATCAAAACTAAATCACAAGAGTACTTCTCATTCCATCAACCAACATAAACCACATCACAACAACCATACCAAGAATTCCCTAAGCATTCACAAAAAAACAAGCAATACTATCCATCAAGACAATAATGTAACCATACTAGTGTCTCGGTGACAGATCTGAGCTCATAAAATGCATATCTAGAACCTGCTTCAGTATTCAACAACCAATCATCATCTCAAACACAAATCTTCATGATTTTATCCACTATACACGACCTGTCCTCATATAGCCCGAGTATGTACATGCTCTGGCCCATTACAACCTACGTACACCTCAGAAGCTAGTGTTTCTCAAAATATATCTTCAGTCATGCCCATGAGATCCTCCTCATCCTCTCTTTCTCAAAATATATCTTTAGTCATGCTCAAGAGATCCACACCAAAGATGCTCTCACAAGAATCTCTCCATCAATAATCCAAAAGATAATCTCACAAGAAGCTCTCCATTGATCCACAAAAAGGATGTTTTTCAAGAGACCATTGCTATATTATTTATACATTCATCCTTTAGGTCACTTAACCCATTTCTAGGTTATTTAACCTATTTTCCTTATTTTAGGGTTAACCACTTTCCATAAATAGAAAGTTTTCCAATACTTTATCATTGAAATATTCCTTCTTGATTTTGTCACCTTACTTTATCATTTAAATAATCTTTCTTGATTTTGTCACTTCTATTTATTATTTAAATAATCCATATTGACTTTGTCACTTTACTTTATCATTTAAATAATGATTTTTTCTTTTCAAGCATTTTGGCTTCTTTGACCTTGTGAGCATTAAGCCAACATGTGAGGGTCCTCCAACTTCGTAAGGCCATAACTCTCAAACCGTGAGGAGTTATGTGGTGTTCCACATACCAACATAAATGGTACGAAAAGCACTATACATCTAGGATAGTTTCAGCAACAAATTCATTGATATTCATCTCATTATTCCACATACAAGCATGGGTCCTCCAACCATTCTTCTAGGATAACTCAATCCGTAAAGCGTCTTCCTATGAGGGATTTCCACATAAGGGAACCACTTTGGAGTTCATCCATTTGTGCACCTTATCAATCATGATAAGACAATAATGAGTCATTTATACATCAATCCACCGCTGCATCATATACATCAACTATGCATCATGTATCAATGACAAATCATTGATCCATGTTCATCAATATACTAAGATCAAACATTTGAAATTTGACATCATTCAATCATCCTTTGGAATCAATAAAACAATGGATTGACATCAATCAATCAATCAATCACTTAACATCAATAAATCAAACAATTGGCATCAATGACAACATGATCCAACACGGATGGTGACCCGGGGAATGTGACTGTGTAGGTGGCGGGATCCTAATCCCGTGGCTGAAGACAGATTCGAAAACAGAGACTCTGAGCTCCTGCAAATCAGTGTGGAAGTTTGGAAAATGGGACTATATATAGTTGTGGGGCCCACAATGCCACCTCATTTGTACCTACTACCATAGTGAGTTGACAAGAGGTTTTAGAGGAGATTTGGAGATTATGGGAGTTTGAGATGACTAATCTAGGATTTGGGAGAGCCAGGTTAGTGGTCTCATCCTCCTGGATAGTAGATAGGTTCTATTTTCTGGGTAGTGTCGTATGTATGGCTGTACTAGGGGTTTTTGTAGGGGTGGGCCCACCAATGCGTGAGAGAAGGAAGGATACTTACGCTGAGATGCGCAGGTATAATTCCCTCTCCCGTGCATGATGTGTGGTTGTGTTGAAGAAAACTGTGCATGGGGGGGCGTGGGTGGGAAAAAAAGGTGCACATTTTGTGCATGTATATTCGAATTATAGCTATGCACTGTGGACAATTGTTTCTCCGATAGCTGTGCACCAGTGCACAACTATGTAGAGAACAAGAGTGCATGAATGTGCACCTGTGGGTTCGACAGATGCACACTGTGTTACACTTCAAAATTACTCACTTTGATAGTGTTGCAAGTGTCATCATTACAAAGGTCCCAAGTGTCACATTTTGCTCACAAGGTCGCAAGTGTCGCATGTTTCTCACAAGTGTCACAAGTGTCAGGGAAGCATACTACCATGATGCCTATGTCGTGCCTATAACGAAATGAAAAGGACACTTGAAACACCTCAAACATTTGATTTGGAAGAGGAGAAATGAGTCAACAGGCTTGCAAACCTTTTGCCATCTGAAAGCACCTCAAAAGCTGAGTTTTTGGAGGGGAGCGCTCCCCATTACACTATCTCAGAGCGTCGACGCTCCCCATTACACTATCAGGGAGCGTTATAAATCTCCCCTGGCCCCTTTGAGGGAGCGCTATTTTGAAAGTGTTGGCGCCCCCTTAAAGCCTATTAGGGAGTGCTACAACGCTCTGATGGTCCTTTTGAGGGAGCGCTACCTATTCTGGGCAGTTGTTAAGTTGTTGAGATGAATGGGGGAAGGATCCTTTAATTCTTGGAAGGCAGTTGGATTTGAATCCTTAGTCCAGCCATGATCTTAGGGAAGATCCTCAACTGAAGGAGGAAAATCCTCAACTTCCCCAAGGATATCTCAAGTGGTTAAAGCCTCTCCAAGGCTATATAAGCAAGCTTTCTAATGGTGAAAGAGATGGGAAATGGAGAATTACACCAAACTTATGATCTCATAAGTGGTGTTGGAACGGAGGAAGAATTGCTAGTATGAAACCTATGATATTATAGGAAACACGCAGTCAGCCAAAGGAGAGTGATCAGTGACGCTGTTGTTACCTAGGTTGTGGATCTTTCGAGCAAGGGTTAGACGAAGGGGACTTGACGAAGCTGTCAAATTCGCATCTATGATTGTAAGTACTGCTGTCGTTGTTCTCATTAATATGACACGCTTGGCCTGTTTATTTCTAGTTTGTGTCTGATGTTACATGAACTTATCATTGATAGATAGATCTGTTTTCAAACTAATATCAATAGAGTAGGAAGTGGTCATATCTTGTTTGTCTACAGAGCTCAGCGAGGAGCAAAGGATCAGAGTGCAACTCGAAGCGTGCAGGGACAAATGTCGATAAAGAAGTACTTTTGTTATCCTTCCTTCTCGTGTGTTAGTTTAGAAAGATTTGAAAGGAAGTCAGTGTCCACGTTAATCATTTTCTGTCTTAGAGTTAAGGTCAAGCTCTTTGAGGTAATCCACCTGTCCACAGGGAGATTTTCCTACAACAAAAACTGGCGACTCCACTGGGGAGATAGCCTCAAATAAAAAATTCTTGTTTTGATTTCTCCTCATTGACCTTGTTCTACCCCTTGATTGTTTCAGACCTGGTTCACTCCACTTTTGATTGGTTTCATGAGCTGATTGGCTCCCTACCCCATCACACTCATCCTAATTGTCGAGATTGAATTACAATTTTTGGATTTTTTGACACTTTTGGGAGTTTTTGAACCTAGCACCCATGTCCCTATGTTAATAGAGTGCCAAGGATCCCCAATAGCCTTACACATAGCGCTATAATGCTCCTTGTCCTTGACAACAGAGCACCAGCCTTCTTTTGGCCAAAAAACCTTCCAGAATTGTTTTTTCAGGGTTTTTCCTCTGTGTCTCTCTTGCTGGGTAACCTTATGAGTCAATCCTTCTTCATTCCAGCTTTGACATCTGTCTTTTTCTTGAAGAACAAACATCTTGATGTTTGGATTTTGTAGCCTTCTTCACTATTGTTGTTGAGTTTTTCTGCCATTTGGAGTTTGAAACCCATGCATTGTCTTTCTCTCTTTTTGACTGAATGAAAAACTCTGGTGAAAGTCATCAAAGGCCTACAGATCTTTTCATGTGGTTTTAGTTAAGATCACTGTTCTTCGACATTTCCTTTGGGGTGAAGTTTGATTTCTCTTTGATTGTTTCTTCTCTTTCGCTTCTTGTTTTGATCACAACGAGAGGGTGTATTGTTTGTATGATTCTTGCTTGTGTTGGTCTAATTTTAATTCATCCAAAAAGATAATTAGCAAGACGATCATTGTTTTGAATTAATCATTATTCATATGCAAATGATAGAAGGCATCTTCATGATTGATTGTGCATATTAGAAGGTATCTCAAAAGTTTTAGCAACACATCGGGATTTGATTGAGAAAAAAATTGATTGAGGGCATTCCTTATCAAGTGTTTGATAGTGAAAACGACTCTTCCTCTTTCCCTTAAATAGGTATTCATCAAAAATAAATGATTGCTTATCATATTTCATGCATATTTTTGGGAATTGAGTCATCATTCCATTAGTTTCACTTTCGTACACCCTCTGAGTAAACAACAACCATCAGAATCAATGCTTAACTAAAATTTATCAGACTTTTTACATCTTTGTTAGCAAACCTACATTAGCTTAAGGTGTAGGGCTTTGGAATAGGTTGAAAGGATAACTTTCCAAAGCTATCAAACAAAATTAGTATCTTGCGGTAGGGAGAGTTAAATCCAATTGTCGTATTAGTCTGCTTGGGATCCCCCTCTCACACAAGGGTTACGCATGAGGTCGCATTCAGGTGAGCTACTGGGACTAACCCTCCATGGTTTAACTGATTGTGGTGGTCAGATCGTATTATGGGGATCACTTAAAGGTAAATCCACAATTGCTGCGTGGAAGCCTTTTAGTTGATTTCGGGCTCGATACCTTGCCCGTAAGTTCGGATCGGACTGTCGACTGTTCCTGCCCAGGGGCTGACTGGAAATTGGTAACCTTATTGGCCATAATCTTTAGGGTCTTAAACAAGGTGACGGTGAAGGGAAGTCTCATTGTACCTGGAACAGACGTTGGTCAAACTCACTTGGGCTCCTTGGAGGGTAAATCCACAATTACTATGTGGAAGCTTGCACCAAGGCATAAGTCCATTAAGCAGGTTGCCAACGTAACTGATCCACCTGCTCTATCCCCGCCCCTTCCTATTTTGATCTCGCGACGTTGGATTTCATCACCAACTAGTGGTTTCATCGTAGGAAGGTTTGTTTGATTGTTTGCTTCTTAGATTCGTAGCGTGTGTTGTTTGTTTTACTTAGTGGACCTTAGGTCGAGTCAGTGTTAATGGCATCGAATCCTGGGAGTACCAATGGAGGAATCCATTCTCCTGGGGAACCTTATACCTTTCCTTCATTTGGAAACTTTGGTTCTCCATATGTTGCCATGCTGAGTCTTCCAGGACTCACTATTGGATTACCAGTTTGGTTGTTCCCCACTCCGGTGATCCCGAATCCTCCCAATGTTTCAGTTGCACCTAATACTTTGGATGTCAATACACCACCCACACATCAACCTCATGTCGAATTTT
>JZKD02S0766227.1:143675-156514 GCA_000966675.3 Picea glauca
CCCAATAGGTACAAAGTCCACCTACTAATTAGTAATATAGATTATGTTAGTGTCAGATCGATAAAACATTTGATCTTTCCCTTTCATCTCTTCTGAAGTATCTATTCATTCCATTTTATCTAGATAGTGTCTATATCCATAAGTAATAGATAGATACATCGGGGGTTCAATAAATAATTACCTTTTCATCGATATCAGAGATTGACATGAATATTACCCATGGATCATGTTGATATTAGGTTGAGCTAGATTTGAACCAGCATTGGCTGCGACAATCTGTCTTGTATTAAAGATTCAAGGCCATTATGAATTTGAAAGCATCGACCCAAGAAAATGAAATTGAAAATATTTAGCATACCTATGGCTCCCAAACATCTGAAACCCTTTAGTTCACTTAAAATCCCTATTAACAAATGGGGTCTACCTTCTCTTCCTTCGTTCAGGTAAAGGTGATCAAAAAGAAATGTGACGTAAGTTAGTTATGAAGCACTCTGCAAAATTTTCTCAATCTCTCTAAGGGGAGGGATTGATTGTTGCTCGCTAATTCTACGCACGCCCACCAGCTATGAGATGAGCGTCGCATTCCTTAATATATAGAATAAGTGTAATTGAACTTAATATTTATGGGGAAATACCATATTAAGGGTTACTTCCTTCCTTGCTTGCCTAGCTCTGCTCCCTCTATACGTACTTTATATATAGTAAGGGAAGCCTCTCTATTAATTACTATGATTGCCACTAAGATAACAGTGTTGTGCCTACTCTATCGAGCACACCACTACACCAAGATCTATAATAACCAACCACGCAAGCCGAGGAAGGAATACACATTCACCCAACCACGCAATTCAATCACTAATATATTATATTAAAAGCGCTCGAGTCCATCATCTAATGGGAATGGATCGTCTACGACTAGTGACTTACTAGATAATGACTTCACTGCAGTAGTAGTTCTTGAATGTGTTTGTCGGGGTGTTGGTCTTAGTAGCGTTAGCCATCCATAGGGGGTGCCTTGGTAGCGGTGACCGATCATCACTAGGACCAATCATTATATTCTTTGTCCACGATAGTACGGATTTTACATAATAACTCACTCTACATTTTTGAGGAGCGAGATGAATGGTGGAAATCCATCAAGGGCGCTCTAGATGAGAATACGATAATGAATAAAGAGGTAGGTAGGTCGATATCACGTCTATTGTTGCAGGGGGGGACATTATCTTGACACATCAAACAAGCTCGACCCAAGCCAAGGAAAGAAGTAATTGGAGGGCCAGGGATGAACTCCAATGCCAGGTCAAACTACTCAAAAAGTGCCTTACAGACGGTATGTGATGCGGGGCTTACTCGACCATAGAGCCTCTATTGCAAATATGGTGTGATGGCATACTTGACATTAACCAAATGTCCATATTTTGTGGGTTGTAAAATGTGGTCGGGAGTAATATTTCCTGAGGGAAATGAACCAGAGAATTGGGAGGATTTGGGGGAAAATCCTCAGACAGTCTATCCATGAACCATGGGGGGTTGGGAAGTGACTCGGGTTCAGGGAAGGTGATGTGATCAGTATATGGAGAAGTAATAGGGGGAATCACTTGCATCACAGGAAGTGAGGTGGTTAGCCGATTTTGAATAAGGGTCATTTGACGACGCCTGTATTCAATGATTGAAGGACATTGCTATGTGAAGTGATCAAGTGAGTCATAAAGAGAGAAAGGCCACCTCATCCATTCATTGACTGAGGTCATGAATTAGTGGATGTCAGTGACATGGGTACTTGATGACTTGGGTAGAGAGGGGTCTTGTTGAAATCTTTGGCGTACCACCATTAGTGTCTGTCAAAACTGAGGCAACACAGGGAAATGATGAGTGTAGTGGCTATACTCTGAATAGATGGCACATGTGAATTTGTTTCACATCCCTTTGCTTCCTATAGTAGGGGATGCGGTGGTAGTACTAGGTGTTCTTGGTGAAGCAACGAGCTATGTGGTTTCTTGAGGGAACTGATCAAATTGCGTAACTTGGGGAGAGAGTGACATCTATTTGTGGGGTGTCCCTCTCTCTCACAGAGTGCACAAGGAGGTTGAACTTGGGGAGGAAGTGGAGCGGTGGGATATTTCTTCTTCCGCCTACCCCCAGCTATCATGGTGGTGTTGGCAAGTGGGGGTGAGGGAGGTGTGGTCGGATTTAGGACTGGAATCTGCATCGAGATTCCCTCTATTTGGGGAGGGAGGGATGGTTGAGGAACCATCATGGGTGGGTGTAGATACCATACCGGAATGGCCAGAACCATGTTGGGAAGGGTAATTGTTGTAGCTAACTGGAAATATTGTACTCCCGGTGGGGGGTAGAAGAAGGGAATTTGAGTAATGTATTGGGGGATTGTCTCCCAAAATGGGCTTTGACCCTGGGGGAGGGTGAAATCAAGGATAAGTGGTTTCATAGGGTTATTAGTGGATTCTCAGGGTAGGATTTATTCCACTAGTGGGACGTCAGGGTCTGGAGAAGTCTCTGTGGGAGGAATGGTATCTCCAGTTTCAGTTCCATTGGAAGATATGACACACACTTGTGTTGAGGGGTGTATGAGTGGTGGTGCTCCGTGGTATGCCCCCAGCAAAGATGGGTCCTTGAAAATTTTGGGGGCCATATCCATTAGTGGATATGCATCGTAACTAGTGTGGAAAAGAGATAAGATTTTATCTATGTTGGAGGAGTGGTAAGGATCATAATGTGAAACTTGGTTGGTGGTGATGATTTTCCCATTGTGGGGGAACATCATCGTTTGAAATATAGAAGAGGCCACTTCCTTCATAGCATACATGTAGCTACGTCCGAACAAGATGTTATAATTGAGCGAGGGATCGATAACTTCAATGTCGATAAGGATGGTTTTTCCCCCGAGGTCAATGGGGACATTTTGAAAGAGCCCTTCAGGAGAAGATGGTCGTCCGTCATAAGCTCTCAAATTGATGGTGGATGGTATTAGCTTAGGGGAGACAAGTTTCTTCCATACAATTTTGGACATGATGTTTTTGGATGCACCTTCATCAATGATACATCGATGAACCGTGATGTTTCAAATATTGACTAGTATCTAGAAAGATACCAAAGCAGGGAGACGAGGTTCCCCATAATCTAGATCAAATGTGATGAGTCTAGTATTAGCTGGGTCGACTGCCCCCAAGGCGGAAAGTAAGGATTTTAGTTGAGTTGGAAAGGTTTAGAGGACCTCCAATATTGATATGGATGGATGAGATTGTGCCAAGTCATTGACCAAACTGTAATTGTGTGCCACCCTATCCTAAGGGTTGTTGACATTCTATCATAACAAGATGCGAGGGATACAAATGGTGGGTTCATTGTTAGGGAGAGGAATCATCAAAGGTGGTCTGTATGTAGCTAGAGATTCTTCTGAACTGGTGGGAGAAGATTCAGGGGGTGTGTTGTATTGACAAATGTGCGTTTGCAGAAAAATTTCTTCTTCACTAGTTAGGAGGATATTGTGATCCGTCGGGTTTCTAGGGTTTTGATACTGTCCCATCTATGTTGGGGAATGATGCATCTCCTATTGGGTATTCATCACACCTTTGTGTGGAATAGGGTTTTCAACACATCTGTGGGTGGTTGTTGCAAATATTGTTGTGGGGCCTGCTGAGGGGCAGTCGACGCTAGAGGACGTGGCACATTCATGGAATATTTCATCCATTTGAAGTCAACAATTTGGGGGAAATGGTGAGTATAATGACCATGCTCACCATAAAGAGCACAAGGGAAGTTAGTCCAGAGGTTTTTGTTGTTGTTCCTCCCTTGGCATTTGTTGTTATTGTTCCCTTTAGGATTTTGGTTACCCTAGTTTTGGTTTCCCCCAAAAGGTTGGTTTTGTTGGGGGTTATTTCTGCCTAGTCTTGGGTTATTATTGTTTTGTTATTTTCCTTTCCTATTGGAATTATTCGGATGATGGGTTGTATTTTCCTTATTCAGTTTTTTTAAATTTTGAAATTGTTGAATGGTAGAGGGTTGAACAAAGTTAACCCCAGCATGTGGTTGTCCTTATGGAGGAGCAATTGGTTGTGGAGGACCAAGAAATGGAAAATACAAATTATTTTGTGGCAATGATTTGTAGGGTGTATAGGAAGGCATAGCACTTTCACTAGTACCTAGGTTATAAGTTGAGGTAGAGGGGGTAATCAAACTTGGTTGAGAGATCGGGCACATAATGGGTGTCGTCAAGTGTCCACTCATGGGTGGAGGGAGGAGAGCAGGGTATGGTTGTTGATAAGGGGGGAAGGGTAATAAGGGGATCCCCCATACATTAATAGGTATTGGGGTGTCCCGTACATAGGTGGTGGTTGGACGTACAGATTGTTGTGTGTTGTGGTACCAATCAATCCATCCATTGCATGGGACATCCCAGGTTTTTCCTAGATGAATGGTACGGGTCTCGGGACATTAGGTAGTACTGTGTATAAGTAACATGACTGAGCATAAATGAGGTTTTATTGTTGAGCCTTGCTGATGGATTCCTCTTCCGTTTTGGGGAGGGTGGAGGCCACATCTTTTTCAATGATAGAGACGAGTGATCTAAGAAACCAATCGAGGCATTGTTCTTTGGTGGTTTCTTCTTTGCATAAACTACATCATCGATGCCATTCATGAATGTGGTCGATGATATGGGTGGCTGATGTTTGTTTACACTCAGAGAGTAGTTATAGACCATTGTCATGATGAATGGGTAGTTGAAATAAGGTCAAAAATGTTTTGGCCAAGGATTCAAAAGTCACATGGGACACTGACTTTTCGTCCACATACCATTTGGCTAATGGACCTATGAGTGTGTGCTGAAATAAACTTAAACGAAATGAGTCATCCATGATGTTGTTTGAAGAGCACCATAAGTGGAAGGTCATGACATGGTTGGTAGGATCTTCTCCCGCCTTTCCTTCAAACTTGAGAATGTCTGAAGATAGTTTGGTAGGCATAGCGGACCATGTGGGGTCATGCAATATAGGGTCATTCGTGAGCTTAGTCAGATCAGGTATTTTGTGGGAAGCAAAATATGGCATGTGGGGTGGTAGTGCAGGATTAGTTCCAGCCATGGTGTGAGTAGGTTGTGTACCTGAACCTTGAGGGGGGTTTGGTGGGTTTTTACTTCTCCCTTGAGAAGAAGTTTGTCTCCTGCCTCCTTGTGAAGGAGAGTTAGTGGATGGTTGGTTTTGGGAATTGGATCCAAGTAAAGTGGAACCAAGCAAAGTTGATCCAAAAATAGTAGCACTCATAGGGGTGTGAGATGGTTGAGTCGGTGAGTTGGAAAGACTAGGAAATCCTCCTAGGATAGGAGGGAGATTTTGCAAGCGTCTGGAATGACAGGGATTCTGTGGGTCCCCTATGATGTCTGACTAGCAAAGTGAATGTGTTCAAATGGTGATGAGAGCAATAAATGAACAAGAGACTTGTATAATTTGGGCCTTCACAATATATCTCACAATCGTATGTAATCAAATGATCATCATGCATAAATCAATTGAAAAAAGAAGCATACATGTGGGTAGGTAGATTTTGTCTGTGTGGGAGAACAAAGAAAACAAATTCTCCTATCCTAAAAAAGATGTAACGTCCTTCCTCTCAAATAGCACTGGACCTTCCAATAGCACTCAAAAGTTGGGTCTGAAGCCACCAGAAGAGGAACTAGTTAAGGATGAGACAATCAGTTATAATGAGGGGTAGAGGGCACATATCCCAAAAAAGATGACGATATTTCCCAATAGCCACACAAAATATGATCAAGGTGCAATTGCAGCCCATAATTTCCACCAGGGTAGATTCCCTAAAATTTGGCCACTATGTACCTCGGTCAAAGTGTGACATTTAGATTTTTGGTCTCAGAAATGGGTCATGGGTTGGATCCCTTCCAAGATTTGGGTGACTCAAGGAGGGATGCACAGAACAATCGGACCTCAGCCTTCAACCCTTCACGGGTATCTCCCTACCTTATGGTGTTAGGAACACTTGACTTGGAGTATTTTAAGATTCCCTATTTGCCAACTTCTAATGTTTGAAGATGTGAGAACCAGACAACGGGGGGTTATTTGGATGCCTACCCTTGAGATCCTACCTAGACTAAAATATTTCTTTTGGCACCTCCCATGGAGGAAAACTTAGTGATTTTTAATAAAAAAAATTATATGTGGTTGTTTGAGAGATTGCAGGTCTAAACCAATCTCGTTTGAATTAAGTGGGTGTGGATACTTTCTTCAAGAAATAGTGGGACGTTTCAGAATCCCTTTGGAGGAAACCTACTTCAGCCTCCACAATTCTATATGAAATTATGTGAGTGAGTACTGACTTTGTGTGTGAGCAAGTGAACAATTGTGCCAAATTTTTAATAAGTTAGGTGTCAATTTGCAGCATGTGGACTTCTTGTGGTCCTTACAAATCTTGATTACCTATCTTGTTATATGCCATTGGTACAACCTTGCGAAATTTTAAAGTCCCTAAAGAACTAGCATGTGGACATATGGGTCCTTACCAATCCTTTAAACTCCCTAATGTGATTTAATCTAGGAAAGATTTGAAAAAACTATCCTAGATTGCAAGCATGTGGGCATGTATGGGCCCGTTACTATAATCTTTAAACTCTCCTAGTGATGTAAACTAAGAAAGTAACTTCAAAACTATCCTAACTTTGCAACATGTGGGCATGTATGGGCCCTTACAAATTTAAGATGTTTAAAAAAGAAACTAAGAAGAGCCTTAGGGGGGATTTGTCCTCTCCTAAAGGTTTTATTTAAGGGAGATGAAATGTCCCTTTAATCATTTTTTTGATTTTCAAGATCGCTCTATGGTGTGAGAGAAGAGCATACTCAATGATTAAAGTTTGATTTCTGGTCCCAATGCCAGCGTTTTTATATGTGATAGTAAAGAATCTCAACTTATCTTTTACAATCAAAGCAAGCCATCCATGTGGCAACTCAAAGTAAAAGAGAAGAAATATGGTTTTTTTTAACCTCCTAAGTTTATATGTTTTGACTAACCCTTCATGTGGGAAGGGAATATAAGTGTTTTTCTTTTATAAATGGAATAAAAGAAATATTTTGAAGGCTAGAGGCCTTCAAAACATCACAAAAACTCTTACAATTTGGAAATTCTGGACAGATGTGTGGGTTACAGCTTAGGCAGAGGCACAGTGGGCACACAATGCACACAAAAATGAAGACCTTTTGGTGCACTGTGCACAGAATGCACAGAGAAACAAAGTGTTGTTGGCGCACAATGCTCGGAATGCACGTCTGAGGGCCGAAATACCTGGGCACATTTTGATACGCATTGGGGGGGGTTAAGTGGAATTATCCTCCTACAAGTCCAAACTCAGCTCTTTGCAGGTAAGGCTAGGCCAGTTATGATCCTTGCAAGGAAAATGGGTCAAAAAGAAGTGCCAAACAACCCAAATAGGGAGGAAATTAGAACTAAACAAACAATCACATGAAATAAACAAACAACTAAGCTAGATACAACTAATGAAATGACTAAAGAAATAAAACTAAAATACATGAGGAAATTAGAACCAAAATCAATCAAAAAAATGACCAATAATCATGCCACCAATGGATAACTATATTAGTGGGAAATGATCGTAGAGAAAGGAGGACTTATGGATACTATCTTCCTCCTTGGGAGGGCTCTTTAGTCCCCTATGTGAGAGATCTTCTTACAATGGTAAACTAGAAATAAAATTGTGAAGAAATCCAATCCTATTCCATCAAGAGGTGAGCTCTATAGCTTATTGAGATGATTCTAGTATGCTCCAAGAAGAAAAAGAGGTTTCTTCAAGGAGAATAGAGGCAACATAACAATACAAAGAGATTCTTGAATTCTTAGTGCACCCATGGCCTCCTTTTATAGCATGTCTTTGAGGCAATATCCAATTGGTATTTAGTGTGAAAAATGATCCCTTTAGGGCACCCTTAGGTCTTTGACTAGCCCCCCATTCGAATTCATCTCGGATTTGAGGGTCAAATCAATTTGGTAGCTGGTCCAGAAGTGGGTGAGGGTCCAACAAGAACCATAAATGTGTCGTTCACAGGAATGTGCGGCTTTTCTCATACACAGTTGTGCATATGGCACATGTGTTCTCTACGGTCTTTTTTGGCCTATGCACACTTTCTTTAGTGTTTCAACGCATGCCAATTTTTTGACCAGTTGTATAGTTTGTGCCTTTTGGAAGTGCATTTTTGGGGTTGCAGGTGAACTAATAGGTTTTGATAGATGTTGTATTCCTGTAACCATTTGCATGTGATACTACAGATGCAATTTCAGTGATAACACACACAACAATAGAAAATTTCATTCCTTTCTTCAATTGAGGTTTAACTAAGCCTTTTGGGAAAGGGGTAAGATACGGTGTCACCCCTAAAATTTATTTAAATAAAATTCTCTTTAAATAAGATTTTTAAGAAGCTCATTCATGAGCCCAAGTAGGCCAAGTGTTGTAACCATGGTCTGATACCAATTTGTAACACACTCGACCCCTAAGTACCCTTTCTAGGGACGGGCATCAAAATTTTTCTTACTCGAATCATCTTGAATCATATATCCGAGATTATTCATGCTCTTCTACTCACCCTTAGTTTTCTAATGAATTTTATCAGGCTCTAATCCAACCTTCATTTTAGAAGTTATGGTTTCTTGGAGCCCTTTGGACGTTCATTGGTTGAGGGCCACGTGGCACCCACATGGACCCATCTCGCTCGTACCATTTCTAGGTTACTACCTCCCATAGGGATAGTCCATCCACTGTCCAAACCAATGGTGAGAGTTAATCCTCATCTAACACACAGGTGGAGGATACTTCAACGCTCGACACTTCGGTACTGAACACCCCTTTTCTTTTCTACACACATGTCCTCTGGAATCCTGAATTCCTAAAGGATCCTAAAATATCATCACGTGGCTCCAACCTTCAGGCCCTTCACCCTTCCCATGATGCTGCATCCCAAACCCCCATATTATCAAATACCTTAACTTCCAAAGAGTCCACTCCTGCACAGGGTGACATACTAGATGCGACAACGAACACAGGTGGGTCCCAAATACTCCTACCACCACATGGACCAAATAGGTAATTTCCAGAGATGACACATGGCAAGGCAAAGAGGACATGTGGCCCCTAAAGTGGGTGACACATGTCATGACTTAATGGCCACATAGGGTCGGTGAAACATTTGGATCCAAGTGACATGTGGAACATCAAACATGGATCCACGTCACCCTGGATGACATATGCATACCACATCACCGCGAACTAATTGTCTTCAACGTCCTTTGATCTTATGGTCATGGTATGTCCGCGTAACCCATGGATCTATGGCCTTCATTACTTCTCATCTCTGGAATTCTAGGAATTCATGGTGTGACTCCCTCCTTGCTCCTAGAGTGGTCAACACTGAGCTAACCTTGGATTAAATCCAATGGCTAGGGAATATCCTGAAGGATCCCTATATCTACGGTTCTCATTGCTTCATAGCTCCGACCTTCAGGGTTTTCAGCTTTGTGGTCGCTCCACTCTCTCGAAGTGGGACTTCACCGAAGTACTGTATGCGGGTCCCTCCTTTGGAAAGTCAAATGGTTAAGAGGGTTTCTTAACAAACTCCCTAGATCCACAGTTCCCATCACTTCATGACTTCAAAGTTTGAGGAGTTTGATGATATATCATCCCTATTCTCATGGAGTGGGACTTTGCCTAAGTTACCTCGGCATGGATCCAACGACCAAGGGGGCTCCCAAATACTCTCAAATAGGTGGTTCATGTTACTTCGTGATAATTGAATGGATTAAGGTTTAATGGTGGGTCAAGTCTAACTATCCCGGACAAGGAAACTGCCAAGCACCAGTCAACCTTGTGGGTAACCTCAACCATCAGTTGTCTTCAACTAGTTTATAAACGGTAGGGTCGAGACACTCCGGAGCTCCGAACTCTCAAAGTTTCGAAGCCAAAAGTCTTAACTCCTTTCAGGCCCTATGTAGGATTCCCAAACCTTGGTCATATGGGTCCTATGGAAGCTCTTGTGTGCTATGTGCAAATTCCTTTAGCTGTATATGGGTTAAGGACATGGGAATGAGTCGTTGGGAATATAGTGAATAATCTAAAGGAGGAACCCTCCTTCCATAGGGTCTAAACTGGAATTTCCCATGGGGGTAGATTCAAGAGATTGACAAGACTTCAACATTTATATAAATCCTACTCCAACCCTCTTGTAGGATTAGAACCCATGACTCTTTGACTGCTAAACTGAGGCAAGTAGGTGACCATTCAAAAGAATGAGTTAACAAGGAGATAATACATACATCTACCTTATTCATTTAATAGAAAACTCATTCATAGATAGATAAATATTTGTATTCAATCATAATTTCCATTTCAATACACAGAGTATGAAGATACTTATCAAAAACCAGATTTTGTGAAGCGACTACTAAAAGGGGTGCATGTTTCCACCCAACCATAGGCACAACCACTCCTAATAGATTTAACGTTGGACACCCCCAATCTAGACCATGATTCTCTAAGAGAGACTATTTATTCTTTCACAACAATAGTTAGGGACGGAGGTTACTCTCCTCCCAAGGGATCCTGGCAGTGGGTTTTCTCTGTACCAAGAAAGGAGGTCTTCCCGAGTACTTCCACAGTCACTTGTCAGTCTCATTTTTAGCTTGTAACGAAAACCTTTCCAAAAAAATTTGATGCCCAGAACAAGCTTATTTTACAATTCTTCCTCTAATCAGAGAGTTGTAACCACTCTTTTTCTCTTCTCGAGATTTCTCTTTTCAACTATGCTCTCTTCGCAGTTCTGCTTGTTCACTTGCCTTTGCCCACAAATTACCTCTTTCTCACCTTCCTTAGAAAGATTGCATGGGTATGAATCCTTATCTCATGGTTAGTTCTAGAACTCTTACAGATGGGTACTTTGTCCCATCTCATCATTAACGCTTGAGGAGGACTCTTCCAGCTACCACTCTGACTGGTAATTCATTTTTGGGTCAGAGGACTGTTTTGAGTCATTAAATCCAGTAAGGTATTGGTTTGGTTGGGGTCATCTCAACCATTTTTGGTTCCCCTCACCTTCTCTCTCATAGCATCCATGGTCTATCTTGGAAAACCCTCCTTTCAACAGTTATGCAACACTTATTCATTTTCTATTAATAACAAAAAATACATACATTGACCTTTTATACAAAGGTTTATCAAATCAAACATTCACACATATCTGGTCTTCCATAGTCTTTTGTCCAGTTATAGTTATATTTACAAATTGGTAAAATCTCGAGTATTACACTCCCACCATTAACACTACCTCATAGGGAGATGGATGAATACACAAATTCACAACTTCACCCCCCTCCACTCACCCTCCCTCTCAAGGGTTGAAGGTTTGCATTCCCACACAAATGCATACCCTCACCCCCTCACAATACACCCTCCTCTAGGGTGAAGTTGTGCATTTTTGGACCCTTCACCCACCCTAATGGGGTGGATGAAGGTGTTCATTTCCACATAAATCCACATATTCACTTCCTCAACGCACATCCTCCTAGAGGCTCAATGTGTGGTTTTTTATACCCCTCTTACCCCCACCACCAATCCTCTTAAGGTGTGAAGGTACCCATCTACCACCCACCCTCTCGAGGGGTGAGAGTGAGAATGTAATCAATACACACCTAATGATCATTAACCTTTTTTATATATAACCAAGATAACAAGACTTTGAAGAGAAAGAACATTTTCATTTTTGAATTTCATTATTATAAGAATATTATTAATTTAAAATGAAAAAACATTTTCCCCTGGATGGGGTGCCACACATTGAGGACAGGAAGCAACAAATGACAACCACTTGGAGGCTTTATGGGACAACAAGGACACCTGGAACATTGGAAAGGAGGGTTCGAGAACTAGGCATGCGCTAGAATAAAATTTCGACTGGTTAGATCATTCAAGACGGGACTGACGATCCTCACATCATCTACACCGACTTTGAAATATTATGGTTAAGGTAGGACAAGTGGTTAAGTGACTCAGAAATTTGGTTTCGAGATTCGTTATGGTTTTAGTACATCGAGGCATAGAAGGAAGTGGTAATTATCGGGGGATGAGGCCTGTACAGAGCCATCTGTGGAGTGAGTTAAGAAAAATGAATAGAGGATATGCATGAGTGTGTGGGAGTACCTTGAGAACAAGAGAGATTGATGTGATTCACCTGGAAGTAGTTATGAAATGGATTCAGGAAGTGAGGGTTGATGCGAATGGATATTGCATGGTGAGAATCCATTTTAGTGGGTTGAATTTAGTAAAATTGAGTGAGGCCAATCACTTAAGGTGGAGGAGTAGCCCTGAAAATCAAGGGATCCTTGATTGTGCCTAGGAGAAGAAGGTCGTTGAGGAGGTTTTGTGGTTGTCTCCATCTAAAAATTATCAAGATGGAAACCTACAAAGTCGATATGGCGAGAAGTTTCAATGGAAGGTGCAATGTGTGTCGAATAATTGAGAGTGTAAGTGTTTGTGGAAGAGTCGACGTAGGAATTCAGCTAGAAAGAAGGGAAAGAAGAGAGTGGATAGTTGGCTAGTGAATACCAAGGAAACAAGGAATAACAATATGGATAGGAAAGGAGTGTGGGGAAGCATGTATAAGGGAAATAAACAGGAGGAATCCTCCTTCTAGGGTCCATTCTGTTAATCTTTATGCCATTATTATAGTTCTTTGCATTTCAATAGATAAGAGCATCATAAGAACAAGATCACTGAGAAATACACATTCACAAGAGACACAACATTTATCCTGGGA
>JZKD02S0766227.1:213045-231724 GCA_000966675.3 Picea glauca
TATCAACCTTGTGGTCTAGTTGCTCCATTCTATACTTCAAATCTACAACCTCACTTCTAACCTCAAATATTAGATCCACATAAGTCTTTGCGAGGTAAAATTTCTCAGTCGTGGTGTGATTATGGTCATCCACATGCTGAGGATTCCGGGCTTGAGAACTAAGGAGGTCTTCCTTCATGGTCTCAGCCTCTTCGCATTGAACATCATCTTTTGAAGAAGGGGCCATGTCCAAGTGACTACTATTAATGTTCAAATGGAATCGCTCATGCTTGGAGATGGCACCATATTCTTCCCATTCAATATGACAACCCCTGGAGAACGCATACACCAGAACCTCCTTCTTATATAACCCCTTAGGTTGAGATCCTCGATCATCATTCAAGATATCATCCTGAGTTCACTGAAGTTTTGGCCCCCTCACAAATTCACTTGTAGATGGAACCAAGCCAACCTGTTGGGTGCTCCTTTGCTAACAAGAACCCCTGCCCTTACAAATTGTTCCTCACTCCCGTAGGTGTGGCATTGTGATGTGATGTAGGAGCACCGAGAGCATGGCTATGGGTATGTCAAAGACCCAAGATGAGAATTATAATGATGGTGATGCAGGGGGAGTAAAGGTACATGTATGCATATTTTGACGGAATGGTTGATGAACCATGTCCGAGAAAGAGTTTCCTAGTGAACCGGTGGATACAATGGCTGAAAACCCATGTATTCTGGTGGATGGTAATTTTTTATGTGGACTTCAACAACATTTATGTTTTGTAGGTACTTTTGAAGAAGATTGAAGATGACTGATAAAGAAGACCAAAGATCGAAGGATGAAGGTTAAACGATGACAAATGCAAAGATAGAGAAGGGACCAATATAATGAAGATACTCATTAAGGAAAAGAATCATTCCCACTTGTAATCATGAATAATAATATGATAATTGTAATATGGTAGAATTATTATAGAAAATCTAGGTATGAATGAGAGATGGAGATAATTGAGTAAATATAGGGATGATGATTGTTGAGAGAATCGTGGAGAGGTCATGGAGAGATTTTAGGAGATATTGTGGAGTTAGTTTAGTATATGGTTGAGATAATTAGCTAATTATGATGTATTTGTTATGTTCACCTATTTTTATATAAAGGGACCATTTGTATACTAAAGGTAACATACGAGAGTGATGATTTAATATAATTTCCCCTTCAGGGGTTTCTACTTTCTTGAGCAGAAGCTCGAAGTGTCCCTTGCTTTGCTTTGTATATAGTTAGAGGTTTGTGTGTACTCGCAAATGCCTCTGCATTAATTGGTATCAGAGCACAATGTTTGTAAGTATTAGACTGTGTTCGTGTTGGTTGCATTCACTACTAGTGTTTGTAGGAGGAGAGAATATATTTATAGAGGAGATGATTCAAGATAAATCTATTCATCATTTGTGAAGGAGCTCTATTGAGTTCTAATTTTGGTTTGAGAAGACATATCTCTATACACAGATTGAAGTGAAGAAGTATTTTCAAAACAATATATGGGTCTGACTCCAAATGTGATCCAATCGAGACTGCCTATAACCCTAGTGGTGAACTCAAGTATAATTCATAGTGGAAGAGTTGTGCATCATCACTTGGTTGCAACATCATGATAATCACCCTCATCACAGAAGTCATTGATATGATGGTCATATCAGGCATGAGATATTTGTATTGAATTTTTTATCTCACCTTGTTTGAGAAAGTAGGAATTTGTATCCTCACCTTCGATAGTGCGTAGGAAGGAAGGTCGCATATCAACAAATGAAGTGGGTCACATCTTCAATTATTGCTCATTTTCATTGGAAAGCAGTGAGAGAACATCCTATCATTCTGAGATGCAAGTAGAATTGCAAGGAAATATGGCGAAGGTTTCAATAGAAGTGAGTCACCTGGAGAATGGAAACGTTTCAGAGCTTAATAATTTTTACGATGATGGCTACATCAAACAAAAAGGAACATCATGGAAAGTAAGCACACATATTATCACAACATCCATAGGGTCTAGATTTTCCTCACTGGCATCGACAACAACTTAATTAGGATGAATTGTTGTCATGAGCTTGAAATTGCATGATCCGGAAACTCCTAAGGTGAAACTCAAGTAGATCCATGCAATAGAGAGATCGTTAGGAGAGCAGGAAGATGCAAGGAAGCCATTTCTGTGATTTTTAATATGCTTTGTTAAAGGTGTATGTGCTAAGGATTTAGATATCTAGAATATCATACTGTAAGTTCAATATTTCAAATAAGAATGAAATCTAGTTGAATGTCTCAGCAAAGGGCATCACATCATCGCAACACAAAAAACCCATGACTAATTATTGCCATGTACGATTGATTTGTTGTTTTTTTTTGGATGACGTGAAGGCTTTCTATGCTTGTGATTCTTCTCCATATAATATGATAAAATTTCAAGATAGAGAGGGTCTTAGGGACCTAACCTACCTAACCCCTCAAGTGGGTAGAACAATATATCTCCATGTAATAAAGGTTAATATTAATAAGGCCTGGCAATAAGGAGGAATAAGTCAATTGTAAGAAGACCTAATAGAATCTTCCACTTCTAGAAGGATATTCCTCTAGATTGTTCTTTTGGATAGATAGATTTAGTATAAATAAGAGTAGAGGGTATGAGAAGTTTTGTCTTGGAAAATTATTGTAATATAGCTCTACTCTGTTGGAGGTTTCCCCCTCGAAGAGGCAAGCGAACATTGTTTCCTATCAATAAAGGTATAATTTTGGTGTTGTGGTTCCATATAATTTTTTGTTCCCCTATTATATCTGCAATATTTTTGTATTCTATTGCAATCTTAGTATTATTCTTTGCATTATTTCTCTGTTCTGTTAATATAATAAATCTGGTGCCTTACAAGTGGTATCAAAGCACTTTCCTCGACAAAAAATTCTGGGTTAATTTTTTTCAGGGTAGAAACATATTTCGACATCTTAAAGCTACAAATATTTGTCGTTACGAGCATAAACCCAAGGTTGAGGACTAATACATGCAGGAAATACAAGAGGTACTCAAGTGCACATCTGTTGGCCACCCTTGTAACCCATGTTGGTACCCCTTCGAGTGGTAGTGCATCAAACAACACCTATATACAGATCGACCTAGATCTTCTGAAGCCCTTCGTAGATAAACCGATCGGTCGCCTAATTTCTATAGTTCCACCGAGAACAACACTCGGGAAGATACTCTCTAGTACCTGGGTAGCCGGGTAGTATGGCTAAGGGAACAGTCTAGCCTCCTTAGTTGGTTCCATGAGATATTGGGTCGAGTACTACTATTGGAACTCGCACGTAGATTAGAGAGCTATAGCATAGGAAAAATCCTTGTCTATAGAAACCTTGAATACCCTAACCCTTGGGACAGAAATAAAAACAGAATAGACAAGATCTATTGTTGCACAACTGTGCCTTCTGTATTCTAGTTGTGAAATTACTACACATTTCTCCCTGTCAAGCATTTGGACATTTCGTCACTGCAGTATTATTCATCCCGGAGTATAACTCCCGTCGGCACAGTTATTTGGGACCTATCCCATTGGATTCCCCTTTTCTCCCTGATCGCAGTCATTTTTAATCCTTTTTTTTTCAGTGGACCCAAACCCTTCTCAGCTTCCCTAATTTTCCACCTATTCCATTATGTTCCAATTCTCACCCTGATCGTCATGGTACCTATCACTTATAAGTCCTTTTTTGTGGTCCCACCCACCCATTTTTCCTTACCTGCACTTCCGCTCTCCAAATGGACACCACTCACAACCAAGACATGAAAGCTTCCATCAATCATGTGGAATCTGAGATTACCTCTACCAATTCCTGCCTTGTAAAATTTAAGTCCCAAGTCGAGAACAATTTTTAACACCCTCGAGTCTATTGTCAACCAGTTGTTGAACCGCCCTTTGGGTTCTTCCTCTTCAGACCAACCCGATGTTGTTGATTCCTCTCATTATCTGCATTTTCAATCCAACTCGTTTCAACGTGACCCTCATCTTTGTTACGAGGGAAAAACTTTCTATGGCCAAGGGTAAACCACAACAGATAGGTATGATTGAAAAAATCAACTCAATTCCATTGTATGCTATATAAAATAATGTGCAATATAAGAAAGAGGCCTACCTCGATCCAACGTTCGATGATGTTCCACTGTTGATCACTTCGGCCCAAATATTTATACCTGCAACAAGTTCTCAACAAACAAGCAGAGCAAGTACATAGTGATAATATAAAGGGGCTACACATTAGATAACATAATCCATTAATAAACATTACAAACATGCCCATGGATAATAATCATATATTTTCACGATACCAATAGGATGGGAAAAGAGTATTTTTATCAATAATTGAATAGCATAAGTGACAACATTACAAACTTCCGTTTCGGCGCGATTCGAAACCAAGAAACCAAGTTCCTTCCAAATGGGCCTCCACCACTTCGATCCTCCACCAAAGGCAAGCTCATAGGAGAGAGAAAATGAAGTTGTCTCAACAATCGGGAAAGAGCTTGGGGGTTGAACACTGTGTTCATACTTGAGGGACAAAGGGATGCAGACTCAATATGAAGTAATTTCTCCAGAGTAACTTTTCTCTCAAAGTTGAATGCTTTCTCCTCTATTCCATAACTCAGAATTGTGCTTTTATAGTCTTCAAAATGCAACTGAAGGGACGAGTCAGAATGTTTCCAGTATGTGGAAGGCCAAGGTTCAGAGATCTCCTGTCGTGACATGGAAACCTGACTCCATTTTTGTATTTTTTGGCACAAATACCGATGTACACGGGTTGTAGTGGAGCAGCCTGCGTATACGCATGTTGTATAGCAGATAGGGAGAGTATATGTGGAAAAATGTGTATTTTTGGCTCTGGATTCATCAAAAATGGATGACAAGTCTGCATAGGGAAATGGAAAAAGGCCCTCTGTGCGAGATAACAATGGTGAGGCAAATATTTCTATAACAGTCTTCCCCAAGTCAAGGTCAATAAATTTGATGGTTTCCATCCTATGGGTTGGGTCACTCAAATGGAGCATTATTTTTCTCTGCATGGTATTACTGATGAGTTGGCCAAACTTTGCTATGTTTTCCTCTATCTAGATCTTGAACGATGGAAATGGTGGCAATGGCATAAAAATTCACGACAAGGGTATATTTCCTAGACCTAATTTGATGCAGAGCTCTATGACCTCTTTGACACTGATACCCACTATCTCGATCGTTTGACCAAGTTGAAACAACCAGGCACAGTGGAATACTTTATGACTACTTTTGAGCATTTGGCCTTTCAAACCGAGGGTATGTTAGATGCTTTCTTCTATGAATGATATATCAATGGCCTAAAGGATGAAATATGATCCCAGGTTCTCATGTCCCGCCCTCAGAGTTGGTTGGAAGCTACTAAATATGCTAAAGAGGCCCAACAAGTTGTTTTTTCCTAGAACAAAAAACCATATTTTGTTCCTCACCCTTGACCCACTAATCCTAACCCCCCTGTCACTCCCCTCAAGGTCTAGAAATTAACTAGGGATGAAATGGTTGAATGCCAACTGAAGGGTCTTTTTTATAATTGTGATGAAAAATATTTTCCAGGGCAGAAGTGTAAGGAACAAAAACTTGTTATGGCCATTTTCGAAGATGTTCTCAAGAAGGATGTGATAGTTCCACTTGTTGAAGAGCCCTCCCTTCCCGATGCTACCCAAGAGCTCATTGACCTACCTGAAGTTGAACCACTCATTTCCTTGCATGCCCTCACTGTCTTCTCTTCTCCACAAACGCTCAAGATCATTGGCTATATTAAGAGTAGGAAGTTCATCATCCTTGTTGACAGTGGTAGCACTCACAACTTATTCATCGTCGCATTTCCCAGGAAACCAATTGTTATATTCGTGTTGTCAATAATTTTCAAATCATGATAGCCAATGGTGGGTCCATGAAATGTGGTGGGCATTGTGAAAATGTATGTCTTCAAATTGGACATTATCACCTAAAATCTCATATGGTGGGTCCATTGAAATGGGAGGTTGTGACATTGTGTTAGGTGATGAATGGTTACACACTTTGGGTCCCATTCTTATGGATTTTAAGGAATTAACCATGCAATTCCAACAGGAGGGACAAAGGTATCACTTTCAAGGTCTCACAGCTGGTTCTCCTAAGATCATCAGTTCCCATCACATGGAAAATATCCTCAAGAAATTCCACTCTGGTATTATTGCTCAACTCCATTCTATTCACGCGGTTGAGACACCCTATGTGCATCCTGACCTCAAAGCTATTCTCTCCAAACACCAAGCTATTTTTTCAAATCCTCAGGGACTTCCTCCTTCTCGTGGTATACATGATCATTCCATACCCCTTGTTCCTGGCAGTCTTCCACCCAATGTTTGCCCTTATCATCATCCCTTTGCCCAAAAGAATGAAATTGATAAAATAGTGCAGGAATTACTACAAGTGGGTGTTATATGCCCTAGTCCCAGCCCTTATTCTTCTCCTATGGCCATGGTACTTACAAAAAAAGGTACTTGGCACATGTGTCTCAAATTTCATGCCCTCAATAAACTCACCATCAAGGACAAGTTTCCCATTCATGTCATTGATGATCTCTTGGATGAGTTGAGTTGTGCTCAATATTTCACTAAGCTCGATTTGTGTTTTGGCTGCCACTAGACACATATGAAAGATGCTGACATCCCCAAGACTACCTTTCGAACTCATGAGGGTCACTATGAGTTCTTGGTCATTCCCTTTGGCCAGTGTAATGCCCCCTCCACCTTCCAAAGCCTCATGAATCATGTCTTCCATTTTATTTACAAGAAAGGTAAAGAAAATGTAGTTGTTGACGCTCTTTCTCTAAAATATGAAGATGAGGGGTCCCTGTTCTCCCTACCCTTCATTGTACCAAATTGGCTCCAAGATGTTCGCTAGGAATGGCTACATGATCCTAAAATTTATCATCTAATCCAACAATTGCAAGCCAATTCTCCAGTTTCCCCAAGGTACTGTTGGCACTCAGGGTTTACCAAAACCCATGACAGGGTCAAATGTTCTTTTTTCTGGGATGGTATGAAAAAGGACGTTCACACTTTTATGGAAGAATGTGATGTTTGTCAATGTAACAAGGGAGAAACCATCAAATCCCTTGGCACACTCCAACCGCTTCTTATTCAACCCACTATTTGAAGGGAAATCCCTATGGATTTTATTGTGGGATTACCTAAATCAGGAAATAAGTCAGTCATCATGGTGGTAGTTGATTGTCTTTCCAAGTATGCTCATTTATGTGATCTTCAACATCCATTTACTGCATCCATTGTGGCTCAACTTTTCATTGATCATATCCTCAAGCTTCATGGCATGCATCATTTTATTGTTTATGATCGACACCCCACTTTCACCAGCATTTTTTGGAAAGAACTATTCAGGCTACAGGGCACCCAATTGCATCTCATCACCGCCTATCATCCCCAAATTGATGGTCAAACTAAAGTTGTCAACAAGTGTTTGGTGACTTATTTGAGGTGTTTTTCCTCTGAAAGGAAAAATCAATGGACTCAATGGTTACCATTAGTTGAATGGTGGTACAACACTTCTCACCATACAACTACTCGCATGACTCCTTTTGAAGTAGTATATGGACAAAAGCCACCTTTGATTCTCCCTTGCATTCCAGGTGTCTCGAAGGTTCGGGCGATTGAACAAACACTTACAGTTCAAGAAGCTACTCTTTGTACCCTCAAAGATAATTTGGTCATGGCTCAGAATCACATGAAGCAACAAGCCAATCACGGTCGCTCAGAACGTCAATTCGTTGAAGGAAACAAGGTATTTCTTCGAATGAAACCTTATAATAAAACTTCACTCAAGGATGAACATTGTCAAAAACTGGCTCCCAATTTTTATGGTCCTTATATATTTCTCAAGCGTGTGGGACAGGTCGCCTATCAGTTAGCTTTTCCTAGTTATTCTAAGCTCCATCCTGTTTTTCATGTCTTTTTCTTAAAGAAGGTGATTGTAACTAAGTGTCAAACTCAAACCATCCTTCCCGAGTTGGATGAAGAAGGATCCATCTGGTTGCAGCCACAAGCAGTTTTGTACCAACGTGAGCATTGTCTTCATCAGTGCACCATCAAGGAAGTGTTGGTCTAGTGGAAAGATACAACTCCTGTAGATGCCACCTGGGAGTTAGCTACCATTCTGCAACAATTTCCTCATCTAAGGCCTTGAGGACAAGGCTGATTTTAAGGGGGAGGTAATGTTAGGGACCTAACCTAACTAACCCCTCAAGTGGGTAGAATAATGCATTTCCATGTAATGAAGGTCAATATTAATAAGGCCTAGCAATAAGGAGGAATACATGAATTGTAAGAAGACCTAATAGAAGCTTGCACTTCTAGAAGGATGTTCCTCTAGATTGTTCTTTTTGATAGATAGATTTAGTATAAATAAGAGTAGAGGGTATGATAAGTTGTGTCTTGGAAAATTATTGTAATAGAGCTTTGCTCTACTGGAGGTTGCCCCCTTGAAGAGGCAAGTGAACATTGTTTCCTATCAATAAAGGTATAATTTTGGTGTTATGGTTCCATATAATTTGTTGTTGTTAGCCTATGGCTTACCTTTACCAATCACTAAGTCTAAATTGTCACCTATATTTGTATTATTCATTTATGATATTAGTAATATATCCTCAAGTGATGACTAATGAGTTAGTTAAGATTTCCTATCCTAGTCATCATGCATGATTTTAGGATCTAGAGCAAATCTCTCTATGAGGTGGCATCACCCATTGTACTATAAATATGTAACATTGGAGTGAATACATTGTGTGTTGGCTAGTCAGCATTTTTCGCCATGTTGTTGTTCTTGTTTATGTTTTATCAATTGGTATCAGAGCTATGGTGAAAATAGGATGAAAATATTCAGAGCCTCTTTAGTCTTAAGGGGCATGAGTGATCCTCTATGGTAGTAATTGTTCATAAGAACTTGGTTTAAGATCATGAGAGTACTCCATGTGCCATTGGAAATTCTCACTTGATGATGACTATTAGTCCAACTGGCTAGATGATTGATGCACTCGAGCTTCATGTGAAGGACACAAGGACAATGAATTTGGTAAATTGATTGTATCAATATTGTCATCCAAACTAAATTTTTGATGGTTGAATGAAATGAAACCGTGAAGTTTAATGTAATCTATGCCTGAAATTGAGCACTTAAATTGATCACGGATCTCTTTGAATTGTTTGAAAACAACTCGTTGGAAAGTAATTTGGTTGTCTGTGAAAGTTTTTTTTTAAGGTTGATGGTGTGAACATGGAACCACATGTTCCATAGCAATATACTATGAATCAGATCTTAATTTAATCGGCTGCAAGGTTTGATTTCAAATCGCATTGGTTTCAAATAGAGGTATTGAAAGATTTGTGCAGATCTATTTTTAATTGTGGCATGGTGCATCTGTTTCCACATATTGTTGTCTAATCCCAATCATGAGAGCGTAGAACAACAGAAGGCGATTGAACATTCAAAGTGCAGGTTACATATGATGAATTTCAGTTCAACGCCATTGTAGTCCAAAGCCATTGAATTCTATTCCAAAGGAACCACACACTTGTTCCTGATTTAATGAAATTACTTAAGTGATAAGCTACGTTGTTCGAAGGAAAGGAAGTTGAAATCGCGAAGGCATTATCTTCATTGTACCTGGAAATAAAAGAGAAACTCCATGCATAGTCCACGCAATTGCTGGGAAAGGGGGGAAGATATGTTCAGAAACAAATCTAAAGGCGTGGATTGGATCTGATCTGTGATATGAACAACAATTGATGCAAATATTCCCAACAAAGAGAGATCACGGGATCTGTCAATAGTAAAGAATCTCTCACAAGAGAAGAAATACTTCCCATATCTGTATAGAACTCTAGGATTTTGTGCGTAGAATCCAGCTCATGTGGAGTTGTGTGCTTCAGATCGTTGCGTATTCGAGTGATGATACATTCTTGGACGCCTTTATCTATGGCCGAAATTTATCAAATCACAAGCACAACTCCAACAGTGATACCTAATCCCCCCCTTGAACTACTAGCAATTTTCTGGCCTCATCGCTTCCATGAATGATATTCCTTCCAACAATTATGGTAAATTCCTTTGATGGAGGGTGTGATATGTGGAGGCACTAGAATTGAGGCATTGATCTCCCAGATCTCTGCATGGAGGCACTAGAATCGTGCTACTGCTGGTGTCGTGCTATATTCAATCTGGAGAGGAGTCCAGAGATCAACAGAGTCATTTAATCATCCTTTCATTGTTACCTTCGCGGAGTTTAATTTTAGCTGATATCTGTCTATCAGTTACGACGGAAATGGAGATGGAGAAGCTACACATCAGATAACAAGTGTTGTTGGACCATTTAAGGCCTTCTCGTTTCCCCAAGGCTTCCACAGATCTGTATTCTCAAGCAATTTCCGGTTCTAGGAATTGTTTGTGCAGTTTCCAGGTTTAAATTGTGTGAAGAAACTCGCATTGATCATCAGATGATATCGATGATCCAGACCCAAAGTGAGATTAGGGTTTGAAATCGTGTTAAGTTGGCACATTCAGGATTTGAGAAATTTCGATATGGATTTCTTTGGAGTCTTCCAGCAACAAGGTCCTAATATTGTTATTCAATTTGGTAAGTAGCACTTTGCCAATGCATAATTTCCTTTTCGGATGAAATTGAAGTCAAGAAACCCTTTGTTCGTGGGTATGCCAAGGGCACAGGTCTTGTAATATTCATTCTTTGTTGTAATATTCTGGAGATCGAAGTCTGTGTTGATAAAAAGGTGGAATCGAACTCATGGCAAGTTATTGAGGGGATGCCCCAATTGATTGGGGTTTGCTAGTTGTCTGGGAAATAACACATTCTCAGAACGCACCAGGTACAGTCCCGATTTATATGAAATTGAGTGGGTGGTTTTCATATGAACTCTAGCGACAACAAAACCTTGATCCCAAAATCATGGAGCTTTGACACTCGATTCAAGTCAACAACCCATGTGCCAAGAGAATATGAAAGAGGTGTTTGACATTGAATCCTTGTTTCTCTAACTTCCAATACATTTGGCCACAATTGTTGTACTAGCTTTTGTACAATTCTGAAAACCAGAGATCTACTCCAAACTTGCCAAGTGGAGGTTTATTTAGATTGTTGATGGTAAGTGTGCTCAGTCTATACTCATTCACAACTCATTTTCAAGTTGTGTTAATGTCTGCTGAATGGTAAGTTGAAAATGTGCAGAGCTTGGTATAGAATGAGAATTCATGTGCAGGGACAGAGAGGATTTTTTTTTTATGCCAATTCGATAGTGTATGGATTCAATGCAAAGATTGGGGTTTTTTAAACCAAATTTGTGTTGGGTTATTTAACCATTATACATGCAAATTATTGATCGTGTTTTAAACTTGGAGAACCTTTGATAAGAAAAATTAGTTTGACAAGTATAGTTGAGGACTTGTGAAAGTGAAATTGAAGAAGCTTGAAGTCTAGTCTTAGAATCGACGAGGTTCGTGTAGCTGTTACAAAATTGAAATGGGGTAATTGAAGCTTGGTTGCCAAAACTTTGTAAAAAGGAGTTATAAAGTTCTTCTTATAAGTTGGGACATGAAGACCATTGAAGGATTCTATTTGTATTGTGATCAAAAGGGAATCCATAATAAAATGAAGTCTTTTTGTTTGTGTCCTAGATCCGCTCGAAATTGAATAAGGGGATCTCAGGTACACCTTGAGTAGTGTGTTGTGGTGAAATTTTCATGCTTGTCTTACAAGTAAGTTTACTGTCTAGTTTTGACATAAACAAACTTACAATTTTTTGCAACACACATAAGCCCAAACACAATGTTACTCATGAACATGCATTCAAGCAAAAGTAATGCAAATCAAGCATCAACAAAGAATACTAAAGAAATGAACAAGTCAAGCTCATAAGCAAAGGAGAACTAGACTCAAAAGCATCGACAACACATTCAAGAGTAATTCAACTTTAGAATCAGGATTTATTGTAACTTACAAATTGTCCTTTTGTAAGTTTACTTGTTTTTTTTAAATCAAGTTGAGTTGAATTGAATTTGTCATAAGGTGCATTTTCGGCTGAGCCCGACACCCTAGAGTCATTTTGAGTCGTAATTGACAAGGTTGAGTGTTAAAACTCAAATCATTGTAAACATCACACTTTGGATGCATTTTCGGTGGTAACCGACATCCTCAACTTCCTGGAAGCAAGTTCAAGCAAGGGAAGTACAAGGGCGTGTGAAACAAAATCAAGAAAGCGTGAAGTTCAAGCAAGTGATTCAAGTGAGCGAGTTGAAGATAAGCCTTCTTCTGTCGAGTCAAAATTGTAATAAGGATCTACCTGTACAAGGAGACCTCTTTTAGTGTTTTGAAAATGGCTCAAAGTCTCGAATTATTAGAGTTACTGAACACTCTAATAAACACCACTGAAGACAACATAGTGACATTGAACAAAGAAACTCTTCAATCAATGCTAACTTGTTTGCAAGTGACGCAAGCTAAAGTTAGACTTATTCAATCTCTACCCCAACTATTGAATGATGAGTTGATTGATCTCAAAAATAAACAGCCATTGAAGTGTTCTAAACTAGTTTTTGTTCAGCACAACCCTCTCTATGATGATGAAGATGATGATGATGATAATTTTTTTGATCAACAATCAGTGAAGGAACAACACAGTGATACAACTTATGAATCAATTTTATACGAAGTTGAATCTATTCATGAACCTACATTTCAAGAGTTTTCTTTTGATTTCAGTGAAGAAAACCTTTCAATGATGCATCAACATGCAGTAAATCCGCTTCCATGGATTTCAAATCAGCAGTTTCATAATACTCTTTCCAAGCCCATTATTAGAGGTTGCAACCATCAAGTTTGAGGGAAGACTCTAACCAAAAGCAATGAGAAGAGTGAGCTTTTGGTAGTTGGAGGAATCATATTAGTTTCGGCACATGTTGAGATGCAAGAAGGTAAGAAGGTGTCGAGTTTCAACCTTAGCATGTAATAGACCTGTTGATGTGTTTATTCACAATTGATTTTTGAGTTGTCGTAGTTTGAGGGATTAGTTATGATAATGGTGAAACTCCAGGTGCCATTATTCATAAGGAAGAGAAGAAGCATTAATCAAGTGGTTCCTAAGCCAAATGAAGTATGAAGTTAATGTCACCTATTGTGTGTACAATTCAGATATTGCAACTAGTTATGGAGTGGGGGAATTTATTTTCGTTTACTTGTTGAGGCTTTGATCATGGTTGTGACAAAATGTCTATGTTATGGAAGTTCATTCACATCGGGAGAATCCCATACATAGGTTGTCATTTATTTCCGGTTGTCTTGGTTAACATTCCTAATTGCAGAGGCATGTCTTATGACTCGTGCTACGAGAAATGATTACCACACAAGAAGAACATGAACTATGATGCAATTGGGGAGGAAGAAGATTCCAAGTTGAAGGTATGCTACATCATTGAGGCATACACAATGATAGTTGGAAAGAGATTTTACATTTAGCCTTGTTGCAAGTCCGTTGTCCAAAAAGAGGCTAAACACTCATTGAATACCTATTGAAGGTATTTTTTTCATTCCACTTGCCACAATTGAGAAGTGAAATTTTATTTTATACATGCACAGTAATATCGAAATATACCTACAAATTCTATGTAAGGAGGAGGCATTTCTTTTAAAGCAAATTGATGCAATTCACTTAAATCAACTATGATTAGGAATGTGAGTCAAGTTGGAGAGTTTGGCAAGTTGAATTGAAGTCAAAATGAAAATACTAAAAGTCGAGTCTTTAAATAGTTAAAGTCATCAAAATCAATCTTTTTTAGTGACAATAGAATCACAAAGGTCCATATGTGATTCAAACAAATCTTGGTTAATTTTATAAATGGAGTCAAGTAAAAGTGTGAGGAATTCAATTAATGTGTCCAATGGGTGTATGATCGGTGTTACCTGACACCCAAGCTTAAATTGTTGATCAAGTCACTATAGAAGAATTGTTAATGAGAGAATCATTCAAATTGTCAAAGTTCGAGTCTCAAAGACAAAAGAAGTTGAGAGAGTCATAGTCAAAAGTCATTATTGTAAGTCTGGGTGAAAGAAAAGTCATTGTTGTAAGTCTGGGTGAAAGAAAAGTCAATTTATTGTTTGTATAATTTGAGTCTAGGGTCGGAACTAGCCATTCTGACAAATAGACAATTTTTTGTTTTTTCAAGTATCTGACATTATGAAGACCCAAAGAGTCAAAATTAGTGACAAAGTTAAGTTGTCTTGCTGGATATTGTACACGATACATTTTTTGTAAAGGATATTTAAAGTGTCTTGTTGATGGAAGACGTCCCATCTACAAGAAACTATTTTATGCAAGTAGTGTAGTGGATGATTCAGGATTAATCAAGAATATGGTAGCAGAAGGAAGATTAATGAATAATGAAGATGATGCTGACTCCATGACAGATAGGTGAAAAAAATATTGAAGAGAATACATACTTCAAGAGAAAAGGAGATATGTTGAAGAACCCTACAACAAGAAAGTTGTAACGGAAAGAGGAACAACTTCCAGCTGTAGTTGGGTAGAAGTTGTTGAGATAGATCCACAATTGCAAATGTGGGTATTATTCTCTAGAGAAAAGAGAAATCAAGGATCTTGAGAGGAAGCGAGAAAGTGTAGAAGCCTACAACTATGGTAGCTGAGGAGTAGAGGAATCTCAAAAGGTTCTAGCAGAAGGAACGAGGAATACCAAAAGGAAATTTTAGGGGAGAAATCTTGATGAGGTATTGTGTAGCAGGGTGAAACAAACCCGTTATTGCAGAGGCTATTTGCAACTCATTGTGAGCATGGAGAAGCTCACAGAAGAAGAGAGGAAAATGACTAAGGGTAGTCAGGTAAAGGGTTCAGAAGGAAGCCACATTAAAGAAAAATAATACATAGATTTCGATGACAGGGAAAGTTGAGATAGAAGGACTCCTATGCATGGAAAAAAAGAAGCAAGAGGAAAGGATAAAAACAAGGATACAAGAAAGGAAAAATAAATAATTAGCAGAAGACAGACACAACAAAGTGTTAGAAATGAAGCAATGAAAGTGTGAAAGAAGTAAGAAAATAAAGGTATAATTAAAATTATTATGTGATGTAGATACAATAAATCCATGAAGTATGACATCCATAGAAATTTAATGTTCCTTAAATAATTTTTTTGATGAATGATCCAATAAGGATCCAGAGAAGGTTAAGACAACTCAGAACACACAGAAGCAAATCAGAATCCTCAGAATGGCTTCAGCGGACGGCAAAAGGGAAAAAATTCCAAGTTCCTAAAACTTCATGAAAGTGACATAATCATGAATATCACATCGCAATATTTCTAATGGCGCAAATGGCTCGTCAAATGGAGTTACGGATCAAAAGTTATAAGCGGTCAAAGTTCAGTCAAACTTGGTCAAACAAGCAAAAGTCAAAGTGACACTTGGCACCATTGCAAAGGTGACACGTGGCAGATTAGGGTTGGCAAGATGACGTGTCATGGAAAACACATGGACATGTTCGGTAATGACACATGTCAACTTCATTAGCAAATCATATTACGACAAGTGGCAGTTTTGGTGTACCAATTCTATGGTGCCACGTGGCCCAGTCATGGGCTGCCACGTAGCACCCCTCCAATGGCTGGAATGTGAAAAGGATTATTCGATTCCCCAAGAGTCAAACTCATGACCTCCAAACAGCCCAAAGGCCCCACACAAACGTGCTAACCACTACACCATAGCATGTTTCTTGTGTGAAATATTGTTTAAATAATATTTAAGTTTAAACTTGAACTAAGGCGCCAAAAGGGAGGGGCTAGGCCTTTGGCCCAGCCCCTGTTCACATGTTATTGAACCATGCGACCACACACCAATAAATACCACCCAACTACCTTCAAGATTCACGCTCCATAACTATGCCACGAGTTTATATGTGCCACGGGCTAAGAGTTTGGATAAGTGGGTTTTTAACAAACCACACTCATTAAAAGAGATGCTCTACTCCCTATTTTAATGGGGTTGTTGTTTATTATATGCCTTTTGTTATATGGTTGTTATAAACCATATGCCATATTTAACCTATGACTAAAACAAACCTCATGCCAATGGATCGAATGGCCAAGGATGCCAAACAACCCAACCAAGTGGATTATTTTAAGAAATTTGTAATTAATTATTTTGTTAGGTAAAGATCCTCCTTTTGGGTTATAAAAAGGGAGTTCATTTCTCATGTAAGGGAGTTCTCATTACAAGTTGGAGAAGAACATTTGGTGATGAATTCTTTTGTATAGAGTTTTATGCTCATTTGTATTAGGAGGAGAACCAAGTGCGCATGTACGGAAGAGGTATGAATTTCGAGATCGAGGCACGAAATTCGAGGTGAGATTTTTCTTGGGTCAAGAAGTGTTAAATTGGGATTGAAGCATAGAGACATTCATTTTTTGGTAAAACGATGCCACGAACACAGTGGTGGTGTTAGTTTTCTGATCTGAGCAAAGCTTATGTGGCTAAACTCCAGAATGAGGTATACTTATGTATTTTGCCCAATGTTTTTGTGGAGTTAATAAAAAGACCTACCCATTTGAGAGAAGGACTTGGAGACATAGTCCACCAGGGATGAACTCTGTTATCAAGTTCTTTGTGTTCATATTGCATGATTGTGTCTCTTTCATTTTGAGTTTTTCCTTCTATATGGTGTACTTTTGTTTATGCTCATTTTATGCAATTCTTTAATAAGTCACCTGACGAAAAGATCCCGGATCATGTTGGTATCAGAGCAGTCGTCTTCGACTTGAATTGTTGAGTATGAATGCTTACTAGGGCCAAGCATAATCAGGGTGAAGGAACTCTTAAGACATTCAATCCCGAAGTTGGTCATACATCCGGAAGGAAGAAGATGGCAGAAGAAGACAAACATGATGAACAAGAGAAAAACTTTCACATGGTCTTTTATCGCATGTCAGAAATGGTCGAACGAATGTATGGAGATTACGAGGAGAGGATGAAGAAGAATGAGAGGAAAAAGGAAGCACATGCAGATGATGATGCTTTAGTAAGTCAAGAGGTTGGAGTTGATCCTTCTGAGCCTCCGTCTTCGCCTTCAAGTTCTAGTTCTTCCTCTGAGAATTCTCATCACTCTCAACATTCTAACCATAAAGCCTCTTTTAAGAAACCGTTATTAAAGCTTGATGTAAAGTTTGCTTTACCTATGTTTAATGGAGATGCTAATCCTGAAAAGTTAGACAATTGGATCCGATAGGTTGAAGTATATTATCGTGTTCAGCATATTGACGAAGAGGAAGTTAAAGTGCAACTGGCTTCTCTTCGGTTGGAAGGCACCGCTCTCGTATGATGGGAGAGCAAGCTACATAACAAAAGTAAGTGTGGTAAGCTTCTTTCCTCATGGTTAGATTTTAAAACAAAGATAAGGAAGTAGTTCTATCCATTAGGGTATTTACTTAAAGCAATGATGGAATGGCAAACGTTGAGATAGAGTAAAGGTCATAACGTACAAAGTTTTACAGAGGAATTTAGGAAGAAAGCTTTAGCATTGAATATTCCTTTGGATTCTTATGAAATTTTAATGAAGTATATTGGTGCAATTAATAGTTATATTCGTCATACTTTGCTCTTGTTTAACCCCACTAGTCTTGACGAAGTTTGTGTTCAAGCCACTCACCTTGAGAACAGGGGGAAACATGTTCAAGAAGATCCCACGAAGAAACCTTCCAATTTCCCACAAAAGACTTTCAAGAAGTTCAAAAGGAAGGGAAAGAAGACCTCTCCAGTAACGAGAGAAGGAGAAAAACCATCTTGCACTCATTGCAAGAGGAGTGGTCACGATGAAGAACACTGTTGGAAACTACATCCGGAAAAGAAACCGAAACAGTTCACTAGAAAGGGGAAGACAAAGACTGTTGCTATAGTACAACAAGATCTTGGTTCTGAATCAGGAGATGAAGGAAAGATCACAGCAACTGAAGTACAAGGTAAAGATTCTCTTCATGCTAGTTCAAGTTCCACTGATGAATCTCATATTGATGAATGAAAGAGGAATGAGTTATTTAATATACGAGTTGTATCTAAGCATACTAAGATAGATACATTATTTGATCCGAGTTCCCAAGTAAACTTAATATCTGAAACACTTGTCAAGAAGATGGATTTTATAACAAAACCACATCCAAAGCCTTACCCTCTTGGTTGGGTATGTGACAAAGCAAAACCTAATGTCACCAAACAATGTAGGGTTAGATTTGCTATTGCTTCAAAGTTGATTGATGAAGTAGATTTGGATGTTGTACCACTTGATATATGTGGCATAGTGTTGGGAAGTCCTTATCTTTATGATAGAAAAGCAGTCTTCTTTTGTCATGAGAACAAATACCACCTTACTAAAGGGGGAGTGGAATATATTGTTAGAGCTCACAGCATGATGGTGAATATGATGCTTGTTAGTGCAGGACAAATGAAAAGACTCATAACCACTAATAAGAGATATGTACTCATGGTCGTCAAAGAGAAATATGTCGGGACATCCGATGCTTTCCAAGGGTGTGATCCATCTCATAAAAAGGAATT
>JZKD02S0766261.1:0-14765 GCA_000966675.3 Picea glauca
TCTCTAACATTGATGTTGCAGGTCATCAATCAACTTGCCTCTCTCCTCTACCAAAATCATCATTCTCCAAACCCTAAGCACTCTCATCTAGTGACCAAAGGAGGGATCCTTTACAAACCCTTTCCTAACACTCTCCACCCTCCCCCCCCAAGGTCACCTGGGAAGCCTCCCTTGTGGTGGAATCATCCATCACTAAAACGAGGGGAGTAATTACTAAGGTGATAGTGGTTCTTACTCCCCACTTGTGTCACACTAATGACACTTTTGGTTCTTTTTTCCCAAGCGATAGTTTGTGTGATAACAACATGCATAGTAAATCCTTGGTTGGTGTAGACAATGAAACTTGGCACTGTGTAGTGCATATTCTTGAGCACACACGTAGTGATGACTTGTGGCACACACGTAGCCTATGCCAAACCTTAGGTGCCAACAAGTGCCCTACATTATTAATTGGCTCGTCCTTGAGCCAATGATGTTATTTATGAATTGACAAAGAACATTGATGACATCGTCTTGAATATTGGCTCGATGAATTCTTTGAAATGGCCATTGACCTCATCAAAAATTTCTATTAGCTCCTTCATCTTTGTGTAAAATTCCTCAACATCACTTGACGTGATCATCGGTGAGGTAAGGTTGATATGCTCCCCAAGTTGGAGGATTAGGGTTTCCTTTACTTGCGCATCCACTAGTTTGTAATGGTGTAGTTGAGCCTTCTTAAGTGGGTCAAGTATAATATCTAAAAACTTTGTTTGCTTTGTGTGGGAAAACATAATCGTTTGAATTTGGGTGGCAATTTTTGTCATGGCCTCTTGTCATTCTATTGGTGGTAAGGAGGGCAGTGTTTGCTTCTTCTATTTGATCTAGGCCTCAATTGCATGGATCTAATCATCAATTATATTGGTTTTAGGGGCATCTTGGAGGTGCGTCCAAAGTTTGAAGTTGTATTCAACCACCCCCAACAAATATACTATGTGTTCTTGTCCCTTTTTTAGTGCCTCCTTTGCGACAAAATTTGTTGTTGCAACCCCCCTTCCTTTGAGTGGGGAGAATGCTTTAGCTTCTCCTGAAGTTCTAAGTTTTGTTGTTGTAGGTATTGGACTCTCTCCTTTACTTTTATAGTTTTTCGTGGTTCAGGGAGGTCTGGAATGTCTTTAGTTGTACTCGACACATGGACATAAAATTTGTCAACTACACTGATCAATGCCTTGTGAGTGATGATTTCTCCTTCATGGCTTGCTTTAATCTCATTGTGTGCAGATTTGATCTCTTTGTGGGCCACGATCTCCTGGTTCTACTTGTCTCGGGTGTCCCTATGTGCAGTAATTTCTTGGTCATGCTTTTGTTGTAGTTCGACATAGGATTGGTTGAGTATATGGTGTTGGTACCCCATTTCATTCATTATTTGGTTCATATATGTCTGCAAGTCCTATAAAGGAACCTGCGCCAATGTTAGTTCAACGTATGGTAATGAGCGAGGGTCTGCAGTAGTGTAATGTCCCCCAGCCCAGCCAAGGACCATTATGTGTGGAAAACTCATAAAAATTAAAAATTATTGCTAACTAATTTCTTGTATCTTATCAACTACAAATTCCAACCAAATTTAATTATTGTCTGATACCACTAATTAGATGCACCTACAACATTCTAAAATCACATATGAATGCAACTAATAACTTATTACAACAACATATAAATTATTTTTATTCACAGAGTTCATGCACACCAATTTAACTCATAAATACAACACATAAATAGATAAACACTTATCTTTTAATTTTTTTGTGCAACCAGCTGCTTGGGATGGATGTTCCACCCAACCATAGAATTGTTGTTCCAAATATTAACAACATTTCACCCCTGAGTTGAGGATAGCAATCCACAAAAGAGGGAGGTCTCTCATTGTCCACTCACAGCTCAGAAAACCCACAACCCACAAGTATTCTCCTATAGTTATCTGGATTTTTCACCAACTCTCTTCCTCTTGACCTACCCAACCCAAGGAATATACCCATTCACTGATATTAGCCCCTTGAGCATCCCATTCATTTATCAATGTCTCTCTGGAACAGGTAACCAAGAATCCCTCCGCTGGGAACTCAAGGGAACTCACTTCTAGGAAAACTACCAACAACAAACACTTGTTGTTACAATGAAACTCACTCTGGAGTTCACTCTTCAGGATTGACAACATGGCTCTTCAATCTTCAACTCCAAAATGCTCCAGCATGCTCTATAATTCGCCCTCCATGGTCACTTCAACTCCAAGCTTTCTTTTCCTGCCATCTACATGTTGTTCATGCCAAAACTTGATTGTCTAAAGGTTGTTGTAACTACATACAAATTTCCTCTCCTTTGGATTTCTTGTGTGACTCACACACTTTCCCAAGTTGATTGTACTCAACCCCCGTGCTCCCAATAACTATGGGATGTAACTTCTCACACCCACTCTCTTACATGCATTCAATGATTGGCTTTGGGAACACTCAATCAAAAAAATAGAGTTTAATACATGATGATAATAAAATTTAGGAATGTGGGTGAATTAATAGAGACAGGTAATTCCCCCTTGGACCCCTCTCTTATACATTCTCATGGACCCTCCCCTCTCTTGTGGATTAATTCATCCCTCGTCTCTGTACATGTCCCCTTATCAGTTGTCATCACATTTTATTATTAAAAACTTAGAAATACAGTTCGCATATACATCACTTGGTCGTAGCCACACACTATATCTACATTTAGCATAAATTAAACTAGGGATTATATCAGGGATGTTGCATTCCCCCTCCCATACAATTGTGTGTCATCCTTTATGCACACTATGTCGATATATATATATATATACAAATTTACATCAGAATACTTTAAGAAATAAATTCTACAATTCCACAACTCCAACAACAAGTCCAACCAAAATCTCATGTTCCTCTCAACCCACAGACCTAAGGAATGATTCATTCATTTATCAAGGCTAACCCAAGGAATGTGTTATTATTTTATTAGGGCCCCCAACATAGGTTGGCTAGGACTGTGAGATATGGTTTCATAAATTTAGTTGCTCCAAAACAGAGTCTTGCATTCTTTTATCTTCAAAATTGACAAAACATTATGGGTATTCCTCCCGCATGCTTTCTTCATGCTCCCATGTAGCATCTTCGAGACCATAGAAGGTCCATTGAACCTTTACTATCCCTACAGCCTTGTTCCTAAGAACTTTGAATTTCTAGTCCAGGATGTATATTGGTTCCACCTAGAAATCCCCTTCGTGCTCCACCTGGATCACAGTCTAATCAATTATGTGGTTAGGGTCAGACACTTATTTATTTAATAATGATACATGAAATACATTATACAATCTCATGGATGCAGTCAATGTTGACATGTATGCAAATGGCCCTATCTTTTCTAGGATTTCAAAAGGTCCACAATATTTTGATGCCAACTTTGGGTAACTTCCTAATCACAACGAACGTCTCTAAATTCTTTTCACTTTCACTTTTAAAAACACATGTTCTCCCACATTGAAATCTCTAAAAACTATATTCTTGTCTGCATAACTTGTCTACCTATCCTGGGAAACCTTTAAATTATTCTTGATATTTGTCATTTACTCTTCCATTTCCTTCAAAAAATATGGCCCAACAACTACTTTGTCTATTGGATTATCCCAACTCACATGTGTGTTACACTTTTTTTCCATACAATGCCTAAAACATGACTCATTTTTAATGAGGCTTGATACCCATTATTGTAAGAAACTTCAACTAAATGAATACAATCTTCCCACTTTGATGGTTGATCTATCACACACATTCTAAGCATTTCCTCAATTATTCTATTATTCCTCTCTGTTTACCCATCTGACTCTAGGTGATACGTTGTACTAAGATTTATATTTGTCCCAAAGCCTTTCAACAAACCTTTCCAAAAAATTGGAAGTAAACTTTGGATCTATATCTGAAACTATTTCCTTAGGCACTCCATGTAGCCTAGCAACTTATTTCATATAAATTTCTGCAATATTTGTTTCCTTGTGTGTAGTCTTCACTAGAATAAAATGTGCTTCCTTAGTTAATTTGTCCACCACCACTATGATGGAATCATGTTTCTTCATTGTTGTGGGAAACTCTGTAATAAAATCAATTGTGACACCTTCCCACTTCCATTCTGGAATGGACAATGACTGCAACAACCCATCTGGATGTCTATGTTCAATCTTCACTTTCTACCACTCTAGACATCTAACTATGCAATTAGCCACTTCTTTCTTCATTCCAGGCCAAAAATATTGGCTTCTTACAACTACAATTGTATTTTGATATCCTGGGTGCCCAACATATGATACATAATGTATTTCCCTCAGCACTGCATTTTTCATCTCATTGGAATTCAACACATATACTTTTCCCTTGTACATGAGAATTTCATCTTCTTTCAGGTCATAAAAAATAAATTTTTGTTGAAAATTACCTTGTTGTAATGTTTGTTTTATTCTCAAGTGTTGTTGATCTAAATTTGTTGCTGCAATAATTGTATATTTCATATTAGTCATGTACATGCTAAAGGATGAAATATTCATTTCATGAGTTCTCCTATTGAGTGCATCAACCACTTGATTTTCCTTGCCTTTGATATGTTTAATTTCAAAGTCATATTCACTAAGAAATTCAAGCCATGTAGTTTGTCTAACATTCAATGTTGGTTGTCCAAATAAATGTTTCAACCAAAGTGGTCTATCCTTAGCTCAAATTTCCTCCCCACGAGGTAATGTCTCCACATTTTTAGTGCATGCACAATTGCTACCAACTCTATATCATGGGTAGCATAATTCCTCACGTTCTCTTTTAATTTTATGGACTCATATCATACCATGTGATGTTTTTTATTGAGGTCTCCACCGAGCCATTTCTTGCATTCATCAGTGCACACAACAAATTCTTCATCTCGATTCGCAATATTTAATACTAACGCACTTGTCAAGATGTCTTTGAACTGTTGAAAATTCTCTTCACACTTGGAAGTCCATTCAAACTTCACTACCTTCTTTTGCAAAGAGGTGATTGGGATTGCAAACTTTGAGACCTTTTATAAATCTTCGGTAATAACAAAAAAGACCCATGAATGATCTGACCTCTGTGACATTTCTTAGCGCTATCCATCCTCTGATGGCCTCTTTATTCTCAGGATCAACTGTTATCCATTCTGCTAAAATTATATGCCCCAAGTAGTGAATCTTATTTTGGTAAAACATGCACATACATAGCTTAGCATACAATTTATGTTCTCTTAAAATGTGCAACACCATTCTTAAATGTTTCTCATGTTATTCCTCTGACTTAGAGTAGATGAGTGTATCATCGAGGGACACAATTAAAAACTTGTCCAAGTATTCCTTGAACACTCCATTCATTAGGAACATGAAAACAATCAGGGCATTTGATAGTCCAAATGTTACTACCGTGAATTCATAACGCCCATATCTTTTCCTAAATGTTGTCTTGTTGATGTCTTCTTCTTTTATCCTTACTTGATGATTGCTTGGTCTCAAGTCGATCCTGGAAAATATTCTTGTACCTTTCAACTGATCAAATAGACCATCAATCCTTGGAAAAGGATATTTGTTATTTATGGTGACCTTATTCAGTTGTCTGAAATCAATACATAGTCTTAAGGTTCCATCTGTCTTTTTTACAAATGGCACTGGGGCTCCCCAAGTGACACACTTGGATGTATATACCCCTTATTTAACAATTCTTCAAGATACATCTGCAACTCTTTTAACTCTGGTGTGCCCATCCTATATGGTTTCTTGGACATTGGGGCAACTCCTAGAACCAAATTTGTAGAGAAATCAATATCTCTCTTTGGTGGCAATCCTGGGATTTCCCCAAAAACATATTCAAAATCCCTTAAGACCAGATGGTCTTCAATGCTTGCAAATTTATCTCTTGTTGCCTCTTCCATACGGGCTGCAAAAATGTGACATCCCTTCCTGAAACTCTTTTTCAATTGCATAGTTAAAATATTTCTAAAAACTACAACTCTTGGAATGCCTTAAACCTTGTCTTGTTTCCCTCCTTCATCAAGACAAGTGATTGTCCTGTTGTAACATTCTACAAAAGCATGGTGTTTTTCCAACCAATCCATGCCAATCAAACAATCATATAAACCCAATGGTATGATGTCCACATCTACCCTTGTGTTGAGTCCATTCATATATATTGGACAATCTTTAACTAGCTCATTGTTCTTCCTCCTAGCTCATGTGGCTAACTGAACTAACTAAGATTTATTATTCTTACTCCTTTGAAAGTGAAATATTTCAACAATGTTGGAGTTTATGTAACTATGGCTAGCCCCATAATCAACTAAAATTGTTATGGGTTGTTTATCAATCTTACCTTCCACTTCAATCATGGAGGATTGATATTTTTCCTGCTTGTTATCCAAGGCTACATAAATCCTTGGCATGTTTCCTCCCATGTCTTCAATTGTTTCAGCCTCTTGAATGTTGTGGACAGTCCTCATTCTTTCTCCTTTGTGAGGGCAATCCTTATATAAGTGATTTCCCTCACATCCCCAACTTTGTACATGTTGTTGCCTTGGCCTTTTGCCAAATGAATCTAGAGTCTTGTGCTCATTTTGGGATAACTAACCTCGTTGATATGCTTGGGAGTTGTTATTGAAAAAGGGTGCCTTAAAACCTTTATGCCTTTCATCCTTTTTACCCTTAATCTTGTCATTCCAAGCTTTATGGAAAACTTACCTTCCCCTGCTTTTCTCTTCTTATGGGTTCCTCCAAAGTCTTGGGGTTATTATATTGTATCTTTTCACTATAGAAAGAAGGTAACCCACTTCTAAACCTTTGGATTTTGACTTTCTCATCCTTTTTGAAGTCAACATACTTCAACAACTCAAATAATATCTTATCATATTCATCCAATGTCATGCTTTCCAACTTGAGTTCAAAGAACTCTTTCACATTTATTTCATAGTAATGTTAAGAAAAATATTTATATTGGAAATATCCTTATAATTGCCTCCATGAGATCCTTTTCTCATCAAGGTGCTTAGCTTTTTCAAGTTGATCCAACCACAAGGCTGTCTTTCCTTTCAAGTGGTAGTTTGTAATTATAGCTTCTACCCTAGAGGGGTAATCATGCATCTAGAAATATTTCTTCATTTCCAACAGTTAGGCCTCAACCTCTTCTCCTTTCTTGTGCTCACCATTTAAATTTTGTGGCTTAATTTTCCTGAGTTCACCTTGCAAGATGTCTGCCTCAAGCCTTCTCCTTTGCCTCTGGTTAAGAGACACACTTTGGATGCTCCCTGGCCCTAAAATTGCACGAGTTCTTTTGGTGGATTGCCTTGAAGAATGATGGTTCCTACTCATTCTTCTTGATTGTCTTTCATTCCCATGATCATCACTTCTTCTTTGGGATCTAGGTGTTGTCACTTATATAGCTCTAATTGCTTGTTTGGTGTCAGAGTCTTTGTTGAATTTCTTATGAAATATATTCAAACTCTGAAGTATCTCTTCCTTATCCTCCATAATCCTTTCATTATCTACTCTATAGCTCTATACTTCCCTCTGAAAGCTTTTCATAGTTACATGCTCTTGCCCATCCCTTCTTGCATTAGAATATGACTCACCATTTCCCATGTTGACATGAAAGCCTCTGATATCCTCCTCATGACTATGAGATCCTTGCGAATCTTCCATAACTCCAATCCTCATATGTGAATCGAAGTTGTTTTCCTGTACCTCTAATTCTGCAAGAAATGTGCATGTGAGAATAATTGTTAGAACATGTATACTATAAAACATTTCATTGATTAGAATACAAGTTATTATTCATCCCAATTTATAAAGAACACAATGAACTAAGTCAAATATCTGATTCCTTAGACACATTCTTCTCTGAAATATCTCTCCAATGACTGTGCTCGTGCCTCATTCTCAGATCTGATTGAAAAGTTACAACATTTTCAAGCTGTAATTTTCCACTCACAACCTGCTACACAAATCTCTTTATTACTATCTGATAAATTTTTAATGCCCAACTAAAAATTATGGGTGGATAGATATGTCTTCTCCTCCTCAATACATTTCCAACGACTATTTCTTTGCTCAAATCCAAGCTCCAAGCTTAAAGTTATGGTCCGAAGATATTTTGACTATTTTTACCAATTTATCCATGTATGCTACATGTGTCTTCTTTCTCTAGCTGCACATTTTTACATACCCTAATTCTAAATCTGGCTCCATGGATGTCTTCTATGGATCATAAGATTTCCATAGACTACTCATTTTCCCCAAATGAACTTATGATCAAGGATTTATACCCTCTGGAAGTAAACTGGTGCTGAAATTTTACCTTAACTGTTTCAACTGTAACTTTCTCACATGAGCTCTATTTTGCGCCCGGAGTAGCTCATTGGATAGCTCTCTTCTAGCTCTTTTATTTAATATGTAGATACAAAGTTTACCATGAGTGTAATTGTACCTTGATACACTATGTTCTTATGGGTTTTGATTGCCTAAAAACGTCGTTTATGGCCTCAAAATCGCCCCGCAAGTTTGTGACCTTCAAAAACCTCAAAATTTCATACAAATTTACCTTTTTATTGTTATAAAAACCTTTAAATATGAGTCGTCGATTTCAAATAGGATGAAATATTATCTATTGATCCACTAATCCTTTCACAAACTCCGCGGATCAATTCCCATCGTCGATCGGAAACTTAAAACAATCTAGACCGTTGATCTGAGTTCCATCAGTGATCGATCGACCGACTATTCTCTTTGGAAAATTGAACTTGCTCGTGAATCTCCCTGATGCCCAACCATCGACCATCGACCATCGCTCATTTATCTTGGCAACCACTTGTAATACATTTCTAAATAGACCGACTCAACCATCGTCCATTGGTTTTTGACGATCTTTGTTAGCAGATGAAACCCCTTACTAATTCAACTGACCCCCGACCATCGAACATCGACCATTTCGCTTGACTAACGAAAACACTTCTCCAATTCAGCCAACCCGATTGTCAACCATCGACCATTTATTGGTTGACATTGAATGACACGTTGATGTTTATGTGTCATGACACATAGAATATAACATGACACTTTGATTGATTTGGCATGACATGTGGATGTTCATGTGGCATGACATGTCATCACCCACTTTCCTTCATTTTCCATGGGCCATTTCTTTTGCATGGACCAACACCTCACTGAATCGACCGACCATCGACCATCGACCATCGGTGTTTTCTTTTGCTCGATTGAAAAACATAGCTAAATCAGTTGACCTGACCATTGGTCGTCCAAAACTTTCGCTGGAAACTAAAACACTTCGTCAATTTGGTTGTCGACAAATTCTCTTGGACAACTCCAAACTCTTCACCAAACCGTTCGATCGGACCATCAACCATCAACAAATTATTTTGTTGAACTTCAACATTTAGATATTTTTCAACAAAATCTCGAATGAATATGTATCGTCGATCTACTCCACTTTGCAAACCTCCAAAATTGAATCATGGTCATTGATCGGCCCCAACCTCGTAACGAATGGAAATGAATGCAAACAATTAATTTGATCCATTTTTGAAACAGTCAAAAATGAATCCTAGTCGTTGATCTTCCATACCTTGGGAAACTCTGAAATCCTTATAAATTATAAATTTATCAAAATTAATTTGTGCCATTGATATTGAGATAAAAAATGATCTTCGTTGTCGATTCACTAAACTCTGACCAATTCTACAGTGGCCATCAAAACACGGTTTTCAACCTTCTAGGTCAAATTTTAACTCTGCAACTCTACAGATTGACTCCATTAAACCTTTCCTTGATGGTTTTGAGGCATATCCGACCTGTATTTTCTCATGAATTTGGGTATTTCGCTCTTATTTTTGTCCATTTTTCCCCAAATTCGTTACAAACAAAATTTGTAACAATGAATTTTCCCAATTCACGCTAATTCTTGGCCCATATAAGCCTGGTGTTTGAACCAGAGCCTGTGATACCATACTGTAATGTCTCCCAACCTAGCTGAAGATGATTACATGTGGAAAAATCATAAAAATTATAATTTACTTCTAACTAATTTCATGTAGCTTATCAACTACGAACTACAACCAGATTTTTTTTTTCACTAAAACAGTTATAATTTTTTATTGATTAGATACCAATTGGGCCAAGGCTTAAACAACCATCATTACAATGAACAACAGTTCGTTTTTCTCAGATACGACATATCTCTTTCTTTCATTGCCAAGAATTGAGGTTTTCCCAAAGCTATGGGATAGAAGTCCATGTAGGTGCTTCCTCATTTTTGTTGAATGTTCCTTGAGACAAGAGACAACCCATGTTTGCCTTTTCATCTACTTCCATATTTGATGCTCACATAATGTGGTAGAAGTGGGAGTTGCAGAATTCTTGTAGCACATACCTCAGTATTTGTAGAGTCTTGTTGAGCGCTGGGTTGTTGAAGTGATCTTCCGAGTTTATTTTTTTTATCAAAATTTATGAATCCCCAAAAACTTGAATTTCTTTAATGCCATTTTCCCATGCTATCTGGCAGGATTTTAACAGCCCAAGGATTTCAGCCTGATTATTAGTTATCCGATCTAAACCACAACTGAGTTTATCTTTTCTTTGGCCATCGGACGAGTAAATCATTGCACCTACTCCTGCTTTCCTTGGGTTTCCTTTGGAGGCACCATAAAAAAATATTGTTACTTTGCCTTGCTTCTTCCACCAAGCTTGAAATATTGCATATGTTTCTCTTAAACGCTAACCTGGAGTGCTTAGAGGGCGAGCATTGATCTTTTTCCTGTCTTGGGTTATAAAATCTCCTAGCCAATTCTTTTCTTTGGGAAGGAGAGAGATTTTGTTCTTGAGAGGGTGATATGTCATTGTTTCTAGGAGGAGTGATTTTGCTTTAATGGCCACCATCAAAGGAGAATGAAAAATGTTGTTGAAGATCTGATCATTTCTAGCTAGCCAAATTTTCCAGCATAAATATTTCAGTATGGCCTGCCAAATTCTTTGCCATATTGATTTGCTTTGTATCGCTTGAGGATGTCTCATCTTCCAAGAGGAAAAAAGCGTTGTAATTGTAGTCTGCGATGGAGTTGTGACTTTGAGACCATTGAGGGTGATATTCCAAGCTTCTTGAGAAAATGGTCCATAGTTTCAACGATACCTCTTGTTATCATGTTTTCTCCTATCAGTGCTTTCTTGTGCATTAGAATCCAAAAAAAGAAGTTTACTTTTGGAAGACCAATCGGATCCCATACCTGCTTCCAAATAGATGTTGATTTCATCGTCGCTTGGAGTGATTGGAGAGAGTTGTAACCCTGAGTTGCAGTGTATTTCACGTTCTTTTCCCATCCCCATTTCTCTGGCGTGAGAAAGTGGACATCAACTAAATCGGTCAACGAATTTATGAGTATATTCTTTTGATTTTGTAGATGCGTTGGGATTTCAGGGAATACCCAAGACCACCAATTACCTGAGACGTCCCAAGAGGAAATGTCTGCTAACTTAATGAAATCGTTTTGAATAAGCCACTCACAAATTTATTTAATTCCTCCAGAATTTTCAGGGGGGGGATGGTCCATGATGTTGTCTCTCCATATCAGTGTTTTTTTGCCATTTCCATGGATTCGGCACAGGTAGTTTTGGAAGAAGTATAGCCCGGGGCGACAGAGGTTCCAGATCAATGTTCCTTTGATGGTGTTTTTTGCCTGTAAATTTCTCATCGATTTCCCTTGGAGGTATTTTATCCTTAAGATTTGGCTTATTGGGTGTATGGAATTTGAGTAGAGTTTCCAAATAATTTTTCCACCTAAAGCTATGTTGGCATGACCGGGATCTCTAATTTGTAAACCTCCTTCATTGATTGGGCATTTGAAAATTTCCAAATTAACAAGATGTAATTTCCCTTTCCTCCTCACCACAGAGAGTCTTGGATCGGATTTGAAACCTGTACCAGGATTTCCTTTGGAGGCAAAAGGAAGGATGTATGATAGACTGGAAAGGAAGAGAGGATCGATTTTATAAGAGTAAGTTTTCCTATAGTTGTGAGCCATTGTCCTCCCCAAGATTCTATTTTAGACTTGATTTTGCTTATTGTTTTTGTCCACAATGATGATTTATTAGATCCCAGAGTTAAGGGAATTCCGAGGTATTTTATTATTTCCCATGAGGCATAGCCTGAGAATCCCAGGAAGTGGAAAATTCGTTGGATAGTTTGTTGGTCGACATTCCACCAATACACTACACTTTTTTTGTTGTTGATGAGAGCTCTCGAGATTCTGCAAAAACTTTGAAGGATATTACTAAAGGTCTGAGCTATCCTTATGGAGGCTCCACCCAGAAAAAGGGAGTCATCTGCAAATAATGCATGATTGATTGGTTCTAATCCTTTCATCAGCCTAATGCATGGGACAGTCTCAGCTTTCTTTTCAACAATTAGCTTTATGCTTAGTGAATCTTCAATTAAGATGTACAAGAAGGGGGAGAGGGGGAAACCTTGCCTTAGACCCCTCGAGGCTTGGAGAAATTTAGTTGGTCTGCCATTTACTAGCGGGGCTATCTAAGGCTTCTCAGTGCAAGCTTTAATTAAATTAACAAATTATGAATTGAAACCAAAGGAAAGGACTTTGTAAAGGAATGAGAGTTTTACCCGATCAAAAGAGTTTGCCATATCAAGTTTTATGAGCATCCCTTTCTCCTTGCGTTGATGGCTAGAATGCATTGCTTCTTGCACCTGTATTACATTGTCCAGAATGTGTCTCCCTTTAACAAAACCACTTTGAGAGGGGGAGATGAACTTCCCTAGTAGAGGCTTAATCCTGTTTTCCATTAGCTTTGAGAGGATTTTGTAAGAAGTGTTGCACAATGAGATAGGCCTGAATTTGTTGAAGGATCCCAGATTTGCTTCTTTGGGGATTAAGGCTAGAAATGTGGAGTTAGCGCTACCTCTAACTTTGGATTTTTGTTGGAATTCTTTTATCATTCTTAGCAAATCAATCTTGATTATTTCCCAACAGTTTCTATAGAAATTGATTGAAAATCCATCTAGCCCTGGGGATTTTTCAGGCTCCATAGACAAAATAACATTGCAGATTTATTCCTCTGTAAAAGGCTTCATGAGGGATGATTTGTCTTCCTTGCTCACCAGGGAGGGGATGCGAGAGAGAAATTTTGTGGTGGCCTCCTCACAATCAGCTCCATCTTCTTTATAAATATTTTGGAAATAAATTTATGTTGCCTCTTTAAGTTGAGTTGAACCTTTGCAAATCGACCCATCTACAAAGGCAATTTCAGAAATATGGTTTCTAGAGATTCAGGCTATGTATTGTCAGTGGAAGAAAGTGGTATTATGATACTCAGATCTTAGCCACGAGCTACGAGATTTAAGACTCTGTTACTCTTATTATTGACGAAAAGAACGAAAGGAATTGAATTGGGCAGCTTGTTCCTTCTCTAAATCTTTGTTGGTAATATCCTTGTTCTCAATTTCCATTTGCAATTCTGTTAACTACTGAAAAGTCTCTCTTCTGTGAATTGAGGGGGTTTTATTTGGATTTTTAATCCATTCTTTTAAGGCATGCTTCGTTGCCTTTATTTTATGTTCCCACACATAGCTGGGAGACCCCGTTACTGGAGTGGACCAAGCCGAGTTAACAGTTTTTTAGAAGCCTTCCTTTTCTGTTTAGAGTGGGATATATTGGAAAGGTATTGGGCTCGAGTTTTCTTCCTCTTCCAGTTGTAGGAGAATGGGCTTGTGATCAGATGTCAATTTAGGGAGGATTTTGGATGAGATTATCCTCTTTTCCATCAAGAGCGAGCTTTGAACTAGAAAATGATCCAAATGAGTTGAGATGTGGTCCGCTCCAACTCTGTTATTTGTCCAAGTATAGAGACCTTTCATGGGCTTGAAGTTCAAGATATCCCACTGGTGAGCTAGCTCCTCAACAAAAGGTAGCATTTGGTCCCTACCATTGTTTCCCCCTCTATTTTCTTTTGGTTCAAATACTATGTTGAGGTCTCCAGCTAAAATGATGTTCGAATGGAGCTAGTTTTCTAAACAAACTAATAGAGTTTGCCAGCATTCTTTCTTTTCGGCATAAAGGACAGGAACATAAATATCGAAGAGAGAGAAGGTGATCTTACTTGAGTAGTGATGGAGTTTAGTGAAAATCCAATGTTGAGTCTCGAAGGATCTTTCAAGATGGAACTTGTCATCCGACCACAGAGTTGCGAGACCGCCTGAGGAGCCCCTTGCGCTCATGGATTTCCCTACATTTTTCTTCCATTTCAGCTTGTTGATTTCTAAGAGAGTTTCCTCTTCAATTTTTGTCTCTTGGAGCATGAGGATTTCGAGAGATTCATTTTTCAAGGGGTCTTTGACTACTTCGGCTTTCGATAGGTTCCCCAAATCTCTACAGTTCCAAGAGACTACATGCATTATTTACCGGGGTTGGGGTGGATGAGGCCTCCTTTGGGGGGCCTGGTTCTGTTATTTCTCTCGATGGAAATTTCAATAGTGGGTTGGCTTCCTTGCATTTTTTTCCTCTCCGCTTCTTCTTCTCTGGCTTCCTTATGAGATTTCCTTCTTTCTCTTTTCATGGGTATCTTGAAAGTTTCTTCCTTCGAGGATCCAAAGTTTTCTGGTGGTTTCTTTTATGTCATTTTTGCATAAGAGGGTGGGGAGGAGATTCCTAATGGAGAACCA
>JZKD02S0766305.1:0-14764 GCA_000966675.3 Picea glauca
CATCAAGATATATGATACTTTTCTACAATGCCTTTTACGAACATTAATTAATTATAATGTGAATTTGATATTAAAGTCAAATATGTGTTCATTTTAAGATGCTTCTTTTTGAAGGTGTAAGCAATACAAACATTAATAATTATAATGTGAATTTGATATTAAAGTCAAATATGTGTTCATTTTAAGATGCTTCTTTTTGAAGGTGTAAGCAATACATGTAGGTAAAGGAATACCATAAACACAAATACAATGGCGGAAGCAATAACATAAACATAATGACAATGGTGAAGGTAAAGATATGATCATTTATTTGAAAGAGAGTGAAAATATGTACTCTTCCTCTTCATATTAATCATTTTCTATCACATTCTCTCTTTTTTTTTTATTGTAAATTATTTCATAATCACACTCTAACATTTTGGTGACTCATTTTTGTAGTTCGGGGGAAGAAATCATTTGCTTCAAGAAATATTTTAGGCTAGGATGATCGGTTTTAATTTGGAAACATTGCCAAAGTAGGCATGGATGCCAGATATCCAGAGCATGTAATAGAGCCATCATCTCCTTTTCATAAGTGGATTTTCCCAAGTGCCTCTCACATAGTTGTTTGTTTCTAAAATTCAATGGTCATCCTTCTTGTATGAGTATTTCTATGACGCCTTTACTTGATGTGTCACATTCCAAGACTAGGTTTTGGTGAAGTAGGGTAGAGCGAGTAATGGTGTTGTACACATAGCATTCTTCAAGTCTAGAAGGCTTGTTATGTGGCATAATTCCAACTAAAATAATTTTTTTAGCAACTTTGTGAGGGGAGATGCAATCTTACCATAGTTCCTTATAAGCTCCATGTATTAACCAATGAGACCAAGAAAAACTCTTAAACTTTTAAGAGTTTTGTGGAAAGGCCAATCCTTTGTCGCTTCAATTTTGTTTGGATCCATGCGCACACCATCATGACTAACAACATGGCCCAAGTATTCCAATTTAGAGACACCAAAAGAACATTTGGATAACTTAAGAAAGATTTGATGATCAATAAGTAGTTGTAAAACTCGATCCACGTGGGTGACATGAGATTTCCAAGTTTTACTATAGATCAAGATGTCATAAAAAAGACAAGGAAAAAATGTCATAGAAAAGGTTTAAATATTGTTTTCATGAGGCATTGGAAGGTGGAAGGTGCATTGTAAAGGCCAAAGGGCATCACCAAGAACTCATAATGGCCTTCGTGAGTGAAAAAAGTAGTTTTCGGAATATCCTCTTCTTTCATGTGAATTTGGTGATAGATCAAGTGGAGATAGTGTTTGGTGAACAATTGAGCACCCTTTAGTTCATCCAAAAGGTCATCAATGACCAGAATGAGAAATGTATCCTTGACTATTAGATTTCTCAGATCTTGGAAGTCAGGACACATGCACCAAGTTTATTCTTTCTTGAGGACCATGACGACCAGTGATGAATAAGGACTAGTACTAAGGTGAATGACACTAGCAATGAGAAACTCTTGGACTATCTTTTTATTTCATTTTTTTGGGAAAATGGATGGTGATGCATACATACATTGGGTGGGAGGTTACCCAATATGAGCAGAATACAATGATCATGCTCACCTCATGAGGGTGGTATTACTTAGGGAGTTTTAAAGATGGATTGGTGTTTGGCCAAGACTAATTGCATGTCAGGACGAATGGGTTGAGAAAGTGTCTCAAAGGATTGAATGGCATGGAATTGAGCCATAATTACGTAATGCTCATTTTTAAGAAGATTTTCCATACAGTGGGAGCTAATGATCTAGAGAGAGCCAACTATAATTCTTTAAAAGTGTTGTGACACCCCTCATACTAGAAACTCATGTATAAATCATGGAAATCCATGGTGATGGGGCCTAGTGTCCATAACCATTCAACACCCAAGACAATTTCACAACCACCCATTTCAACAACAAACATGTGGGTTTTCAGGGAATAATCACCCATTTGAAGTCTCACATTTTCACGAAAACCACCACATTTCATAGAACCTCCATTACAAATCATGATTTGGAAGTTCTTCACAACATGTATGTAGTAGTAGGTTTCTTGGGCTACACAATGATGAATGAAGTTATGGGTGTTATGACTATCAATTAAGAGAATGACTTTGTGATGTTTGATGTAGCCATTCAATTTGAGAGTGGGGGGCATAAATACTAGTCAAGGCATGTAGGGAAATTTGTGGTCCACATCCTACAGATTAGATGGGAAAATGTGTTCAATGGATGGATCAAAAGCTTGCAAAGGTATAACTTCAGCTTCATCATAAAAAAATTCCTCTGAAATGGCCATAAAAAGATTTTTCTCTTTACATTTATGCATAGGAAAATATTTATCATCACAGTGGTAGTAGAGACCTCTAATTTGGTGCTTTGCAATTTTAGCTTGATTTAACTTGTGTATATTGAGAGGTGGAGAGAATGAAGAGGGATTGGTGGGAGGGGAAATAGTGGGATGGGGATAGGGAATAAATTGGGTCTTTTTAATTTGAGCATTCACCATATTTTGGGCTTCCTGGGCTCTTTGAGTGTAACATCCCCGTTACCAATAAGCTCTGATACCACTTTGTAGCATACCCAACCTCCTAGATGGGTACCACACTTTGATATCAATTTGTAACATTCTCGTTATCAATCTTCTCCGATACCATAATGTAATATTACCTAACTTAAGCTTACTACTGAGCAACACTGCTCCATAATCTAGTGCACAAATTATACTCTATAAAATTGGTCTGTGCAAAAGTACTTGAAGTAACACACTCAACCCCAAACTGAGTTGCGCCACCCAAACTTCCCTCTTCTGACACAACTTATAACAATGGAAATAAATCAAAACAACTGTGCGCACAAACATACTGAGCACACAACACTACTGTGTGTGTCATTCATATTGAACATGAGATCACTACTGCACACACAACTATTCTGGCGTCACACGCCAATTCTATTTTACTTGTGCACATGGACAAATTCCCTGTGCACACAAGTGAATCCATCCTCTTGTGCACATAGAGTATATCCATGTGCGCACGACCATTGTAACTTCGACTCGGAGACTCATGACCATTATCATAAGGTTTACTTAACATGAATAACTAACAACAACTTCCATACTCATGCACGACTACAAATACTAAATATCAACACCACACTTACATGTGCAAGCAACATTATATAGAATACCAACAATTACTTATATGCAACAACATATAAGAATTAAACCCGTATTAAACATAGATAATTAGACACAAAATAAATGAGACAAGTACATAAAGATCTTGTCTTTTAAGAAAATTCACCAAATGTGTGCAGAACTCAGAGGTTCCTCCCAACCATAGACTCTATTTCTCATATACTTTCAGCAACATGTCACCCCCGAGCTGGGGCATAACTCCACTAGGGAAAAAGGGTTCCTAATGCCAAGCTAAGGTATGATAATCAACATAATTTTTCAGTCCAAGGTGCCATTGTTGCAACTAGCCTATAGTCTCTCCTTCCCCACATGCATGTTACACCCAAGGAAGTGTGTCCCTTATTTTCTCAACAATCCCTCGACTGCCCCATTTCCCTTCCAGGGTTCCAGCAATAGGTTGAACAAGAAGTCTCAGAGCCCTGCAACTAATGCCCAGTGCACCAGGGAACAATTCCTAACAAAACTCTCACCTGGAGAGGATGCTCACGTGCTTGGAAACCCACCTCTTCGACAGTAAATCTCTCACTTTGAGAGAATGCTCATGGGTCTGAAAACCCTCCTCTTCGTCTCACATGGAGAGAATTCTCATGGTCCTTACAACTCGCCTCTTCGACAACAAAAACTCTAGTTACAATACAAAAAACCCCTTTACAAGATTTTCTCTGCAGATAAGGTAACGATCATCCTTCCTCAGATGGTCTGACCCCTTCCCACACGTGAGAAAATGAATAATTCCTTTAAATAATGATTTTTGTCTCCCGAAATACACTTGTCGCCTTCAGAACTAGCTTTAGCCACTTGGTGACTCATTCCCATCCCTCGGGATCTTAGGATAAATAATTATCCATAAATTACACTTTTCAAAAATATTAATAAAATATTCCCTTGGACTTAAGTTCCCCCCTTTTCTCTTTTCAGTGGTGTTATCCCCCCATATTTTTTCATATGATTTATCTGTGTGCATCGATGCGATATTATTAATAACTTGAGTGTGATTACATTTTACAAGGATAGGCGCACTGGCCTATTTTCGCCCCGACTTACTAGCCTCATAACCACACATGCTATCTGGCCTCAAATACATATACATCCTTATATATATTGTTGATTTTTCAATAAGAAAGGCTTAAGAAAGAAGTTCATTCCATCTTAGCATTTTAATTAAACCATAAACAATTTGTTTCAGCAACCAAGATCACAAGAAGAAACACCATGCACAAGTACACAAGAAGTATCCTCGGAAACCCTTATCAATAAGGGAAGAAAACCCAGCCAATCCTTTTCTATATTTTTCAAGAGAAATACCTTCACCACTATAAACACCTAGCACACAAAAGGGTGCTCACAAACCCTAGAAACCTAGAATCCAAGAGAGGTGCACACTTTTCCCAAGAACAAGTGTTTGTTGAAATTTCCAAACTCACACTTGTGTTGTGATTCCTCAATGGGGAATTTTCCTTTATTTATATTAGACTGAACCTATCAACAAAAGTGTCTATTGGAACAACATGGCCGACCTTAATAACTTATAATATAATTAATAATTACCATATAATTATCTTTTACATTAATGGTGGGGCCGACCTGTACCCTTTACATCATAAGTAGGGTTACAGGTAAGTCTGGCTCTTGAACAATATAGAAAGGGATATCATACACCCACTAGTTCTCAACCACTAGGGGCACATCCATCTGTGCTCAGCGACAAGGATGTCGACATCTCTATCTCACTGCGTCTCACAGGAGAACCACACTCACTAGTGCTCAGCCACTAGGATCGCGTTCACCTGTGCTCATCCACGAGCATGTTCAACTCAGCAGACCTTCTTTCCTACTGCATTACACAGAAGAATCATCTGGATTTCATCATCCCAACTCTCTTCTCAGAGGAGGGTAATACATCGTTTCATATCTGTCTCAGAACGATGCACCTAGCTCATGGGATTTTCCACACGTTCACTTGTGCTCAACCACATACACGTCCAACTCAACAAATCCTCTTTCGCACTGCATTACATAGGAGAATCATCTGGATTATCATCTCAACTCTCTGCATAGAGGAGGCCAGCACAACGTTCTAGTTATGTCTCAGATAGGAACCACACCCCCAACTCATGGGCTCTCTCTCAGGTCTGTGTCATGGAGGATGTCTCACGTAGTTGTAATCATCAACAATCCCTCTTAGCTAGGGAGGCATTCTCCATCAGGTCAAGTCTCGCACGAAAGTACTCGAACTTCGTCTTGGTTGTAGTTATCAACACTTCCTCTCAGCTAGAGAGGTACTCTCCACCAAGCCAGATTCTCACAGAAGTACTCGAACTTCATAATGACAAGCATTTTGGTGAAGATATCTGCAATAAACTCATGTATAGGAAGGTATTGCATGTGTACTTCTTTCCTCTGCATCATGTCTCTAATATAATGATATTTTATCTCAATGTGTTTCAATCTATCATGAAACACATCATTCTTAAAGAGCTTCACACAACACTAGTTGTCACAATGAACAATAGTAGGATCCATCTCATGATCAAATAAATATGTCAGAAGCTTGTGAAGCCACACTACTTCGTGGGCTTCCACGCTCAATGATATATACTATGTTTCTGCGGTACTCAAGGCCATAGAGCTTTGTTTCCTGCTGCATCAGGAAACCATGGAAAAATCCAAGGTCAAACAACAACTGGATATGCTCTTCCGGTCCACTGTACTCTTTTTTCAATCTTGTATCGACATATCCCTGCAAAATCAAGTTCACACTAGAGGCATATCTCAGGCCATATCCAACTGTGCCTCGTATATATTTCAATACATGCCTTACTACTATCTCGAGAGTCTGTCTCGAATGACTCATGAATTGATTAAGTACATTCACTACATAGAATGAATCAAGTCTGGAATTAACCAGATACATTAGTGATCTAATCAACTGTGGATCAATCTCGTCTAAATCATCATTCATTTTCTTCAAATGCTTCACCATCATTCTGTTACACTGAACTTCTTTAATGTCCCCACTGTATATTTTCTTTGACTCAAGAAAAGTCTCATTGGTCCTATGTCATACTTCTTGTCTCAAGAAGTAGTGTATCACACCCAGATCCTTCATCTTGAAATTATAAATCAAATCTTACTTGTATCCAACAACAAGACTTTCTGAACAAGTCACCAAAATCAGGCTCTCCTCACCAACAATGTAATAATATAGGTTTGGATCAACAACATTCTTGCTGAAACCCAAACTCATCAAGAATACATCCATCTGATGTAGTTTCCAACTCATGGATGGTAGTATGGATGGAAGTGTATCAGACTTACTGGATCAAGTGTATCATCATAGACAACTCCCTCTGTTTGTGGGAATCCTCTGGCTACAGATCCTGCTTTGTATTTCTCTACACTTCCATCAGTTGTATGCTTGATCTTATAGATCCACTTAGAATTCACCATAGACTTCTCTTCTGGTCTCGGAACAACATCTCATACATCATTCTTTAAGATATACTGGTATTCTTCTGTTATGGCATCTTTCCATACCTGTTCACTTATCGCTTCTCCATGACAAGGAGCCTCATAATCAATGAAGTGGCTCATGGCTAAAGGGTAGCTTGAAAATATCTTTTGCTTTCTCACGGTGTCCCTTGAGGGACTTGTATGTTCCTTTGCCTTCTGCATAGTTTTGTTGAGCCTAGGTAGGAATTTTATGACCTACTGCAATATCTCTGGGCATATCAACTGGAGAAGTTGGATCGGTTGGAATATTGTATGTCTCCCTCTGAACTGTTGAAGGGGGAGAAGGTATTGTTTCTTCCTTCTTTTCATTTTGTTTTGACTCCCTCTGAGTCACATATCTCTCTCTGAAGTTTGAAGGATGGATGTTTTCTTTTACTTGCTTGCTAGATCTTTTATGTCTTCTTGACTAGCACAATAATCAATCAATAAGGTTTGGACTCTCGTACCAGGGATAATGGTCCAAGTCATGAGGGCTCCCACACTGGAGATAATACCCTTCACTTATTAAGAATGCAATCAACTATAAATTTAATGATCAAACAATTTACCTGGATCTGTAGTCATGTTCAATTTTGTATTTGGTTTAGAGGAAGTACTTCTCCTCTCTCTTATCTTCATCCTTTTAGGGTGGGTCTGGATCAATGTCAGCGGTGGAAGAATATTGTCTTCCTTTCTTCCTGGTTGGATAATTTCTTGCATAGTGCCCATATTTTTCACATCCGAAGCACTGAATCTCTGACACATCTCTTCTCTGATTATGACCTGAGGCTGATGGAGATTTCTCATCTCTGAATGTTTTTCTGAAGTTTCTTTTGAATCTTCCTCCTTTCTTTGTATGAAGTGAAAGCGCATGGTTGTCATCAGGGGAGTCTTCCACTCCTCTATTTCTAAGTCCAAGTTCTTCTTGAGTATAGTCTGTCCACAGGTGATCAAAAGTTGGTAACTTTTCTCTTCCATTGATTCTTTGAAGAAACGGTTACCAGTGTTTTGGAAGATTGTTGAGAGTAGATAAGACAAGTTCTCTGCCAGACATGATTTCTCCAATGGCACCTAGCTGCTCTTTGATCTATGATATATTGATAAAGAAGATATAAACTGTATCACCTTTTGTCATCTTGGTACTTTGAAGCTGGCCCTTTAAGGTAAGGGCTCTAAGGGTTTTGTCACTTTCAAACATATCTTTCAGTTCTTCATACATTTCATAAGATGTTTTCATGTTGGAAATACGAGGTAGGAGATGATCTCTTACTGAGTAGATGATTATTTTTCTTGCCTTGACATCTTCTTCCCTTCTTATTTCCTTCTCTTCATCAGTAGTTGTTTATGGTAAAGTCTTTGTTACCACACTCAAAAGGTCATCTTCTTCAAGGGTGACCTGAAGCCTTGAATTCCAGGAGCTGAAGTTGCTTGATCCATCAAGCCTATCTTCCACTAAAGTTTCGTTCTTCATATTTTCGGATTTCTTCACAAACTCTCACCAACTTGACTTAGAAAACCTAATGACTAGGTTAGACTAGTAACCTTAGGTTTTGTTGGGCTTAAGACTGCCAAAAATAATCTTTGAGAGTGTCATAGGAATACTTGTTGAGCTGAAACATTTCTTCAAGGAGTTGCAAAAACTCTAAGATCAAGATTCTGCAGAAAATTTCGGAACCCTAGAAACCCTAGGGCCAAAATTTCAAAATCCTTGGAATTTCACTTTGAATATCTCTGGAGGTGCACTGAGGGAGGTCGTACACCTTTATCCAAGTTTCATCCCCAACATCCACTTGTAAGGTGATGAAAAGGCCAAACAAGAGAGGGTCATACAGATTCTGTAGAAACCTTAGAGGCCGTACGGATCTGCAAAAGAAAGATGACTTAGCTTTTAAGTGCTTGTGTAGGGGTTCTTCAAGACCTATGCTCTGAAACCATGTTGATTTTTCAATAAGAAAGGCTTAAGAAAGAAGTTCATTCCATCTTAGAATTTTACTTAAACCATAAACAATTTGTTGTAGCAACCAAGATCACAAGAAGAAACACCATGCACAAATACACAAGAAGTATCCTGGGAAACCCTTCTCAACAAGGGGAAAAAACCCAGCCAATCCTTTTCTATATTCTTAAAGAGAAATACCTTCACCACCATATACACCTATCACACAAAAGGGTTCTCACAAACCCTAGAAACCTAGAACAAGAACAAGTGTTTACTGAAGTTTCCAAACTCACACTTGTGTTGTGATTCCTCAATGGGGAATTTTCCTTTATTTATATTAGACTGAACCTATCAAAAAAAGTTTCTATTGGCACAACAGGGTCGACCTAAATAACTTATAATATAATTAATAATTACCATATTAATTATCTTTTACATTAATTATATTTTACATTAATAGTGGGGCCGACCTGTACCCTTTACATCACAAGTAGGGTTACAGGTAAGTCTGACTCTTGAAAAATATAGCAAGGGATATCATACACCCACTAGTGCTCAACCACTAGGGGCACATCCATCTATGCTTAGCCACATGGATGTCCACATCTCTATCTCGTTGCGTCTCACAGGAGAACCACACTCACTAGTGCTCATCCACTAGGATCATGTTTACCTATGCTCATCCACAAGCACGTCCAACTCAACAGACCTTCTTTCCCACTGCATTACACATGCGAACCATATGGAGTTCATCATCTCAACTCTCTGCTCAGAGGAGGCTAATACATCATTTCAGTTCTGTGTCAAAACGATGCAGCCAACTCATGGGATTTTCCACACGTTCACATGTGCTCATCCACATGCACGTCCAACTCAATAGATCTTCTTTCTCACTGTGTTACAAAGGAGGATCATCTGGAGTATCATCTCAACTCTCTGCATAGAGGAGGCCAACACAATGTTCCAATTCTATCTCAGATAGGAACCACACACCCAACTCATGGGTTTTATATTAGGTCTGTGTCCTGGAGGATGTCTCACACAGTTGTAATCATCAACACACACACACACACACACACACACACACACACATATATAACTCGGCTCGATGCACACTTTCAGGTAATCCCCATGCACTTACTCAAGTGTGCACAACACTGTGAAATGTGCACACCCTTCCTTTGATTTGCAACCATGTGCACTTACCCAGATGTGCGCAACACTGTGAAATGTGCGCAACAAAAATCCTCGTGGACTACTCAAGTGCACACAAAACCAATACTTGGTGCCAATGAATCACCAACTTATATGTACATTTACATTTACAGTTGGTACCAATGAATCACTAGCCTATATGTACAATTACAAAGGGCTTCGGATTAGGGACGTTGCATTCCCCTCCCCCTTGTTTATGCATTGTCTTCAGTGCATTATATACACATGTACAAACAAAATTTCAAAAATCTTCAAAAAGATGCAGATACTTTTATCGCATAACATCCTCATGATCCCAAGTTGCATCCTCATGACCATACCAGACTCATTGGACCTTTACCGGTTCCATGGCTCGATTCTAGAGCTGTTTGATCTTTCGATCTAATATGAAAACCGTCGCACGTGAAAATCACCTTCTGGCTCCACCTGAATCGCATTCCAATCAATAATATGATTAGCATCGAGTACATACTTTTTAATTAATGATACATGGAAAAAATTATAAATACACCAAGGATGCAGGAAATGCAAGCATATATGTGGCGGGACCAATCCTCTCTAGGATTTGAAATGGCCCATAATAGTGTGTTGCCAACTTAGAACAATTTCCCAACTTCAAGGAATTGTGTCTTGATTTTACTTTCGAGAACACATGGTCACCCATTTTAAACTCTCTGTGGGTTCTACCTTTATATGTACAACTTTTCTTCTTGTCTTGGGAAGCCGTTAAATTTTTCCTTATCTTTACCATCTTCTCCTCCATTTCCCAGAGAAAATTTGGCCCAACCATTGCGTGGTCTGCTGGGTTGTCCCAACTCACTAGTGCCTTGCAATTTCTACCATAAAGTGCCTCAAATGGGATCATCTTTAAAGATGTTTGATACCCATTGTTGTAAGCAAACTCTACCAAGTGAAGGTAGTCTTCCCATTTTCGTGGTTTATCCATCACATACATCCTGAGCATATCTTCAATCACCCGATTTACCCTCTCTATTTGCCTGTCTATCTCAGGGTGACATGTTGTACTAAAGTTCAAATTTGTCCCAAATCCTTTGAATAACCCTTTCCAAAAGTTCAATGTGAACTTGGAATCTCTGTCAAACATAATTGTCTTAGGTACACCATGCAACTTAGCAATTTCTCACATGTATATTTCAACAATGTGGGTTTCTTTATGCGCTGACTTCACTGGAATAAAATGGGCAGCTTTAGTAAGCTTTTCCACCACAACCATAATAGAATCATGTTGCTTAGCAGTCCTAGAAAACTTAGTAATGAAATCCATGGTTACAACTTCCCACTTTCACTTAGGAATGGGAAAAGGTTGTAGCAAACCAGCTGGATGTTTGTTCTTAGCCTTGACCTTTTGGCATTCAAGGCATCTAACAATAAAATCAACAAACTCATTTTTCATGCCTGACCAATAGTATTTCCTTTTTATTGTTTCAATTGTTTTCTGGTAGCCTGGATGTCCTGCATAAGGAAATTTATGCATCTCTAACAATAACAAAATTTTCAACTCCTGAACATTTGACACGTAGACTCTGTGCCTATACATGAGGATTACATCCTCTTTTAGCTCATAATATTCAAATTTTTGTTGCGACATACTCTGCTATAAATTCACCTTTATGTCCACATAGCGCTAATTTGATTTGGCAGCCTCTAAAATTTTGTCACACAAATATGATTTGTACATGTTAATGGTTGTAGCATGCATCTCATGCACCCTCCTATTTAGTGTGTCAACCACCTTGTTCTTGTTTCCTTTGATATGCTTTATGTCAAAGTCATACTCACTGAGGAACTCTAACTACATGTTTTGTCTGGCATTTAAACTTGGTTGTCCAAATGGATACTTTAGACCATTATGGTCTGTTCTTAGCTCAAATATTTTACCCATGAGATAGTGTCGCCACATCTGCAAGGCATGCACTATGGATGCCAATTCCAAGCCATGAGTAGCATAGATCCTTTCATGATTTTTTAACTTTATTGATTTGTAGCATATCACATGCCCATTCTGACTAAGGACACCACCAATCCCTTCCTTCCATGCATCTGTGTACACAACAAAATCTGCATCTGAATCAACAATTGTCAAAATTGAAGCACTTGTCAACAAACTCTTCAAGTGTTGAAAACTCCTTGCACAATCCGGAGTCCATTCAAATCACACACCTTTTTTTTGTAACGATGTAATTGGGTTTGCAATTTTTGAGAAGCCTTCAATAAACCTTCTGTAATAACTTGAAAGTCCCATAAAGGACCTCACCTCTATGACATTTCTTGGTGTCGGCCATTCCTCAATGGATTTTATCTTTTTCGGGTCCACAACTATTCCTTCCTTGGAAATGATATGACCCAAATAATGAATCCGTCGCTGGTAAAATGAGCAATTGTTCAACTTTGCATACAACTGATGCTCCCTCAAAACTTGTAGCACCATCCTCAAGTGTTTCTCATGCTCTTCTTCAGACTTTGAGTAAATAAGTATGTCATCTAGAAATACAATGACAAAATTATCTAAGTAATTTATGAAAATTCCATTCATCAAACACATGAAGACAGCTAGTGCATTTGATAACCTGAATGGCACCACTGTGAACTCATAATGTATGTACCTCATTCTGAAGGAAGTCTTGCTGATTTCTTCCTCTTTAATTCTCACTTGGTGATATCCAGATCTAAGATCGTCTTTGAAAATATTTGTGCGCCCCTCAACTGATAAAAGAGGTCATCTATCCTTGGCAAATGATACTTGTTCTTTACTATTACGTTGTTCAACTACCTGAAGTCGATACAAAGTCTCATTGTACCATCCTTCTTCTTCACGAACAATACTGGGGCACCCCAAGGTGACACATTTGGCAATATATACCTCTTATTTAGAAGCTCTTCAATTTGCATCTGTAATTCCTTCATCTCTGGCGTACTCATCCTATAAGGAGTCTTGGATACATGTGTTGCTCCATGCATAATACTTATAGATAAATCAATATCACTTTTCGGTGGCAACCCCAGTATCTCTTTAAAGACATCCTCAAATTATTTCAGTACTGCAAAGTCTTCAACATTTGACAATGTGCCTCCTCCATGTGTGTTGCAAAAACTTGACATCCTTTCCTGTAGCTTTTCTTCAGTTGCAAGAATGAAACTTCTATAATAGTTACAACTCTTGGAATGCCTTGGATTGTTCTTAAGTTTCCTGCCTCATGCAAGCAAGTAAATTCCTTATTTTAATAGTATAGAACGACATGATGTTGGTCCAACCAATCCATACCAATAAAGAAATCATACAATCCCAAATGTATGATATTCAAATCAAATTGTGTGTGCAGTCCATTCATTTCCATTGGACATGCCTTAACCATCTAATAAATTTTCCTTTTTGCTCTTGTAGCTAACTGCACCAACCAATGTTTTCCAAGCTTGCTTCTTCGTAATTGGAATCTTTCCACCATCATAGGATCTAGATAACTATGACTAGCTCTTGAATCAATTAAAATAACAATGGGTTGGTCATTAATCTTACTTTCCACTTCAGTCATGTGCGACTGAAACTCAACTTGCCTGTTATCCAGGGTTGCATAAATCCTAGGTACATTTCTTCCCATGTCTTCAACTATCACAGCTTGTTGTACATTGTGCGTAGTCCTCACTTTTTCACCTCTTTGATGGAAATATCTGCACATATGATCTCCACCACAACCCCAACATTGACTAGATTGTTTCCTTGGTTTTTTTCTCACTGTCTCTGTCATTATGGGCTCATTAAGAGTTGGTTGTCCTTGTGCAATATTTTTGAAAAATGGTGGCTTAGTCCCCTTCTTCCTATGTTCCAACTTGCATTTCATCTTGTCCTCCCAAGCCTTTTGGAAATTCGGTCTTCCTCTTTACTAATAATAAATACATTTAGTGTGCCTTATAGTTTCCTCCAATGTCTTGGGGTCATCATATTGTATCTTGTCACTAATAAACGATGGCATCCCACTCAGGTACCTCTAAATTTTAACTTTCTCATCATTGAAAAATGCGACATATTTCAGAAGCTATAAGAATCTTCTTTCATACTCATCTATTGTCATACTCCCAATCTTGAGTTCAAAGAACTCCTTCATTTTCTTGTCATAGTATCTCTTGGTTAAGTATTTCTTTTGAAAATACCTCTTGAACTCCCTCCAAGTAACCTTCTTCTCATCAATATGTTTCACTTGCATGAACTGATCCCACCACATTGATGCTTTTCCTTTTAGCTGATAGATAACAATTCTCCCTTCTGCATGTGCATAATAATTATGAAGCTAGAAGTACTTCCTCATACCCAACAACCAGGTCTTCGCATCTTCATCCTTCTTATGCTCACCGTTAAAGGTAGGAGGCTTGATCTTATTCATTTCTCCCTGTATCTCGTCCACCTCATTCCTTCTCTTATTTTTTCTGCTAGGAGATGGACTTGAGCTACTGCACGCTTTCCTAAATGAATGCTTTTGTGAGTGGGGGTGATTCCTTTCAACACTTCTCCTTTCTCTTATTTTCTCATCATGAGACCTGGGACTTCTTGATCTACTTGAATCTGTCTCCTTATCTATTTTATTTTCTATTCTATCCAAGCTTTGCATCAACTTGATATTGAAGTCATCTTCTTGTTCCTTGGCTTTCGTAAGCCTTTCATTATCAACTTTATAGCTTTGGACATCTTTTTGTAGTCCCTTTATGGTTTCTACCAAGTTTATGCACTCCTCCTTGGATTATGTACCATCAACACCCAAACCGACATACAAATCCCTGAATTCATCATCATGGTTGTAAGCTCTCTGTGCATCTTCCATGCTTTTTGACTTTCTACATTGATTTTGTCATGCTCTATTCGTTGTTAATTCTGCAAAAT
>JZKD02S0766338.1:21809-37703 GCA_000966675.3 Picea glauca
TCTACCAGAAACTGACTCAAAGTGTTCACAACAAAACAAATATCTGGTCTGGTGTTCGTCAGATACATCAACGATCCAATGATATGTCTATACAGCATAGCATCAATCAATTATGACGAAGTGTCGACCAAGAGCTTCAACTTTATTTCCATGGGTGTATTCATGGACTTGCATTCCAACATATCAAATCCCTTCAGGATTTCAATTGCATACTTCCCTTGGTTAAGGAAGATCCTCTCTGGACTCTGCCATACCTCAAGACCTAAGAAATAGTGCATTAGGCCAAGGTCTTTCATCTCAAATTATGTGGCGAGCTTCTTTTGCAATCTGTGATGATATTTTCTTCATCTTATCAAGGATACATTATCTACATATGGTAGTAACATCACTGGTTCATCATTCATAACCTTTAGATAAAGGTTAGAATCAAATTTATCCTTGGTAAAGCTCAAGCTCGTCAGGAAACTGTCAATTCTTCCATACCAAGATCTAGGAGCTTGCTTCAACACGTACAAAGTTTCCTTCAAATGGCAGACATGAGTCTTTATATGTTCAATCTTAAAATCAACTTTTCTTATTACATTGTACCAATCTGGTACACTTTCTCAGCTGCAACTCAATATGCACAATCATGTGCTAGCTCTATGTGCTCTCTGCAAATCACTATTTGTTTCATTGATTGAGAGTATGTTCTCTCCTCTTTCTGCAACTGTTCATTCTGGAACTGGGACTCTGCACCTATAGCTACTCTGAAACTGATAATGATTGCTTCATCTTCACTGTGGCTGCTAAGATTTGTGAGTAACTCCTCTTATTCTATCACGACAACAACTTCATCTGAAACTGAGAGTGGCTCAATAACTAATACTAAAGGTAGCTCTTCTTCTTTCATGGAGGTGAGTCTATCTTTCATTGTAGTTATGTATCAATGACCCAACTAATGTAATGCACCAACTGCCACTAAATTTTAAATATGGGGATTGCTCCCCTTGAATCTCATATTATATATGAATCATGGTTGTTTTGGTTGTCTTCATAAATATTGGAACTATTTCTTCAATTTCTGGAGTAAGTGTCTCATCATAGTATTCTCCCTCTTGCTGGGAGAATCCTCTGGACACACATCAAGATTTGTACATCTGCAACATGCTTGATCTATATAGATCAATATTGGAAGTCAATACCGACTTCTCTTCTAGTCTCACGGAAGAATGCATATCCTAGTCTTTTTGTCTGGCTTCCTTCTTTGTCACTGAAACAAGGGAATCTTCCCAGGAGATTTCATATCTCCTAGAAGTTTCTGAATTTACGATCTAGTCTTCTCACGACATCTGTCTCCCAATCCTGGGAGATGTGTATTCATATGATCCTTTCCGAGATTAGGCTTACTCTTGATTTATTCTAAGTCTATAAGGACTTCATCATCTCTTATAGGGTATAATTGGTGTTGAATAACAAGTCTAAATATTAAAGGCAAATTCAAGCTTCAAATGAGTTCTGCTTCCCATCAAGGTGGCTTCATTAACCTTTGAACAATTCTGCTGTGGGATCTTGATCTAACGTTTGATCATCTTTGGGGCCTTTTGCTCCTTACAATTAATCTTCATATGAGATACTATGAATCTCAAAATATAGCTTCTTCTTCATCTTATTTGGTACATTGTATATGGTCATGTACATAGTCTGCTTCATGTCTCATATAATATGTTGCCTTTTGCAACCTTCACTATAGCTTCCTCATGGTTATCACCTGTGACCTGAAACAAGGTCAACAAAACAAGAAGTGAGAATAATATCCTTTTGATTATAGTAGATAAAGCAATAGCACGAATAATCATCACAGTAGCTCCTTTAGAGCTATCACTTGTGGCTTGTCTGAAGCAAAGATCAAAAGTAAGATATAAAATACGAAATGAGGTCAACACTCTTATAGTGTTGTGATCAAACATTCCTCCATGGAAACCTGGAACTAACACATGAGGTTTCTCTTAGAGGATATGTTAGTTGTATTACACAAATGATTACATTATCTCAATATCCTCACATGCTACCAAGCATAATACTTTTCAAAGACTGCTACCTCAACTATAGTGTTTTCTTGACACTTTCATGTTTTGAATCTTATCAACTTAATCAGTCAAACCTGGAACCTAGATTTTTGTTCTCAAGAATGAGTGTGTTGCTTTTCTTCCAAGTCTCCTTCACTCAATATGACAAGTGATTTCTTCCACCTGTCTTCTGTACTAGGACAATATGCTATCTTGACAGAAGGTTGGGTTAGAGAATAAACTCTATGATCTCTACTTTCATCCATTTAATATTTTGACCAAAGGTTTTTATGATGGTCATAGCTTCAACATGCAACCCTGATCAAAATAATGTCATAACAAATAGATGTATATCAGAATAATCAAACCCGAGTTGCATTATTCTTTTGAATGCGTTGGATCTTGAGATCCTTCTGTATCTATGGCAAGAGATCCCTTCTCCTACAAATACCCTTTAAATCTTAACCGTTTAAACATGTGTGAGTACATCCCTCTGATGGCATTTTCAGGTAGTGGCATCATCTGGTAGCAACGGTAATGATCACCTACTCTTAAAAACTTCAAGGGTGACTGCAACTGGTACTACGACTGATACTTCAACTGCAATTGATACTACAACTGATTCAGAGACTGCAACTGCAACTTAGGGTTTTACGAGGAACCCCTAATTTTTCAAACTTCAAATTTTGAAATTCTGATCCAGGGGATAGATGCGCTTAGTTGAGGCGAGTAAGCTGGTGCAGTCAGATTTTTGAAAATCCAAATTTTACCCCTTCAAACTTGATCAACAGATTTTTGGACTGGTGCTTGTGGTTTTCTGATACTTCTAGTTTTCTGGTACTTCTGGTACTTCTGGTACTCTGGTACTTCTGGTACTTCTGGTACTCGGGTACTTCTGGTTTTCTGGTACCTGGTGAAAACTAGGGTTTCACTTTACGGGAGAACTAGCCACTGAAAATTTTCACTGAGGATGCCAAAGTGATCCTTGAGGAAGGGCACACTTTTCTAGATGGTTTTGGGGCTGAAATTCTTCTTCAATAAAAATCCCTAATTTTCATGNTGTATATGGTCATGTACATAGTCTGCTTCATGTCTCATATAATATGTTTCCTTTTGCAACCTTCACTATAGCTTCCTCAGGGTTATCACCTGTGACCTGAAACAAGGTCAACAAAACAACAAGTGAGAATAATATCCTTTTGATTATAGTAGATAAAACAATAGCACGAATAATCATCACAGTAGCTCCTTTAGAGCTATCACTTGTGGCTTGTCTGAAGCAAAGATCAAAAGTAAGATATACAATATGGAATGAGATCAACACTCTTATAGTGTTGTGATCAAACATTCCTCCATGGAAACTTGGAACTAACACACGAGGTTTCTCTTAGAGGATATGTTAGTTGTATTACACAAATGGTCACATTATCTCAATATCCTCACATGCTACCAAGCATAATACTTTTCAAAGACTGCTACCTCAACTATAGTGTTTTCTTGACACTTTCATGTTTTGAATCTTATCAACTTAATCAGTCAAACCTGGAACCTGGATTTTTGTTCTCAAGAATGAGTGTGTTGCTTTTCTTCGAAGTCTCCTTCACTCAAGATGACAAGTGCTTTCTTCCACCTGTCTTCTGTACTAGGACAATATGCTATCTTGACAGAAGGTTGGGTTAGAGAATAAACTCTATGATCTCTACTTTCATCCATTTAATATTTTGACCAAAGGTTAGTATGATGGTCATAGCTTCAACATGCAACCCTGATCAAAATAATGTCATAACAAATAGATGTATATCAGAATAATCAAACCCGAGTTGCATTATTCCTTTGAATGCGTTGGATCTTGAGATCCTTCTGTATCTATGGCAAGAGATCCCTTCTCCTGCAAATACCCTTTAAATCTTAACCATTTAAACATGTGTGAGTACATACCTCTGATGGCATTTTCAGGTAGTGGCATCATCTGGTAGCAACGGTAATGATCACCTACTCTTAAAAACTTCAAGGGTGACTGCAACTGGTACTACGAATGATACTTCAATTGCAATTGATACTACAACTGATTCAGAGACTGCAACTGCAACTTAGGGTTTTATGAGGAACCCCTAATTTTTCAAACTTCAAATTTTGAAATTCTGATCCAGGGGATAGATGCGCTTAGTTGAGGCGAGTAAGCTGGTGCAGTCAGATTTTTGAAAATCCAAATTTTACCCCTTCAAACTTGATCAACAGATTTTTGGACTGGTGCTTGTGGTTTTCTGATACTTCTGGTTTTCTGGTACTTCTGGTACTTCTGGTACTTTGGTACTTCTGGTACTCGAGTACTTCTAGTTTTCTGGTACCTAGTGAAAACTAGGGTTTCACTTTACGGGAGATCTAGCCACTGAAAATTTTCACTGAGGATGCCAAAGTGATCCTTGAGGAAGGGCACACTTTTCTAGATGGTTTTGGGGCTGAAATTCTTCTTCAATAAAAATCCCTAATTTTCATGTATGACAATAGTGACATTTTTCTTCTTCTTGTGAAAGATGCTCTCTTCAACTTAGCTCTGATACCATGTTAAGGTTTAAGCTATTATTAGGTTTCTTTTCAATTCACTAGATAACCATAGCATAGANTCATATAATATGTTTCCTTTTGCAACCTTCACTATAGCTTCCTCAGGGTTATCACCTGTGACCTGAAACAAGGTCAACAAAGCAACAAGTGAGAATAATATCCTTTTGATTATAGTAGATAAAACAATAGCACGAATAATCATCACAATAGCTCCTTTAGAGCTATCACTTGTGGCTTGTCTGAAGTAAAGATCAAAAGTAAGAGATACAATACAAAATGAGGTCAACACTCTTATAGTGTTGTGATCAAACATTCCTCCATGGAAACCTGGAACTAACACACGAGGTTTCTCCTAGAGGATATTTTAGTTGTATTACACAAATGATTACATTAAGCATTTATCTCAATATCCTCACATGCTACCAAGCATAATACTTTTCAAAGACTGCTACCTCAACTATAGTGTTTTCTTGACACTTGCACGTTTTGAATCTTATCAACTTAATCAGTGAAACCTAAAACCTGGATTTTTGTTCTCAAGAATGAGTGTGTTGCTTTTCTTCCAAGTCTCCTTCACTCAAGATGACAAGTGCTTTCTTCCACCTGTCTTCTGTACTAGGACAATATGCTATCTTGACAGAAGGTTGGGTTAGAGAATAAACTCTATGATCTCTACTTTCATCCATCTAATATTTTGACCAAAGGTTAGTATGATGGTCATAGCTTCAACATGCAACACTGATCAAAATAATGCCATAACAAATAGATGTATATCAGAATAATCAAACCCGAGTTGCATTATTATTCTTCTTGCGTTGGATCTTGAGATCCTTCTGTATCTATGGCAAGAGATCCCTTCTCTTGCAAATACCCTTTAAATCTTAACCATTTAAACATGTGTGAGTACATACCTCTGATGGCATTTTCAGGTAGTGGCATCATCTGGTAGCAACGGTAATGATCACCAACTCTTAAAAAATTCAAGGGTGACTGCAACTGGTACTACGACTGATACTTCAACTGCAATTGATACTGCAACTGATTCAGAGACTGCAACTGCAACTTAGGGTTTTATGAGGAACCCCTAATTTTTCAAACTTCAAATTTTGAAATTCTGATCTAGGGGATAGATGCGTTGAGCTGAGGCGAGTAAGCTGGTGCAGTCAGATTTTTGAAAATCCAAATTTTACCCCTTCAAACTTGATCAACAGATTTTTGGACCAGTGCTTGTGGTTTTCTGATACTTCTGGTTTTCTGGTACCTGGTGAAAACTAGGGTTTCACTTTACGGGAGATCTAGCCACTGAAAATTTTCACTGAGGATGCCAAAGTGATCCTTGAGGAAGGGCACACTTTTCTAGATGGTTTTGGGGCTGAAATTCTTCTTCAATAAAAATCCCTAWTTTTCATGTAYGACAATAGTGRMATTTTTCTTCTTCTTGTGAAAGATGCTCTCTTCAACTTAGCTCTRATACCATGTTAAKGTTTAAGCTATTATTAGGTTTCTTTTCAATTCACTAGATAACCATAGCATAGATAGGATCACTGAGAAATACACAATCACAAGAGACACATCATTTATCYTGGGAAACCCTCATGGGGGAGAAAACCCAACAAAAGCTTTCTTAACAAAGATAGCCAATACAATGCCAAGCAAATAAACCAAACAATACARAAAGTCCTCTCCCAAGTATGTGCTTCTCTCTCTCTTCCTTCTTCTCCAACTGCAGCGCCAAACTTGCGCTCTAATGAACAAGTGAGTGTGTGTCCAAATGAGGCGCTAGACTCTTTATTTATACAATCTGACACATGTGGATGGAGGTGTCTTTTCACTGGCAGGACCAACTTCTTATTCTGGGTGGTTATAACCACCTTTAATATATTCTGGGGTCGACTTCTCATTCTGCCTATTACAATTAGGGTTTGACCAATTCGCAAAAGGGGATTTGGTCATTTCCAATACCCGACATGATCAATCTGCAAAAGGGGATTGATCTACTGAATAATACATCAATAATAATTAGAATACTCTTTGCAATTACAATATTTCAACAAGGAGAAGGAGGGTGTACTTTTGAGGAGAGATTGAGGGAAGGTGAAGGAGCATGCATCCCAAGGAGGATTTCTTTGCTTGAGGAAAGAGATACAAAAAGAGGGACTTGGCACACATCCCTAGGAGAGGTATTGGCATGCAGTCCAAGGAGCATTTGCAACATTTAGCAGTCCATACAACAACTACAATAGAGGTCGTACAACAATGTTTTGTTGGTCGTACAACAAGAAGATGCACAAAAATTGAGGTTGTGAGTATACAACAAGAGTGGCACAATTTTCTATGCTAGTTTGATGAAGTTTTCTATTCTGTTTCGTACTGATTCTCTTGGCATGAGTTTCTATACATTTATGTGATTGTTTGTGGAGGTTTACTAGTTTTTCTGGGCTGTACTAGCCATACAGTTGAGGCAATCTACCCTAGTTATAGTCTGGTACAATTTGTATTGAAGGACGACTTGCTGAAATAAGAGATATTCTATGTTGTAATGTTGATGCTTATTGCTGTTATATAAACTTAGATTTTCCTTGAGCAGAACACAGAGCTTTTTATCCTCAAATCTGTCCCTAATTTTCTGTGTATTTTTCAAATGGTAATGCACATATTTTTGTGCCAAATGAGGGTTACAGCCTGCTGATATATGAGTTATTTCCGCTGCTATTTTATTTAAGAACTAATCTATTAGTATTTTTGTCCATAAAGAACAATAGTATGACTATTGGATATTTATAGGAGGATGAAATCTAATTTAGTCTAAGTGGTATAATGAAATAAGATGTATTTTAACATGGTATCAGAGTAGGTGCTCTGAAGTTCAATGGGTATCATTTGGCACTTGGGACAGCAAGTGAATTGTTGGTGTATTTTCTTGAAGAAGGAAGAAAAGGTTCTTTGTCAGGTGGAAAAAGATGACTTCCAACATCAGGTTTGAAGATAGGTTGGAGGGATCTCCAACTACTTGCAGTGGAAGGTTAGAATCAACAGTTTTCTAAAGGAGAACAAATTGTGGTCGTTTGCGAACACCATTGTACCTGTACCTGCTTCAGATCCCATGACTCTTGATGTTCATGAGGTGAATGAAGCTAAGACTCAGAGAATCATCTTGGATGGGGTCAAAGACCACCGTATTCCACACTTGGCTGAGAAGAATACATCCAAAGAAATGTGGGATGCACTGAAAGGCTTGTATAAGGCTAAGAACGAGAACCGAAAAATGGCTCTCCAGGACAAGCTCCATGGAGCTAGGATGGTCAAAGGAGAGAGTGTGGCCACCTACCTCACTCGGGTTGCACAAGTGAAGGAAAAGTTGACATCTGTTGGAGAAGTCATTCCTGAGTCAGAGTTGGTGTGGATAGCCCTCAAAGGCTTCACCAAGGAGTGAGAGGTTTTCGTCAAGTGTGTGGTGGGGAGAGAGAGGCTCCCTAACTAGAGCAGATTGTGTGGAGCAGATTGTGGGATGATTTTACACAGGAGGAGATCCTGGAGGGATCTCAGGAAATGGAATTGGATGGTGCAAACGACAATAATGTTTCTCTTGTGGCAAAGGGAAATGAGAATAATACGGACATGAGCAAGGTGAAATGCTTTGCATGTCACAAGACTTGCCACTATGCTAGTCAATGTCTGAACAACAAGAAGAAGAAACCAGAACAAGAGGTGTCAGCTTCAATAGAGGTTGCAGAGTTTGCTGAGAGATATGAGAAGGAGTTCTCTCTCATGACTGGTCCTGTGGGCAGTGGGGGCCTAGTGTTAGAGGACATTGATTATTGGTTTGTGGACAATGGAGCTTCTCGACACATGACTGGGTTGAGGTCAGTTTTCCTCGATCTTACAGAGATAGATTCAGACTGTAGAGTGAATTGTGGAGTTGGCCCACAACTTGCAGTAAAGGGGGTTGGAAGGGTGAGATTCCAACTAGAGTCAGGAGGTCTTCTGGAGGTTTCTGAGGTGTTATATATTCCAGAGTTGACAATAAATTTGCTCTCAGTGTTAGCTTTGGATGATATTGGATTTGGAGTTGTTTTCTATGGTGGACATGTGTTTCTATATCCCATGGGAGCAACTGCTGACACATCAGTAAATCTGGGTGTCAAGTATGAGGGCATGTACAGGTTGTTGGGTAGACTTGTGTCGGGGTCCAGTGGATTTCTGGACTCAGATTCTGTGTCGGAGATTTGGCAGGTAGAATGGGAAAGAGAGTTGATACATGGAACTCATTCTTCTTCTGGGACTCTCAAAGGACTCATAAGGCATGAGTCGACACAGATGGATTCTCAGGAGAGTGTGCAATCTTCTAGGATCACATCTTCAGTTCGTGGTACAACAGAGGTAGTGGCAGAGGCTTTTAGTGCAATGGGAGTAGTGGCTTCCTGTTCAGAGGGAGCAAAGACTTCTAGTACAAAGGAAACAACTATGGCAGTTGATGAGATGGAGATAGATTCTGGTGGTGATACCAGAAGTACCTCTCTCACTAAGAGGGAGTGTTGAAATTTGGTAGCTTGGAGGTACTTTTGCATTGGCAACGCTCAACATGCGGAAGTGACCAATTTGTTTTTTCTCCTAGTGACTTTATAATGTGTTTTTATAAAGTGATTTTATAACGTTGGGTCTTTTAATTTTTTAATGTAAAAGTTACTTTATGATGTTTTGAGTCACTTTAATGACTTAAGTGACCTCAACGAATGATTAAGTTGTGACCGTTGATCTCAAGGGAAAGTGAAGAGTCACTTAAGGGAGATCAAGGGTTAGAGGAGTTACAATTCAAAATTTCTTAAAGGCAACTCAATAGGAAAAGGAGAGCACACCTTTGAGGAGAGCTTGAGGGAAGGTGAAGGGGCACACATCCCAAGGAGGATTTCTTTGCTTGAGGTAAGAGCTACAACAACAGGGACTTGGTACACATCCCTAGGAGAGGGATTGACACACAGTCCAAGGAGCATTTGCAACATTCAACAGTCCATACAACAACTACAGTAGAGGCCTTACAATAGTGTTTTGTTGGCTGTACAACAAGAGGAGGCACATAAATCGAGGCTGCGAGTATACAACAAGAGTGGCACGATTTTCTATGCTAGTTTGCTGAAGTTTTCTGTTATGTTTCGTACCGATTCTCTTGGCACAAGTTTCTATACATTTCTGTGATTGTTTGTGGAGGTTTACTAGCTGTTTTGGGTCGTACTAGCCGTACAGTTGAGGCAATCTGCCCTAGTTACAGTCTGGTACAGTTTGTATTGAAGGATGACTTGCTGAAATAAGATATATTCTGTGTTGTAATGCTGATGCTTATTGTTGTTGTATAAACTCATATTTTCCTTGAACAGAATAAAGAGCTTTTTATCCTCAAATCTGTCCCTAATTTTCTGTGTATTTTTCAAATGGTAATGAACATATTTTTGTGCCAAATGAGGGTTACAACTTGCTAATATATGAGTTATTTCCACTGCTATTTTATTTCATAACTAGTCTATTAGTATTTCTGTCCATAAAAAACAGTAGTATGATTGTTGGATATTTATAAGAGGCTGAAAGCTACTTTAGTCTGAGTGCTATACTGAAATAAGATGTATTTTAATACCCTTCCATCTAGGGTGGTTGATGAGATATAGACTTGGTTGTGCCAAAGTAGTCGACCCCTCCTATGCAAGTTATTATCACTAAAACTACCTCATGGAGGGAGCATGCATAAAAAAACTTGGACCCAAAAAGGGAGGTAGTCCTTTCGATCAAATCTGAAGAAGCAAGACAATTGGTTTTACTGAGCCTCCATCAACACCAATCCAATTAATTAGGTGGAAACAAATAAAAAAGAAAATCAAGAAAAAGTGTGACCTTATTAACCACCAAGATCCTCCACAAAAAATTAGAAACATAATCAACATATCTTTAGAAATTGTAAAGCAACAAGGTTAGAGCATGTGCATCACTAATTATAGTTTATAACAAAATATAGAAACTCATATAAAGAGCTAAAAACTGCATATCAAGACTTATATTGAATATACATAAATACACAATTAAAACTTAAAAGCACTGACTGGCTCTTTCCCAATCCCAAGCTCTTGGCTAGCATGGAAATTAATGATGGAAATAGGGTGATAATTGGGTTTGATCCTTGGCTTGGATGTAAAGGGATTTTTAGGTTATCTGAGGAGTTGGGGAATACTCTACATAATCAAACTTCATATTTTTTGTGTGATGCCTCATCACCACAACGACACCATCCTTGGAGGNATATACTCAATTATTAGCAGCTAGTGTAATTATTAGGAATGGGTAAATATGGATTCAGGTTGTCAAAGAATCCAGTGGATGGCTTATATGTAGTGAATCTTGGTTACTCATCCCCATTCGTGGAAAAAGCACAAGAAAAATTGAACTGGTGGTGGTCAAAGATATGGAAGTTAAAAGTTGTCACTCAAGACAAAGATTCTTAACAAAAAAAATCTAGCTAGAAATCTCTAATAAAGTATTGAACTTGAATATACTTCAAAGGAGGCCTCAATAGGGATATGTTTTCTATGTAAGGAATGTGAAAAATTATCTTTCATCTTCTAGTGGGATGCCATTTCACTTTACAAGTATGGTTTGTGGAAAAAACATTAATTGAAGGCATTGGAAAATGGAGGCAAACTCCCTATCATAGGCCTACAAGAATTGGTATAAGGACCCTACAACAAAAAATTTCAGAGCTTTCTAATCAGTGGTAAGTTGGGCTATATTGAGGTCAAGGAACATTGTTATATTTAAAAGAGTTTCTACCACTTATTAATAGGTATACTACCGAATCCAACATTGTTTTAATGACTACAAGATCACTTGAAAACAAAAAGAATTCCTAGACATATTAAGCCTCCAGAGATTGATGAGTTAGTGTCTTGGGGATATTTCAATGGTGCATTGCAAGGAAATCTAGGACAATGTGGTGTTGGGGGAGTCCTCTTTATTTCATCTACCCATCACCTCTCTTTTTCATTGGGGTTGGGAGATAGATCAAGTAATTGGGTCGAGTTGTGTGCACTCTCAACACTACTCAAAATTGTAGTGGAGATAGGTATAACCAATGTACATGGATTTGGGGACTCTAAGTTCATCATACATTTGATGATTGGTGATGTACACTTCCAACACTTGGAACTCTAAGCACGAATGGATCACGTATAGGAATAGGGAAGCATAATTACCTTGTCTTATTCAAACATCTCTTTCATGATCTTAATACAATGGTGGAACATTTTTCTAAAGTAGGGGTCTTGTTATAGTTTGGGGTATTGAAAATGTAGGAGCTTAGGGAGGGTGTTCAAATTGAACACTAGCTTGGTTCTTTCTTATTATTTTTGCATCCTTGGAACTGTGAAGTGGGTTTGATTCTCTATGGTGAGTTAACTAGATTTTGATATGGATTATGTATGATTTCATGCATTGATCAAGTTTTGAATTGTAGTCTATAGATATAGAGGTTTTTCAAGTAGATCATGTTCAAGATCATGGCAATTTTAATACTTGCCTTCACGCTATAGGAACTCATAGAATGTAATATTAGATTTCAATATTTGAAATAAAAATATGTAATATACCAGATATAAAAAATATGCAGAACATAAATAAAATTCTGGAAATGGTAGAATAACAACAATATAACCAGAACAATTACCACAATAACAATGAAATGATATAAGAATAACAACACAAATAACAATTTGATTCTGAGAGCAATGTTCACGGGCCTCTTCAAGGGGGAAACCTCTAGTCGATAAAAGCTCTATTACAATAATATCCAAGCTAGGGTTCTCATACCCTCGACTCCTATTTATAATAAATATGTCTATCAAAAGAAGCATCTAGAGGAAGATTCTTCTAGAGGTGAAAGATTCTATTAGGTCTTATTAAATTCGAATAATTATATTTTATTTCAAGGCCTTATTAATTTTAACCTTTATTACATCCGAATATATTGTTCTACCTATGTACGGGTTAGGACCCTAACATGCCCTCCCCCTTAAAAACAACCTTTTCCTCAAGGCTTGAGATATGGAAATCGCTGCAGAATGGTAGCTGGTTCCCAAGTGACATCTGCTGGATTTGTTTCTTTCCACTGGACTAACACTTCCTTGATGGTTCTATGATGCAGGCGATGCCCAAACTGGTCCAAAACTACTTGTGGCTGTAGCCAAATGGATCCTTCTTCGTCTAACTTGGGAAGGTTGATTTGAATTTGACACTTAGTTCCAATCACCTTCTTTAAGCATGAAACATGAAAAACAGGATGTAGCTTAGAATGACTGGGCAATGCTAACTGATAGGCCACCAGTCCCACACGCTTGAGAACGGTATAAGGACCATTAAATTTAGGCACTAGCTTCTGATAATGCTTGGCCTTGAGGGAATTTTTCTTGTAAGGTTGCAGTCAAAGAAACACCTGATCCCCTTCTGCAAATTGACGTTCAGAACGACCTTGATCTGCTTGTTGCTTCATGCGATTCTATGCCATGACCAAATTCTCTTTGAGGGTGCAGAGAATAGCCTCTTGAATTGTAAGCATTTGGTCAACTGCCTGGACCTTCGAGACACCAGGTAAGTATGAGAGAACTGAAGGTGGATTTTGTCCATATACCACTTCAAAAGGAGTCACGTGTGTAGCTGTATGGTATGAAGTGTTGTACCACCATTCAACTAGGGGTAACCATTGAGACCACTGATTTTGATTTTCCGAGGCAAAACACCTAAAATATGTTTCCAAAAACTTGTTGACAACTTTCGTTTGACCATCAGTCTAGGGATGATAAGCTGTGCTGAGATGCAATTGGGTGCCTTGTAGCTTGAATAGTTCCTGCCAAAAATTGCTAGTGAAAGTTGGGTCACGATAAAAAAACAATAGAATGCGGCATGCCATGAAGCTTGAAGACCTGATCCATGAAAAGTTGAGCCATCGTGGATGCTGTAAATGGGTGTTGAAGAGGAAAAAAATGATCATACTTGGAAATGCAATCAACAACCAACATGATGACGGATTTATTTCCTGATTTGGATAAGCTTGTAATAAAATCCATAGAGATATCCCTCCAAATAGCAGGTGGAATCAGAACCGGTTGTAGTGTGCCCGAAGATTTGAATGTTTCACCCTTGTTGCGTTGACACACATCACATTCAGTGACAAAATTATGAATGTCTTGTTTCATACCATCCCAAAAAAAAAAAAAAAAAAAAAAAAAAAACGTTTGACCCTATCATAGATTTTGGTAAACTCGGAGTGCCCAACATTGGGTGTACCATGAAGCTCAGAAAGTACCGTGGATTTAAGTTTTGATTGTTTACTTAAGTACAAACGACCTTTGTATTGAAGCTCATCATGGAGCCAAGAGTACCCTGGGGAAGATGGAGCATTGGACTGTAATTGTTGGATCATATTCGAACTTTTGGGATCATGTATGCATTCCTGGCGAACAACTTGGAGCCAATCTGGTACAATGAAGGAAAGAGAAAAAAGGGATCCTTCATCTTCATATTTTTGGGAAAGTGCATCCACAACCACATTGTCTTTTCCCTTATTGTAAATGATCTCATAATCGTATCCAAAGAGCTTAGTCACCCATTTTTGTTTCTCCAGGGAGGAAATGCGTTGTTCCATAAAATACTTGAGGCTTTGATGGTCTGTCTTAATTTGGAAGTGTTGCCCCAATAGATAAGGGCGCAAAAGATCAACGACATGCAGAATAACCAACATTTCCTTTTCATAGATTGATTTGCCCATATTTATTTCAGACAATTGTTTGCTGGTAAAGGCCAAAGGCTGACCCTCTTGCATAAGGACAAGACCAATTCCTTTCCCCGAAGCATCACATTCCAAGGAAAAGGTATTTGTGAAATCAGGAAGGGCCAGGACTGGAGTGCTGCACATGGCCATCTTCAAGGTTTGAAAAGATTGAGCAACTGCTGGAGTCAAAGTGAAAGTGTTCTTTTTTAGGAGTGTAGTGAGAGGTGCTGCAATCTTTCCATAATTCTTAACAAACTTGTGATAATGATGTGTTAAGCCCATAAATCCATGTAAGCTCTTGAGAGTCTTTGGGTGAGGCTAGTATTGAATAGCTTCAATATTTTTAGGATCCACCCTAGCGTCGTCTTTTCCAACCAGATGACCCAAGTACTCGACTTCTAAGGTGCCAAAAGCACATTTAGACTATTTTAGAAAAAGTTGGTGCTAAGAGAGCAGATGAAGAACTAGATCCACATGATAAAGATGGTATGTCCAGGTTTTTCTATAGATGAGGATATCATCAAAGAAAACTAAGACAAAATGACAGAGAAAAGGACGAAAGACATGATTCATGAGGCTTTGGAAGGTGGAGGGGGCATTACACAAGCTAAAGGGCATGACCAAAAAATCATAGTGGCCCTCATGAATTCTAAAGGCAGTCTTGGGAATGTTTGCCTCTTTCATATGTATCTAGTAGTATCCATAACGAAGATCAAGTTTAGTAAATAACTGGGCAACACTCAATTCATCCAAGAGGTCATCAATGACATGAATGGGAAATTTGTCTTTAATGGTAAGTTTTTTGAGGGCACGAAAGTCAGGACACATTCACAAAGAACCTTCTTTCTTTAGGACCATGACCATAGGAGAAGAGTAGGGACTTGTACTAGGGCGGATAACGCTTGCGTTAAGGAGTTCCTGCACCATTTTCTCAGTTTCATTTTTTTGGGAAAAGGGGTGACGATACAAATGAATATTGGGAGGAAGGCTTCCTGGTACAAGGGGAATGGAATGATCATGAACACCACAGGAAGGAGGGAGTCCCTGGGGAGTGGAAAATACCACTTGATGTTTATAAAGGATGGATTGGAGGTCTTGCGGCACCGAGGGTGTCTCTGTTGCTTGTATGGCATGGAGTTGGGAAATAACACCAGAATGACCTTTTTTGAGAAGCTTTTCCATGCGATGGGAACTAATGATATTAGGTGAATCGATGGTGATGCCTTGGAACTTATATTGTTGGCCCTCCTGGTCGAATTGCATGGTTAATTCCTTAAAACCCATGAGAGTGGGGCCCAAATTCATTAGCCAATCTGCACCCAACACAATGTCAGAACCGCCCATGTCGATCGCAAACATATGATATTTCAGGTGGTAGTCACCAATTTGGAGACACACATTTTCACAATGCCCTCCACATTTCATGGAGCCACAATTGGCAATCATGATTTGGAAATTATTGACTGCATGGATGTAGCA
>JZKD02S0766338.1:55925-69864 GCA_000966675.3 Picea glauca
TATTATACAATTGAAATCCAACTATTTTTTTGGGACTTTAATGTTACGTTGTAATATTAAACCAATCTCCACCATAGATTTGTAGATCTAACGGTTGTTGTAGGTCTGTGGGTTGATTCCATAAGTTTTATTGACATCTACGATATTAGCTAGCATCCAGAGCAGGTATTAAAATGTCCATACCTATGTGGCATAAGGCATGAAGTAATTTGGTAAGAATCCATTCTGAAATGTTTTATTGTCTTAATGTTATGCACAAAATTTTGAAAGGAAGTTGTATGCCATGGATACCCAAGTAGGGATGATTCATAAAGAAAACTTTGATCGAATCAGGTTAATCAAGAAACTGATAGAGGAGATGAATGCGACCCATTCATCAGAGGGAAAATCGATCTCAGTCATTAGATCGACTTAAAGATCCACTGGAGTTAACAGATCAAACACCAGCCGTTCGATTAGATTGACGGTCGGGGATTATTGTGGAGCGCAAAGGAGAAATTAATGGACGTACTAGTTCACGGTCCGCAATCAACCAACACCGTTGATCTCGTCAGGGTGGATGATCAACGACCACGATTAAAAGAGTCGGGCGAGCACTTTTCAAATTGCGGAATTTGAAATCTCCGATAAAGAGTGAGCGTATTGGGGTTCCACAATCGTTGTGAACCATTGATATGTGAACTATCAGTGGGTGAAACTACAAGGAACCCACATGTTAATGTTGCGTAAACTCGTACTGTGATTGGGTTTTGTGGGTGATTTGCGAGTCCAATTTTGAATTCTGTCGGCATTTAAGAAGGATCTGGGAGGGTTTAACTTCGACCTTGCATCATTGTAACCCTTGAAAGAATTCATGAACTAATATGTATGCATTGACCAATCAAGGAATGATTGGAAACAAAAGTGTTCATAGACAACACATTGATTTAATGCATTGAGAAGATGCATGTGGTAAAATAATGGGGCATGTATAGGGCTTCCCATTGTGGAAGAAGTATCTTCTAGTACTCTACAGAGTTGTACAATTGGAAAAGAGAGAAATTAGGTGACCCTAAATGTTGGTACCCTGATTATTGGTAAGGAAAGAAATGCTTAAAGGAATTCATGTGAAACTTTGAGTTTCATGAGTAGTGATTTGAGGCTGTGGTCGATTCAGAGAAAAAAATATGGTTCTGCTATAATAATAAATATGGACAAAGAATCCATATGGTAATAAGTGGGTTGAGTTCCAACACCCCTTGGAAAAAGTGCGTGACATGAAATATACTAATTTAAAACCAATGTAGGGGTACATTGGGTATGGATGTGGTCATGGAGATTGGCACACTGATTAAAGTTATTTGATATCTGATTTGCATTTGGAAAAAAAATTAGTATGTTGAAAGGATGCATACATAAAAAATGATATATTTCCTTTTGGCTTTGTACCCTTGCTTAGATAAAATTGATTGTTAGTATGCCCAGTTCTGAAATTGTTTGCGAGCCACTGCAAGTGTGCAATGAAAATATAAAGTGCATGGAAACTAACAATTTGTTTGGCTGATTGAAGTTGAAAGTGCAGGAAGAAAAGAGTCTTGGATATGGAAATGTTGTAAGCCCATAATGAAGACCAATTTCCTGTTGAGCCAAACTACTATGGGGATGAAAGCCCCATATTTTTGGATCTGGTTCCTGTGCAGAACATATCTGAAAATAAACGAGGAAATTGGAAAATCTGTGGGTGATAGATTTGCAATAAAATTATGAAATTTAAAATTTATGATGATATAAATTTCTGTATACCTGTGATACAAGTGAGAAGAAAAGATTTGTCCAGAAAGGACAAATGAAGGCTGCCAATATGGAAAGCGTGAAATATGATACTAATGAGACATGAGAACCTCGTGGTTAGCCATGATCGCCCTAGAACATGTTGTGTTGTGGTAACACAAGCCAGAGGGATGCCTCGATAGAGAAAGTCTGAGGGACGCCTCGACTGTAAGGCTCAACGAAGTCTTTAGAACTCTTCTTATGTGAGAAAGCCTTGGAAAGGCAAGATGGATTACCTAGAGAACTATATAGTAGAGAAGGGGATGCCTGATCTTGGTTCTGGAGGGTGAGTGACCACAAGAAAGATGAGACTTTGACGATTCTCATACACTATTGATTGGGATCATGCACATAATGGGTATGTCTAGGAGAAACAGTGGGATAAGATAACGAGACAACCACGTGGATACAAATCCATGAACAACACAATTGAGCATTGTGCTAAATTATGAAAATTTTCCTCTTGAATTTTATGCAACAATAAGATGTTTTTCACATAAAAATATGATTAATATGCTTGTTGTCCAAGATTATTGAAGGCAAGTGACACATGTTAAGAGTCTAGAAAGAACTTGACCAAGGAAGAGGATAAGGATTTGTGAAGCAACTAAATGAAAATAGCATGACAAGTGTTACTGAGAAAGAACACCGAGGACGATGTTCCTTTTAAGGGGGGGGGGGATTGTAACACCCCTATTTCCCACATCTTGTAATTAATCGTTAATTATGATTACCATGCTAAGGCATGTGAATGATGTAAATGTATTATTGTTTATATTTTCCAAATGACTGACTGTGGGGGTGAAGCCTTGAAGTACTGGCCATGATATCACTAGAGGAAAGAATGGGAAAACTATAGAGAGAGTTCATTATGTCAAATGACCCCAAATTTTCCCTTTGATGAGGATAATAAACCTCCTCTGGTTCCCAAGGATAGGAATCAATTAATGAGAAAGGACTGGTGGTTGAACCATCAACCACCCCATGAATGGAAGCATGGTCTAACAGAAGAATGTCAGCCCGAAGCACCACAGAGTCTTGCAGACCCAGGCTGACCGAAGTTTCCTTCTGACAAAAGGAAGGAGAACCTTCCCAAGGAGGGATGTGTGTGGAAGGAATGTAGACATACAAAAAAGAGAGGAGAATGCACTGATATCTCTAGTGGGGAATGAGCAGAAGGCTGCGAGCTTGATGCTAAGGGAGCATTTGATAAACCTCGCAGAAGCTGTGATAGAGAAAGGATCTCTGAGAATTGGCATAAATTCCCTAGTGATATCATGGCTTGGCATGGGGGTGGCCAGAGCGCTAAGAATGAATAAATATGACCTTATGGCTGGGTGGAAAGGTGAACACCCATAATTAGTTAGTTGGCTGCAACTTGAAATAGACAAGTATTCTCATACCCTGTGTAATTGAACTATCACTGTAAAATAAAGTTGAATATTCTGTGAATGTTTAGGGATATGCATGTTTGCTTGATAGATACACTGTGTCCATTTTATTTCTTCTTTATTGTGTATTTAGGCAAGTAATAAATTACATGGTTCAGACATGATTTGTACTCATAAATGCTCGAGCCCCGTGGTGGCTTAAGTTAGAGAAATGGAACTGTGAGGTCATCGACCTTGGGCACAGTTTCATGTATGCACGTCTACACTTCCATTTGTTTTGGGTCTCCTGGAAAAAGGGGTCTATCAAAACATAGGAAAGGTAGTGAAAATATGCACAAAGTCTGTACGACGAGGGTAGAGACCGAGAAGCTCTTAGGTTCTAGAGTTGGTGAACGAGCGCGAGGGGTGCGCAAGAGATTTTTCTAAGTCTTAAGTTGAGGAGAAAGAGTGCAAAGTGCATATCAGTGCCTAAGTCTTTCAGAGCTGACGAAGCTCAGGAAGGATATCGAGATTTAAGTCTCGAAAGAGAGGATTCTCTTGTTTGAAAGACAAGCGGATGAGATCCGTTCAGGAGGAGCCAAGGTTTGTCACGACCGTTGGATTTGGAGAAGGAGGGTGAGTGTTATCCCCTTGAACCATTCATTATTCATGAGTTCGACGAATTTTGGGTGATTTCCATAAAGGAGATAGATCCTCCGAAGTCTCAGAGCCCAAAGTTAATCTGGGCCGTAGATCTGAGTATGCCCAAGAACTGTCCCACCATCAGATCTACAATGTAGTCAACCCGACGTTGACCGCTTCAAAAGAACATAGGTTTTGTAACACCAAAACCCCCGAAGGACAAACTTACGAAGTAATGTGGACCGTGGATCTAAAGATCCTTTGGGATTCATCTCAACCGCTCGATCGAGGGACACGTGTATCAGATCAAGATAATGTGGGGGTCCATGTGTCGATTGACAATGTTTCCAAGTATGGTGACCTCGTGGCATGGTAAGGGGACATCGATGACTTGAGGCAGGTGCCACGTATTCTTACTGGAGTGTTTTGGGATGAAAAGTGTCCCTTTAGGAGTGGCCCAACAATGGGACCCAAGGGACCCTTGAGAAGAAGTTACGAGCTGTAGATCTCTAGGGTTACGTGGACACCCTCAGATCGTTAGATCTATGCCGAGGTCATCCCAATGTTGACCACTTTGGGAGAATGAAGGTGTTGCACCTCCAAAACTCTCGAAGGCCAAATTTATGAATTAGCGAGGACCACCGATCCTCGGATCCTTCAGGATCCCTCTCAACCATCGATATACAGGGGACGCGTGGTGCCTGATCCTATAATCCAGAGACTTGGCACTCCGAAGGAACTTGGCCGAGAGTATTTAGAGTGTGAAGACTCCTGAAGTCACGAACGACAGAGTAAATCTCAGTCATTGACAAGTAGGGGACGCGTGGTGCCATATCCTATAGTCCGAAGACTGGGCACTTCGAGGGATTTGAGATGTGGTGATTTGATAAGCTCTGAAGCCTGGAGTTGCGAAGCAAAAAGATCCATGGATCTATGGATCTACGTCGAGAGATATCGACTGTGAGATCTGAAGGATGTTAGTAGGACGTTGACACAGACTATCAAAGATAGATCAACACCTCTGAAAAACAAGTGTCTAAATGATTTGATTCAGCTCTGAATATTGATGTCTACAATAAGACCTTGCTATCATAAAAGAGAATTAGGTTTGTGATGAATATATGAATGAATGAAAACTGAACTATCTCAACATAAACTCAAAGAGCAAACCTTAGTATGCCTTTGCTTCTATCCTCTCTTGTTCCTCCCTTTCCATTTGCTTTTAACAAATTAGAATTGGTTGAAGAAGTTGAACCAATTCATTAGTTAAGTTAATTAAAAGACTCAACTAACTTTAGTTAGGGGGAATAGTAATAATTATAATAAGGGTCATAATAAATAATAACTAGTAGGTGGGACCCCTTGTGACCCCCTTTTGTTCACAACAATCATAACAATCATAACATAACCATTATTTAAGCAAAACACACCTCCGTGTGCCTCCCATCAACCTATTCACTTTTGACAATTTAAACTCATGAAATTTGAAATTATTTAAAAAATAATACTCATATATCCAAAATAAACATGTTTTCCAAAGATCCTCGAAGTCATATGTCATAAAACAATAGATATAATAAAAACTCAAAAACCATATTTCCCAGTCTGTGATGCAACCCTTCCTTGATTGCTGCTGTCACCTCTTGATTTCCCTGAATTTGCCTTTGGCTGTACAAATATTTTAGGCCTAATTTCATTGATCACATGGGAACAATCGTCCCTCAAATGCATCTATGAAGACACAGATTTGTTAGAGCCATTGTAGGGTGAGGAAGGGGCAACAATGTCTTTTCCTTTATCAAGGGCATGGTGGGCCTCAATTTTCAATCTCTTACTATCATGGGAGGATTGCATTGGTGATCAGGGGCAGCTTGGGCAATGGGGTTAACCAATGTAGGAGTAGGCAAAGACAAGTTGGGCCAACCACTATGTTGGGAGACTACCGAGTGGACAATCTCCTGCCATCCATCATTTTTAGGGACCTCGGGTTGTAATGAGACATGAGGAGGTACATGGATACTGGGTACTTGCGGGGCTTGGAAAGGAGGCCTTTAAAGCCTAGGTTAGACTATTCCCTGCCCAATCCAATTGAATAATCTGGCATGAAACAATTGGCCAAGCTCTTGTGAATCAACATCAAAATGAATGGAGAACCTAGGCCTTCTTGGGCCTCAGTTCCAATTACCTTTACCTCTGTTTCCTCGACCATGGCTACCTCGACTGAAAAAACTCATCTTGCATGCGTGATCATTTAGAAAATAGTCTTTTAAATAACCATTGTTGGCCCTTGACCAAGTTTTGGGAGATCCTTGGTCACGTATGACCTATTTTTGGAAATTCGACAACACGTCAAAGGAGGAGAGCAAGACGAAGCAGAGATCGCAGAATCTTGACCCCTTTCTTAGGGATTTTTGGGTTTTGGGATCGTGTAATGAGTATGGGAATGTCGGCCCATGGGTTTACCCATGCTTAGGCCCACTTTTGTAATATAAATAGAAGACTAGGCAATTTAATAAGGAGTGAGTCAGTCTTAAGCAATGCTAAGTGCTAGTGATCGATCTATGTGATCAAATGATTGTAGTTCTTTGTGAATACTAGGTAAGACTTGCAGAGCTAAGTGCAAGTGATTGTAATAGATTGTGGAAGGCTTTGTGCTATGACACAAGGAAGGAGGGTCTAGCGAGATGCACATATCTCCTGTCCTATGCGGAGTAAGGTTTTTGAGGCTCTGTGCATGTAACCGATTGAAGAAAATAATAGAAGACGAAGAGTTGGTGGACGTAGCCCCAGGGTGGGGGTGAACCACGTACATGTTGTGTTGCTATGATTTGTGTGATGTGATGATGTGTTCATGTGTTTATTTGCTTAGTGCTAGATGAATGATAGATAGATCTGTTCATGCTTTGTGCATAATGATATATATGGATGGTATATCTGATCTATGTGAATGTGCTTAATGCTTGAATCTGTGCAATCTAATATATATTTTTATTCTAAGTGATGTTAGACATCTTAGATCTGGGTGAATACTGGGATGCTTTGTTTTATCTGTGGAGTAGATACTAGTTGAATGTTGATGAACTAAAGTTGCTAAGTTCTCTGTTAAGTACTAGAATCATAGATCTGTGTCCAAGCTAAGGTTGTAGACATCTGAGTCCTGCAACCACCCCTGCCTCTACCTCGGTGAGACTTCATCTTCTTCGCAGGTGTTTATGAAAGGGCCGGTAGTTAGGGTTTTGTTGGTGCACGGTTGTAGCATTGAACCTTGGGTCTGCCCCTGTGCCAACAAATGGTTCCATTGCCGGGACCTGAAACTGTGATTGTTGGGAACTAAGGAAGAAAAAGCTTTGTGCAAAGATCCGACCTGAAACTGTGATTGCTGGGAAATAAGGAAGAAGAAGATTTATGCAAAGATCTGACCTAAAACTATGATTGCTGGGAACTAAGGAAGAATAAGCTTTATGCAAAGATCCGACCTGAACTGTGAAAGCTCTGTGTGTAGATATGTTGCCCTAGTGCGCAACATTTTGCTTGACCTGCAGAGCTCTGTGCCAATAAAAGAGGTCAGATATGAAGAAAAGAGGTAAGATATGGAAGTTTTGTACTTTGATAAAGGTAAGAATAGTGAAAAGTTTTAGATCTGAAAGCTTTGTGCTCTGTAGAAGTAAGATAAGTGGAAATATTTGTTTCTAAGGTATGGATCTAGGTATGTTTGATAAGATTTGTCCTAGCTTGAAAACTAGAGCACTAATAGATGAAAGAAGATTTGATATAAGTAGATCTGACAAGAGTAGTGAAAGATATGTTATACCTATGCATAGAAAGAATGTTTGGACTAACAAATGGATGCAGGATCCTAGAAATAATTTTTTGCAGGTTAGCTATCATGATCCTAGTGCACAATATAGGAAAGGTTGGGGATCATTTAAAAGAAAGAAAGGATTAACCCTCTGTTACAGTTGCAGAAAACCGAGATATATTGCTAAGGAATGCCTTGGAAGAATACCTAGTTGTCTCTGTTGTAAAGCTATGAACCATGAAGTATTGGATTGCCCTAGAATGATTGCTAAGGTTGAAAGAATGAATATGAACCAGGAAAACCCTAAGTCAGATACATAAAATAAGATTATAGCAGAACCCCAGAAAGAATCAGGGAAAGTATTGCTACAGATGACAGAAACCCTGAATGACCACCGACATGTCAGCTTATCAGAGATCTTCAAAGAAAAAGAATGCATTGAAGCAAGAATAGGAGACTTTGACATTGTCTGTGTTCTAGATGAGGAAACACAGGTGAATATTATGACATAAAGAACTTGGGAGATTCTAGGAAAGCCTGCTATGATTCCTTCATTGGGAGGAATAGGATTATTCAGAGGAAAATTGATAAACCTATGTGGAAAACTCGCCCAGATACCTATGAATGCCAATGGAACTTCAACAGAGGAGGATTTCGAGATTTTTAAATTTATTGAGAACAATGCCCCATTCACCATGTTACTAGGAAAACCTTGGATTGAAAGAGATCAGGCCAGAAGGAAGAAAGAAGAAGAAGTCTTAGAGCAGAAGGAGCAAGAGTTAAAATATTTCATGACTGGAAGGATTGCACACTTGATTGAAGAACATAAGGATGAATCGAAGCTAGTTAACACCAAGAACTTGGATGCCGAAGTTGCAAGAACACTAGAAGGCCCACAAAAGATTGAAGTACCTATCCAAGGTAAAGAAGAAGTATTGCTTGCGAATCCTAGGGAAGAATCTCAACAACGCGAAGTAACTATGCCAACAGAAGATAAGAATCAAAATGGAAAAAGGAATACCGGGACGAAACTCACTGGGAAAGAGGATAGAAAGCTAAGTAAGAAGAGATCTAAGATCGACAAGTTACAGAAGGTTCCAGAGGGAACTTCGCAGAAGGGAAATTTGCAAAATTGGAACTTCGCCAGGATAACAGAACAACATCACATGGCACTTAGCCATGGCGAAGTGATATATCCATTGGGAATAGTATAACCATTAGACCAACCCCCCCCGAACGAGTATAAAGGAATTTATGGTTTGCCACCAGACCGTTGGACTGCGCCGCAACAGACATAACAGAGTTAATGAAGGCTCTCACCCATTGCAAGAGATCCATTGCCAAGTTATCTATTTATCCCATCACGCCATGCACCGAGAACACTTTTTTCTAATTGTGAATCTGAGTCCGCATACTAGTTGATTTTTCACAATGATCATCGCGTTATTTCCATTTATCCCAGTACAGTGACTAGTTACTCTATGAACCCAAGATATTCAATCACGAGCACGTATGTCCGAAGAACTTACCGTAGTCGAACAATCCATGGAATAAGTCCTCATTGACCTCATGACCGAGCGATTAATATCTGAGATAATGACGTCTGCAGGTGTACAAGCATCATCGACGAGAGGAGTGCAAGCCTCTCCATCGACTGCTCGCAGAGCTGGACCATCCCGACCATCAGCAGAGAAGAGAACCAAACACAAAGACAATCTAACCATTGCGAAGTTGATCCCGTCCATATTGCCCAACTATATCCTGCCTCTGACTGACGTGGTAAATCGTGATAGTGTTCCAAGAGATTTCGAGTACACCTTGGTCACTGTGTACCTCCCGAAGGGGATACATGCAGTTCGAGCACAATAGAACAAGATCGCAACATTGAAGTTCAACGACTTCAACCTCAGAGATCGCAAGATCTATGGTATGCTCACCCTGTACAAGTACCTGATAAGGACAAAGGGAAATAAATCAAAGATAGTCCCCCAACAATGGACTATGGACCTCACACAGTCCACCCTGCTAAATGTAATGAAGATCCCACACTTCAGAAGGCACCAGAAAGTGAACGCCTATGTCAAGCTATTGCTTTCATGTTACCATGGTGGTTACTTGTGGCTAGACTGCCGTATTACAGTTGATCTGATGTTGATCCATAGGATCATAGGGTTAAGTATGCAAGGACCCGACCCGCAGAAGTTCTACCTAGGAAAAGCCATAGACTGTGCACTAGCACAGAAGATCAAGGACACATATGGCGATGTCGAGAAGGGGACGCGAGGCTACAAGGTAGCTTCCATCTAGAGTGACACAGTGCACCTAGCATGTCAACTGATAGCTGGAAAGATGGTACGAAAGAACCGACCCACACAGGTCACGGGCTTTGTCGTCGACTTCACGAGGAAGTGTGTAGAAGGTCTACAGATGAATTGGGCAAAGTACCTGGTTAATCAGCTAGAACTAGATTGCAGAGAAGAACAGGATCATGGTTATGAATTTCACTTCAGTTGGCTCCTAATCCTTATCACCTTTGTTGCCTGGGAGATGCCGTAAGGTGCGACCTTCCCAGATATTGAACCATTCGAGTCGCTTGCCACGAAGTTCACTACCCTTTGGTATACGAGTGATATGAACAAACAGTGGCAGTGGAACACTATTTTTCATACGTATTACCTTCATTTGAAGAGAGCCATAGAAGCATAACCTCACATGACTCCAAATTCCCTACAGAGGTTCCAACCCCTGATGAAGTTCTGTGTAGATCGACACTTCATCTACCTTACAGTGCGAGCCGATGAAAACAAGGAGCAACTGCAGTCATACTACAAGCTTACGGAAGATGACCTGGAGGAGATCACTAAGGACTAGTCAACATACCTCCTTATTGTAGCCAACCCTGCAGAGATGTCCGATCTTGACAGCCCAGAAACCGTGCATGATACACCTGGACCTAGAAAAATGAAGAAGACCGAAGAGGTCTAAGAAGTAAGAAGTGCCTTAGGAAAGACTGCTTCAATGTCACATGACCAAGGGGGTGATAATGAAGTAGAATAACTAAATGACAAAGGAACTGAACATAAGCCAGGCGAAGTAACACTGCCCAGAGATGAGGTTTATTCCCTAAAGAAGAGGAAGGTTTCTCCCCTGAAACCTTCTTCCCGAAAGAAATCGAAAGCCATTATGACCAAAATGCAGACTGTACTCACCACTGATGATTTTGACTTCCTCATAGCAGCCCTGAACGACGCTTCACTAGAGATCTCAGAAAAAAAAGAAGCCGAGCAGGAGGAAATGCATGATAGAATCGAAGTCAAACTTTGAGGGGTGCAACAGGCCCTTCAGTCCAGTTGCACAGTCCCCACTGCACCCCTACTATCAGGAGAAAAAGAGTTGGGATATGAGCCAGCCCAACTCCACCGACTAGTTGATACAGTCGAAGCTCGCCTTTGATGGGCACAAGAAGTAACAGAACAAGCCACCCAAGCCTTGAAACAAGTACAAGGAGAACTCGTTGAACAATGCAGAGTTGCAAAGTAATGTTTCTCTCCAAGAAAAATTTGAAGAAGAGAAAGTACAAATGTAACAAGAAAAAGAATAGTTGCTCGCAGAGAAACTCAAAGTAAAAGAAGTAGTCAACAGAGCACTTCGCTCTGTGACAGGATTATAACCACAGGCAGAAGACTGGGTCACCCAACAAGTAGAACAACTCGTAGAAGCTATCCAACAACTACAACAAAGAATAATAGACTTAGAGCTCCGCACTGTACTTGACACCCTGCAGGATGTAAGGGACTAGAGGGAAGGAACTGATAGAAGCACGGTTGAAAGAATGAAGGCCCTTTCTATGGAATGTAATCAGTTGAGTGATCGCAGTGCCTTAACATATGAGGAACTCACCGAGAACCCATAATTGAAGACACTGGACTCGCAGCTCCAAGGGACGAAGCAACAAGCAGAGGTGATACAAGCGCAGTTGAAGCCCTTGTCAGCTGTGGAAAGAATGAAATGATCACAGGAGAAATGCACTGCCCAACAACATATACACACTATCTAGAGCATAATCATGGATGTGACACAGAAACTCCAACTTGTCCAAGATAAGTCTTACCAGCTGTTCACAAAGATTGAAGGTCAAGGAGCATAATTGGAGCAGGTCGTCACTACAACTAAACAACGCCTAGAGGGACCAGTCAATGAAGTAGTCATCCAGGAGTCCGCTGAATAAGAGGCCGTGGCACAACAACAAGTCGAAGTAGCTCGAGCCAAGATCAAGGATTTTGAAGTAGAACTAGTCAGATTAGAGTGACTCGGGACGAGTCACAGGTGAGTGTTGGGGGCCTGTTGGCCCTTGACAAAGTTTTGGGAGATCCTTGGTCACGTATGACCTATTTTTGGGACTTCGACAACCTGTCAAAGGAGGAGCCCAAGACGAAGCAAAGATCGCGGGATATCGGCCCCTTTCTTAGGGATTTTTGGGTTTTGGGATTGTGTAACAGGTATGGGAATGTCGGCTCATGGGTTTACCTATGCTTAGGCCCACTTTTGTAATATAAATAAAAGACTAGGCAATGTAATAAGGAGTCAGTCAGTTGTAAGCGATGCTAAGTGCTAGTGATTGAAGGATTGTAGTGCTATGTGCATACTAGGTAAGACTTCTAGAGCTAAGTGCAAGTGATTGTAACAGACTGTGGAAGGCTTTGTGCTGTGATGCAAGGAAGGAGGGTCTAGCAAGCTGCACAGATCTCCTATCCTATGCGGAGTAGGGTTTTTAAGGCTTTGTGCATGTAACCGATTGAAGAAGATAATAGAAGATGAAGAGTTGGTGGACGTAGCCACAAGGTGGGGGTGAACCACGTACATGCTGTGTTGCTATGCTTTGTGCGATGTGTCGATGTGTTCATGTGTTTATTTGCTTAGTTCTAGATGAATGATAGATATATATGTTCATGCTTTGTGCTTAATGATATATATATGGATGCTATATTTGATATATGTGACTGTGCTTAGTGCTTGAATCTGTGCGATCTAATCTATCTCTTTGTGCTTAATGCTGATGAACTGAAGTTGCTAAGTTCTCTGTTAAGTACTAGAATCATAGATCTGTGTCCCAGCTAAAGTTGCAGACATCTAAGTCATGCAACCACCCCTTCCTCTACCTCGGGTGAGACTTCATCTGCTTCGTAGGTGTTGTCGAAAGGGCCGGTAGTTAGGGTTTTGTTGGTGCACTGTTGTAGCATTGAACATTGGGTCTACCCTTGTGCCAACAACCATACATGACAACTCTTTAAAAATATGAAATAGATTTGGATCAACAATGTATCAGACTCATGCAATCCAATCCAATCCATACAAATTGTTTCTCTGTTAATCAATGAGTAGGGGGTGAAAAAGGGTTCTGGGATATGTGAGGGGGTTGTATTGAGCGAAAATATGATATAATGAGGGGGAAAAGACATGGTCACTACTCAATGACAACAAGAATCAACTGTAAAGAAAACCAATAAAACCTCACTGCAATCCACACAAGACACTGCCACTTTAACCTACTTTAACACATAATTTCTCTTGACTGTAATCAATCTCATAACAGGGAGTGAAAAAATGAACATGGGAGGTGACAGGGTTTGTAATTAATGGGAAGTGAAATAATGGAAGGGAAGAAGAATGATTACTGTTCATGAAATTAATTAAGTGATCCATAAAATATTTTGCAAAAGGAGATGCATCAACCATCAATCATTTGACCAAATAATAATTTCTGTGCATTTAACTAGTTCACTGTTCATAATCAAATACCCAACACAATGCCATCACAAGACAATATGTATTCCACACAATTTGTAAGAGGTCATGTTCCCTTCATTCAAATGCTTTTCATTTTATAACAATTTACGAACATTACCCATTTCCAATCTGTAAACTATCAAAATCAACCACTATCCATGCATTTCTTCAATCCACAATAGTACTTCAAAAGTCATGTTTTCAAATTAACAATGAAGTCACTATCACTGCAATTAGGCCTATCATTTAAATGCAATGATATTCGTTAAACATGTATAGGCAGTAACCAAAATAATCAAGACCAAATTTCCATGCTTGAAATAAAAATTAATCATACAACCAACAACCACCATTTAGACACAAGCTATGCACAGGGTAATTTTCCCAGGCACTGTAGTTCTGCCACTGTAAAAAAAAAACAAAAACAATTCAATGTGACTTAAAAGCTGGGCCACCCATCCAACATGACTGTCATCAACAACATGCCTACTTTAACAAGTGATCGACTGCAATAAATAAACATGCTTAAAAC
>JZKD02S0766338.1:130033-142214 GCA_000966675.3 Picea glauca
ATCTAGGTTGCATGTTGAAGCTATGACCATCATACTAACCTTTGGTCAAAATTAAAGTCAAGGTATTAGATGGATTAAAGTTGATATCATATAATTTATTCTCTAACCCAACCTTTTGTCAAGATAACATATTGTCTTAGTACATAGGACAGGTTGACGAAAGCACTTGTCATCTTGAGTGAAGAACACTTGGAAGAAAAAAACACACACTCATTCTTGAGGACACGACTCTAGGTTCCAGGTTTGATTAATTAAGTTAATAAGATTCAAAGTTGCACATGAAAAGTTGATAACTACCCCATTACAAGTAAACACTATAGTTGAAGTAGCAGTCTTTGAAAAGTATTATACTTGGTAGCATGTGAGTATATTGAGATAAATGATTAATCTAATCATTTACCAGATACAACTAACATCTCCTCTAGGAGAAAATTCTTATGTTTTTTCTAGGTTACCATGGAGGATTGTTTGCTCACAACACTAGAAGAGTGTTGACCTCATTTCATACTCTATTTCTTAATTTTGATATTTGTTTTAGACAGGTCACAAGTGATATATCTAAAGGAGCTACTGTGACGATTATTTGTGCTATTGTTTTATTATTATCAAAGGAGTAGTATTCTTGATTGTTGCTTTGTTGACCTTGTTTCAGGTCACAGGTGATAACCCTGAGAAAGCTATAGTGAAGGTTGCAGAAGGAAACATATTAGATGAGACATGAAGAATATTATGTACATGACCATATACATTCATATACCAAAGAAAATGAAGAAGAAGATATCTGTTGAGATCCATAGTATCTCATATGGATATTGATTGTAAGGATCATAAGGCTCCAAAGATGACTGAACATTAGAACAAGACCTCACAACAGACTTGGTCAAAGGATAATGAAGCCACCTTGACGAGAAGCAAAACTTGTTTGAAGTCTGACTCAACCTTTCATATTTGGACCTGGTATTCAACACCAAGTATACCATGTAAGAGATGATGAATTCCTTGTAGACTCAAAAGAAATTGAGAGTAAGCCTGATCTCAAAAAGGATCAGATGAAGAGAGATCTCCCAAGACTGGGAGACAGATGCCATGAGAATAATAGATCGTAACTTTAGAGACTCCTAGGAGATATGAAATATCCTGGAATATTTCCTTGTTTCAGTGACGGAGAAGGAAGCCAGTCAGAAAGACTAGGATATGGATTATTCCATGAGACTAGAAGAGAAGTCAGTATTGGATTCCAATATTGATCTATACAGATCAAGCATGTTGTAGATGTACAAAGCCTGATGTGTGTCTAGAGGATTCTCCCAGTAAAAGGGAGAAGACTATGATGAGACACTTACTCCAATAACTGAAGAAATAGTTCCAGTATTTATGAAGACAACCAGAACAACCATGATTCATATATAGTATGAGATGCAGGGGGAGAAATCCCCATATTTAAAATTGAGTAGCAGTTGGTGCAGTACATTAGTTGGGTCATGGAGACATGAATACAATGAAAGATAGATTTACCTCCATGAAAGAAGAAGAGCTAGCTTTAGTATCATTTATTGAGCCACTCTCAGTTTCAGATGAAGTTGTTGTTGTGATAGAATAAGAGGAGTTACTCACAGATTTCAACAGCCACAATGAGGATGAAGAAGTCATTCTCAGCCTCAGAGCAACTGCAGGTGTAGAATCCCAGTTCCAGAAGGAACAATTGCATAAAGAGGAGAGGACATACTATCAAGCAGTGAGACATATAGTGATTTGCATAGAGCACATAGAGCTAGCACATGATTATGCAGATTGAGTTGCAACTGAGCAAGTGTACCAGATTGGTACAATGTAATGAGAAAATTTGATTTGAATATTGAAGATAGAAAGACTCATGTCTGCTGGTTTAAGGAAGCTCTATATGTGTTGAAGCAAGCTCCTAGAGCTTGGTATGGTAGAATTGATAGTTTCCTGAAGAGCTTGGGCTTTACCAAGAGTAAACATGATTCTAAATTTTACTTCAAGGCTATGAATGATGAGCCAATGATGTTGCTACTATATGTAGATGATGTATTCTTGACAAGATGAAGAAAATCTCATCACAAAATGCAGAAGAAGCTCACTACAAAGTTTGATGAAAGATCTAATGCATTATCTCTTAGGTCTTGAAGTTTGGCAGAACCCAGAGAAGATCTTCCTTAACCAAGGGAAGTATGCAGTTGAAATAATGAAGAGGTTTGACATGTTGAAATGTAAATCCATGTACACACCCATGGAAACGAAGTTGAAGCTCCTGGTAGATACCTCGTCAAAATTGGTTGATGCTACTCTGTAGAGACAAATTATTGGTTCGGTGATGTATCTGATGAATACCAGACCAGATATATGTTTTGTTGTGAAGACCTTGAGTCAGTTTCTGGTAGATCCCAAACGTGTTCACCTGGTTGCTGCAAAACATGTGATGAGGTACCTTAAGGGTACATTATATTGTGGTCTCAGTTATAATGAAGATCATGACTTCAGAATGAGTGGTTATACCGATTCAGATTGGGATGGAAGTGTCTCTGATAGAAAGAGCACTTAAAGATGTTGTTTCAGTATGGGGTCAGCCATGATCTCATGGCAGAGTAGGAAGCAATCAAGAATTTCTCTCAGCATGACAGAAGTAGAATACATTGTTGCATGTTCCACTAGTTGTGAAGCCATATGGCTTTGGAAGTTGTTGACATATCTATTTGATCTGGATATGGAAGCCACCGTGATTCTATGTGATAACCAAGTTGTATAAAGATGATGGAGAACCATGTGTTCCATGATGAGTCAAAGCACATAAGAGATCCGATATCACTTCATTCATGATATGATGCAGAGGGGAGATTTAAAGCTCCAATATGTTGGCACATATGAGCATGTTGTTGACCCAGCCTATGTCTTGTGTAAAGTTTGAGCACTTTCAAGACAAGCATGGTATAGTCTGAAAGGAACTCCCTCGAAAGGGGGAGTAGTGTTGATGATACTATGGTATCCTGATCAGTAGTAGTAGCTCTGTTAGGATTTTATATCCTAGGGAATCTTATGATTCCTGGGCATATCCCTTAGGTTTGTCAGAATACCATGTGGTAGCTCCGTTAGGATTTCATATCCTAAGGAATCTTTTTGATTCTCGGGAAGGTCCTTTGGATTTGTCAGAGTACCACAAAATGTTGTCGTGATGCCAACCTCGTGTTGTGATGCCAACCTAGTGCTAAAGATTTCCAGCTTCATGCTTATATTGTTGTGATGTCAGCCTCGTGCTGTGATGCCAACCTAGTGCTGAATATTTCTAGCTTCGTGTTGATGTTGTTGTAATGCCACCCTAGTGCTGAAGATTTCCAACCTTGTGTTGATGTTGTTGTGATGCCATCCTAGTGTTGAATATTTCCAGCTTCGTGCTGATGTTGTTGAGATGCCAACTTCATGCTAAATATTTCCAGCTTTGTGCTGATGTTGTTGAGATGCCAACTTCGTGATGAATATTTCTAGCCTAGTGATGTTGTTGATGATACTCCAGCCTTCGTGTTGTGATGTTGTTGTTGTTGATGATGCTTCGACCTTTGTGCTGTGATATTGTTGTTATTGATGTTGTATCAGCCTTGTGATGTTAAAGATGATGATGATGCCACTTCAACTTCTTGCTGGAGATGATGATGATGATGCCACTTCAGCTTCTTGCTGAAGATGATGATGATGATGTTATTTCAGCTTTCATGCTAAATATGATGATGTTACTTTAGCTTCATGCTAAAGATGTTGATGATATTACTTTAGCCTCATGCTCAATAAGATGATGATGTTACTTCAGCCTCATGATGATGAGTATGATGATGCTACTCCAGCTCCATGCTGTGAACGATGATGATGAGAAAAAATTCTGATGATTTATAGATATTCCAGTCAGTGTTCCAGATGTTGTTGATGTTGCTTCCCTATCTCTCTCTCCCGATGATGTTGTAGAATACCCTTCTTGTTAAGGGGGAGTGTTGAAATATTGTAACTGTAAAGAGTATTCTACTTATTATTATTATTATTTGAGTCATTTATTTATAGATCAAATCCCCTTTTGTATATTGATCATGTCGGGCATTGTAATTGACCAAATCCCCTTTTGCGGATTGGTCAAACCCTAATTATATCATGTAAATTAAGAAGTTGGCCCCAAGCCCAATTAAAGTGGTTTTAACCACTAAGAAGACAAGTCAGCCCTACCCAACGAAGAGAGACCTTTTCAACACCTGCCAGTTTGTATAAATAAAGGAAGCTAGTGCCTCATTTGTTCACTCACTCAACTCACTCATCTAGTTCGCAAGTTTGAAGGAAGTTGCGGTTGCCAGTTGCTGGAAGAAGGAAGAGAGAGGTACATTGCTCAGTGTTGGATATTCTCTAGTGTTTGGTTTATTGTCTTGGCATTGTATTGGCTATCTATATTAAGGAAGTTTTTGTTGGGTTTTCTTCCCCATAAGGGTTTCCTAGGATAAATGTTATGTATATTGTGATTGTGTTTCTCTCAGTGATCGTACCTATGCTATTGTTATCTAGTGAATTGAAAAGAAACATAATAATAGCTCAAAACTTAACACATTTGAAGGTCAAAATATTATCTTTCACCTTAAGTTATTGGCCCTTTTTAAGTATCATCGCTCCCCTTCCCATATATAGAGGAGGATGAACCCTTGTCATCTCTCCTCTTAGTTTTAGGGGAGCGATACTATCACCCTGTTCTTAGTTCTAGAGGAGCGATGAAGTGGACATGACCCCAAATGACATGACCCCCCTTGGATCAAGAGTCTTTTGATCCAAGACATAAGGTAACAAATGGTTCCCTGATTTCCCCTTAAATATTTTACATATGCCTACAAACATAATGAGAAGAGAAGATGAGAGAATGGGATATATGACCTACCTCCTTTCAGTCAATTTTCCATGTTTCTCTATCCCTTGTCCTCGATGCCCAAGCTCCCAGTGCAAGAGAATCCTGCAAGAGACAAAACAATACTTCCTTCTTCCACAATATACTGATAGGAAAAATAGATCTATTTATATTTGTTAGAGAAATATTTGTCTCACCCTATGCAATATTGCAGAGAGGGCCTTGTTCCATTCCCCCATGCAGACTTACTTTCCCTGATTGATAAATCCAGAGACAAAAATAAATATTTTTCCACTTGTACACACCTTGCAATCTATACAACAAGAGTATACGCTGGCTGCTCCACTACAACCCGCGTACATCGGGATTTGTGCCAGAAAATCAAAATTAAATGTCGGGTTCCCATGTCACGACAGGAGATATATGATCCTTGGCCTTCCATATACTAGAAACATTCTGACTCGGCCCTTTAGTTTCATCTTGAAGGCTATAAAGAAGCCAATTCCGAGATATGGAAAAGGGGAGAGAATTCAACTTTGAGAGAAAAGTTACTCTGGAGAAATTATTACTTCATTATTGAGTCTGCATCCGTTTGTCCTTTAATTATGAACACAATGTTCAACCCCCAAGATCTTCCCTTATTGATGGAGAACTTCTTTGTCTCCCTTATATGAGCTTGCCTTTGGTGGAGGATTGAAGTGGTGGAGGCCCAGTTGGAAGGAACTCAGTTTCTTGGTTCCGAACCATGTTGACATAGAAGTCTGTAATGTTTTCACTTCTGCTGATCATTTATTAATAGAAATACTCCTTTCCTATCCAATTGATATCTTACAAATATATGTGTTGTGATCCATGGGCATGTTTGTTTTGTATATTGATGGATTATGCTATCTAATGCGCTAATCTGTTATATCATCACTATATGCTTGGTCTTCTTGTTTGCTGAGAACTTGTTGCAGGTATAAAGCTTTGGGTTAAAGCGCTCAATGATGGAAACATCAAACGTTTGGACGAGGTAAGCCTCTTTATTACTTCTCTTGCACATTAGTTTATATAGCATATGCTGGAACTGAGTTGATTTTTATAGTCATACCTGTTTGTTGTGGTTCAACCTAGCCATAGAGAGATTTTCCTCGTAACAGAATTGGCGACCATACTGGGGATGAATCTTCTTTCTTAGGGTTTGAAGTACTTTTCTCCTTAGATTGCTCTCATTTATATTGTGGTTCTTGTCGTATCAGTGTTTGACAACTCTTGTTCACTCTGGGTCTAAGTTTTCATCCTTTCCCCCTTGCCTGGCCTTTTTTCAAAGCATATACGCGCCTTTTTGATTTACAGTCATGTATACATGCATGCTGTCTCACTGCAAGCTGCGTATATATGCTATGTTTTCCCAAATAGTCACGTACACCTTTTTTCCTTGCTTGTTTGCTTGGTTTGGTGTTTGCTGGGTGGGATTTGATGCTTGTTGAGCCTTCTTAGGTCTCTGTAGTGCCTATTGAGTACCTGTGGGATGACAGGAAACCCTCTTTTGGTTGAATTTTCGGGCGAAGTTTTTCTCTTCATATTTTCATTTTTATTGTCCTTGTACATTGAGCTGGGTGTTTCATTACTTGATATCCTGCTTGAGTTATCCCTCTTTTATACATAGTAGGGATATATATCAAGTTACTTTTCATTCCATGCATTTTGAGTTTCGATATATTGAAAATACAAAAAAATAGGCATTTTGCATTGCTTGGCATATTTCGTCTTTTGAGTTTTTATCATTAGCTTAGTGCATACAGTGAAAGATTGCATTTTTTACTTCTGAATCACAGAGTTGAATTTGAAAATTGCATCGCTTTTAGGAGCATATCATACATTAAAAGTTAAAGTTAGACTTTACATTATTTTCATATTTAATTTCTTGTAGAGTCATAACACCATGAGTTTCATCACCATAACTTTTTGAGTAATAACAGCCATAAAATCAATGCTATAATTTAAAATTTATTAGTAACGATTTTATTTTCTAGGGTGCACAAACTAGCCTAGGATTTAGTGCCTTGGAAAATGATTTTGTGAGTAAACTTCTCCAAGGCAATTAAATCAACATATGTGTCTGAGAAAGGGAGTTGAGAAGTCCATTGTATAATTGATAAGATCAGAAGGCTCTGCTCACACCAGAGTTAATCATGAGGTCGCGCAAAGTTAGTTGAAGGGATATCCCCTGGATACTCACCTAGCGTCAGAGATATTTCTATGGATTTATTCGTATTTGGGGATCTTGCTAGTGCCCATACCTCCGTGAGAGGCACTTATTTCAAGGTTTTGGGCTTTGCTACCCTACCCATACGATGATCCAGACTTACGATTACTTGCCTATGCAATGGTTATACAATGGTTTATTAGTTGATTGAATTAGGTATCTCATAGGTTACTTGCAGAGGTTATTCTGCTAGTACCTTGGGTCAGATAGGGGTCGGACAACACACAACCTTTATGGAGGATTACCTCTCCGAGGGGATCTGAACGACTAGTTTTTAATCCCATGAGGGCCCCTATAAATGATTCTGTTACCTCCGATCTTTAGCAGGGAGTCTTAGGTCCCTCTTGGACGAGATATACCTTCTTTAGGGAGGGAGGCCACTCAACCACTTTAGCCCGTTTGCATGCATATTGGTCGTTTGATTTTTGGTGTGCTCTTTGATTACTATTTATCCTGAAGAGCCTATACTGAGCCCTCATTATGGATAGTGGAGTCCCTCTGGCTCCCTCATTTGCTGCTACTTACCCCATGATGCCCACTCAGTTCATGGGGATGAACCCTCCTGTTTCTTATAATGGTATGCAAAACTTTGGTACCCGGTCCGCACCTTGGGTCTCTAGTCATTCTCTTGTTGATATTCCTTCCCCTTTGCAATCCTCTCCCTGGTCCACTTATATGGATCCTAGCATTGGATCTGGGGGCACCATGGCCCCAATGCCTGCATCTTCATTTGATATGAGCCATGTCCTTCAACCCACTTTCACGATGGGAGGTTAGAACCTTATCTCTTATGGATCGAATCCTAGTTATGCTCTTTCAGGAGCCAATACTCAGATGGGTGCTTATTCTACTTACTACACTCCGTCCATGTATCCTTTGTCCTCCATGTCAGTTCCTTTGAACACTTTTTCCATGGTGAGTCCTCATGTATCCCCGGGTGTTTCATACAGGGAGAATCAGTTTTATGGTTCGAGCTACCTGCTTCATGGGTTCACTTCACAAGGGGGAAACATATATCCTCACTTGGATAATACTTATCATACTTTCATATTTTCAAAGAATTCGGTGATGATTCCCGTTCAGACTTCTCTGAATCAATTAAACGGAGGATACTACCTTTCCGGACAGGGACAGGGGGTAAACCAAGATCTTTCCTGGCCTGCAATGTTTCAAAGTAAATCTTTCACTGGACCTTGGCATAAAATGCCGTAATCCACCGCTATTCCAGTCACTGTCAGTCATACTGGAGCTCCATCACCAACCTCTGCCAGTCATGTTGGAGATGGGTCCACAACTTCTACAAGTTATGTTGACAACCCGTACCCGACTGCTTCTAATCATGCTAGGGGGGCCACTTTAGTTGCCACAAGTTATATCAATGCCACATCTCTGATCTATGAGCACCATGCAGGAGATGACTCGCACACCTTTTCCTGTCAAGTTGATAGTATGCCACCAACCATCCTGAACGACATTGGGGGCATTGAGAAGCCCAGACATCCCAGACGTAAGCCTAAATTTCTTTGTAGGACTTGTGAAGGAAGTCATCTTACTCATTTATGTCCAGCCACAATTGGGATACTAGAAGCATGGGGCTCGCCTAAGGGCCCTTTGGATTTTTAGGCATCTGTGGTTTCCTCGCACTTTGTTCCTCCGATTGACATGAAAGTAATGTCGTTGCAATCCTCTCTTGATCACATCCCCATTATCGAGGGTGATGTATCCCTTATCCCTGTTACCCTGCATCCTCTTCAACCTAGAATTGAAGAAGTGGTCGTACCAGTGAAATCTCTAGTCAATCCTACTCTTCCTGTGGAGAGTGATGCATCCTTCGATCATGTCATCAAAATTCATGATCCCGCACCTTCTGAACGAGAGAGAGTCTTTCTTTCACCAAGTCCTCTCCCTCCTGGTTTTGAGGAGATCACTTTTGACTGGGATAGTCCCATGGGGTATCCAATTTCCCCACCTATGTCTTTTCCATTAAGAGACATTTTCTGATCTATCACAAAGATTATCTACTTAGTTAGTGCTTTATCCTCCTTGACTTGGAGAGATTTGGGTTTTCCCAAGCTTATGTTGGCTATTCGTAGAACACTGACATTCCACAGAATGTCAATATGGGAGCCTTGGCCTCCCCCATTACATATTGATTAGAACAACACAACGAGTTTAATTTAAGCTCTTTTCCATCTCGTCTTTAAAAAATAGAAAATATTATTGAGTGATTTGTCCCTTTCACACACGTTAAATCAGATTTGAAAGATCATGATTCTTAGTTAAGCTCTTTTTCGGCTCGTTATCAAAAAGTGAAAAGATCACTGAGTGAACTTGTCTTTTTCACACTTGTAAATTGGTTTTGAAGAGATGTCTACTTGGCACAAGTTTATCCCTTTATTCACACCAAGTAGACTAAAAGACATAAAAAAGGACATTTTTTGGCGTCAAGTTGTGATTGCATCTCATACCCCTACTTGCAGTATTGAGCCTATAGCTGGTTCCCTCTTTGCGTTATAAACCGTTTGCCTCAACAATTTTTCATCCTTAACCAAGTAGAGCCTTGTTTATATCCTTTGCAATTTGACACCCTATACCTAGGAGGTAACATTCCCCTGAGTGTCCATCTCCCACATGCAATTCCCTGCATTGAGCATAGGTACGTTCCACTACTGGAAATAATTTTTCTTACTTGTGACACTCGTTTCCTCCTCTGTATCATAACATTCGTTTGTTATGAAAAAACAAAAAAAGACGGGTGGGAAGGGAGTATTATCTTATATCGGCAGCAGTCGTGTCTCCTTTGAATAGAGCACAAAGTGATTTGAGTCCATTCATCATAATTTTGGGTTTAGCATGGCCTAAGGAAGCTCAGCTTGTTACAGAGTCTTCTCTACCGACTGGTTACTCTTCCAGTCCCTACAGGGAACTTCATTGATGCCTCCTGCATCTCATGATTTTATCATCAGGTCTATGCTTCTAGGGTCCACCATATGTCTCTTTCTCTTGTTCAAAGGAAGTCCATCAACCTATGTCAGCCACTCCTCAGAACTCTTGACTTTGCATGTTGGCCATACGCTCAGTTTGTCTCAGAATCACATGATACTTTAGTCCTATCATGCACCTTGGACCTACTTCCATCATTGGTAGGTAACCTTGAACCCAATAGTCGACATTTCATCATTGGTCACTGACTAGGTGGTTTCCCTTGTGTTCGACGGTAAGACATCTATTCACACATTGGGATTCGTGTAATGTCTTAGATGCCATTAGCCTTATTGGTGGTCTCCTCGCCTTTGTCAGTAGTTTTTTTATCATTGGCTGTTATTCAAAGGGTCTTTTTCGTGTACCACTTGCACTTGGGACACACGAAAGATGCACAGGGTCGTTGGTTCATGAACTTGTTCTTTGTCCGATTTCCACCAAATCATGAAGCTCCTACTTTGTACCTCGTGCTGATTGATGAGAGATGCCTTAATGCTCTCCTTTTGACGGGTCTCTTTCCATCGAGATCAGCCCATTTATTTTGGAAACGAGGCCTAGAGTTTTATAAGTACCTTGAGGCTTGCAGTCATTAGTGGCAGGCACTCTCGCCATCAACAGTTGGGAATACATCAATGTCTCCTGATCAATCAATTCTTCAAGTGTTCGACACCAACTCCTTTATTCACACTTGTAAGAATGTACTCAGTGCCTTGATACCTACTTTCATTATCGGTAGTATAACGTTCCCAAGCCATTATGCCAGGAACATCACGGTTTTGGGTGCCTTTTTCAACTTTTACTGGTTGTGGCATTTCATCAAACACTTTGCTGACCTACTTGTTTATATGTGTTTACTTGCAGAATGGCCTCTTGATTTCGGCCTTAGGGTTTATGTTGATGAATTATACATGTGTTGTAGCAATAAACAAAAAGATACAATCATGGAACATACCTCAACCATATGCAAGATCAATAAGATGATAGACAAGCCAAAACACTGCTGATCTGATTTTATTCATAATAATAGAAGAACTTGCTACAATGAATATGTCGATCTGGAATGCACATCAGATGGCTAGAAGATAGGATATGCTACAAAATGCTCCAATAGAAGACTACAAGCGTCCAAAATCCGAATATCCAATGAAGACTGATGCAAGAGTAGATCTGGGCCATATGAGTGCCAAACCTCCAAGCTGGAAGATGCCACACTCTAGTAGAAGACTGAAACCCTCAATAATTTGGCCCTACTGTCAAAGACCTCCAAATGCTATGCTGAAGATTCCAAAATGTAGATCGATACGAGTAGAATCCCCTCCTGAAATCTCAAACCGAAATATCAAGGGAAACCCCTCGAAATGATAAATCCTCCAATTGAGTTGCGCCCTCTTGAAACTGCCAAACCCTATAATTTCGACCCTGATGAAGGTGGCCTCCAAATGCCCTGAAACTTGCTAGAAAGATAGATCGGTACATTACAAGTCACTAGGTGGAGTCTTAGGGTCAGATATGAGGTATAACCTCCCCAAACGGAATAGATCTGAATCTCAAAATTGCCTTCCTTCTCTCCAATTCATCCAATGCATCCAATAAATCAAATGGCACATGAAACTCCTCCGGAATGCACTATTTCTAATGTCCAAGCCCCTGCAATGAAAAACCAGGTGCTAGAATCTGTCAAAGCCCTTCCAATCCCTTGTAACGAACTTCCCTCAAGGAATGGTGTGCCCCCCTTGCTGGAAACCCCTAATGGTGCACCCTCCTTCTCTTCCTATGCCCGTGGCTAGTGTAGAACCCTCCTGCACTGATGTAGATCCGAACTAGAATGGTGTGGGAGCGTATTGCATCTCCAAGACCAAGATTGGGACAAGCTAGGTGGGATCTTTCACCACTAAATCATCCTCTAGGGTTTGATAAGTCAAAACCCTCAAAACCCCCAAGAGATGGGCCCTCTATCTATAAGCTAGATATCAAAATGATAGACATACATGAATGCATGAATAGAGGCCCTTGTCTTTCCTTTATACTTTTTTCTCACCTTGTCCCTCCAAAGTGACTTTCAT
>JZKD02S0766338.1:225890-242610 GCA_000966675.3 Picea glauca
CTGGGTCAGATAGGGGTCGGACAACACACAACCTTTATGGAGGATTACCTCTCCGGAGGGATCTGAACGACTGGTTGTTAATCCCATGAGGGCCCCTATAACTGATTATGTTACCGTTGATGTTTAGCGGGGAGTCTTAGGTCCCTCTTGGATGAGACATACCTTCTTTAGAGCGCGAGGTCACTCAAACACTTTAGCCCGTTTGCATGCATATTGGTCGTTTGATTTTTGGTGTGCTCTTTGATTACTAGTCATTCTAAAGAGCCTATACTGAGACCTCATTATGGATAGTGGAGTCCCTCTAGCTCCCTCATTTGTTGCTACTTACCCCATGATGCCCACTCAGTTCATGGGGATGAATCCTCCTGTTTCTTATAATGGTATGCAAAACTTTGGTACCCGGTCCACACATTGGGTCTCTAGTCATTCTTCTATTGATATGCCTTCCCCTTTGAAATCCTCTCCCTGGTCCACTTATATGGATCCTAGCATTGGATCTGGGGGCACCATGGCCCCAATGCCTGCGTCTTCATTTGATATGAGCCATGTCCCTCAACCCACTTTCATGATGGGAGGTTGGAACCTTACCTCTTACGGATCCAATCCTAGTTATGCTCTTTCAGGAGCTAATACTCATATGGGTTCTTATTCTACTTACTACACTCTGTCCATGTATCCTTTGTCCTCTATGTCAATTCCTTTGAACACTTTTTCCATGGTGAGTCCTCATGTATCCCCGGGTGTTTCATACAGGGAGAATCAGTTTTACGGTTCGAGCTACTTACTTCATGGGTCCCCTTCACAAGGGGGAAACATATATCCTCACTTGAATAATACTTATCATACTTCCGTCTTTTCAAAGACTTCGGTGATGATGCCCGTTCAGACTTCTCTGAATCAATTAAATGGAGGATATTACCTTTCCAGATAGGAACAGGGGGTAAATCAAGATCCTTCCTAGCCTGCAATTTTTTGAAGTAAATATTTCCTTGGACCTTGGCATCAAATGTCGTAATCCATCGCTATTCCAGTCACTGTCAGTCATACTAGAGCTCCATCACCAACCTCTACCAGTCTTGTTGGAGATGGGTCAACAACTTCTACAAGTTATGTTGACAACCCGTACCCGGCTACTGCTAATCATGCTAGGGGCACCACTTTAGTTGCCACAAGTTATATCAATGCCACATCTCTGATCTCTGAGCACCATGTAGGAGATGACTCCCGCACCTTTTCCTGTCAAGTTGATAATATGCCACCAACCGTCTTGAATGACATTGGGGGCATTGAGAAGCCCAGACATCCCAGATGTAAGCCTAAATTGCTTTGCAGGACTTGTGAAGGAAGTCATCTTACTCGTTTATGTCCAGCCACAATTGGGATACCGGAAGCATGGGGCTCGCCTAAGGGCCCTTCATATTTTGAGGCATTTGTGGTTTCCTCGCACTTTGTTCCTCCGATTGACACGAAAGTAACGTCGTTGCAATCCTCTCTTGATCACACCCCCATTATCGAGGGTGATGTATCCCTTATCCCTGTTACCCTGCATCCTCTTCAACCTAGAATTGAAGAAGTGGTCGTACCAGTGAAATCTCTGGTCAATCCTACTCTCCCTGTGGAGAGTGATGCATCCTTTGATCATGTCGTCAAAATTCATGATCCCACACCTTCTGAACAAGAGAGAGAGTCTTTCTTTCACCAAGTCCTCTCCCTCCTGGTTTTGAGGAGATCACTTTTGACTAGGATAGTCCCATGGGGTATCCAATTTCCCCACCTATGTCTTTTCCATTAAGAGACATTGTCTAATCTATCACAAGTATTATCTTCTCAGTTAGTGCTTTATCCTCCTTCACTTGGAGAGATTTTGGTTTTCCCAAGCTTATGTCGGCTATTCGTAGAACACTGACATTCCACAGAATGCCGGTATGGGAGCCTTGGCCTCTCCCATTACATATTGATTAGAACAACATAACGAGTTTAATTTAAGCTCTTTTCCATCTCGTCTTTAAAAAATAGAAAAGATTGTCGAGTGATTTGTCCCTTTAACACACGTTAAATTGGATTTGAAAGATCATGATTCTTAGTTAAGCTCTTTTTCGGCTCGTTATCAAAAAGTGAAAAGATCGCCGAGTGAACTTGTCTTTTTCACACTCGTAAATTGGTTTTGAAGAGACGTCTACTTGGCACAAGTTTATCCCATTTTTCACACCAAGTAGACTAAAAGACATAAAAAAAGACATTTTTTGTCGTTAAGTTGTGATTGCATCTCATACCCCTGCTTGTAGTATTGAGCCTATAGCTAGTTCCCTCTTTGCGTTATAAATCGTTTGCCTCAACAATTTTGCATCCTCAACCAAGCAGAGCCTTGTTTATATCCTTTGCAATTTGACACCCTATACCTAGGAGGTAACATTCCCTTGAGTGTCCATCTCCTGCATGCAATTCCATGCATTGAGCATAGGTACGTTCCACTGCTGGAAAGAGTTTTTCTTACTTGCGACACTCGTTTCCTCCTCTGTATCATAGCATTCATTTGTTATGAAAAAACAAAAATAGACAGGCAGGAAGGGAGTATTATCTTATATTGACTGCAGTCGTGTCTCCTTTGAACAGAGCACAAAGTGATTTGAGTCCATTCATCATAATTTTGGGTTTAGAATGGCCTAAGGAAGCTGAGATCATTATAGAGTCTTCTTTACCAACTGATTACTCTTCCAGTCCCTACAGGGAACTTCATTGATGCCTCCTGCATCTCATGATTTTATCATCAGGTCTATGCTGCCAGGGTCCACCATATGTCTCTTTCTCTTGTTCAAAGGAAGTCCATCAACCTGTGTCAGCCACTCCTCAGAACTCTTGACTTTGCATGTCGGCCATACGCTAAATTTGTCTCAGAATCACATGATACTTTAGTCCTATCATGCACCCTGGCCCTACTTCCATCATTGGTAGGTAACCTTGAACCCAACAGTCGACATTTCATCATTGGTCGCTGACTGGGTGGTTTCCCTTGTGTTTGACGGAAATACATCTATTCGCACATTGGGATTCGTGCAATGTCTTAGATGCCATTAGCCTTATTGGTGGTCTCCTCACCTTTGTCAGTAGTTTTTTTATCATTGCCTTCTATTCAGAGGGTGTTTTTCGTGTACCACTTGCACTTGGTACACACGAAAGATGCACAGGGTCATTGGTTCATGAACTTGTTCTTTGTCCGATTTCCACCAAATCATGAAGCTCCTACTTTGTACCTCGTGCTGACTGATGAGAGATGCCTTAATGCTCTCCTTTCGATGGGTCTCTTTCCATCGACATCAGCCCATCTATTTTGGAAACGAGGCCTAGAGTTTTATGAGTACCTTGAGGCTTGCAGTCATTAGTGGCAGACTCTCTCGCCATCGACAGTTGGGAATACATTAATGCCTCATGATCAATCAATTCTTCAAGTGTTCAACACCGACTCCTTTATTCACAGTTGTAAGAATGTACTTGGTGCCTTGATACCTACTTTCATTATCGGTAGTATAATGTTACCAAGCCATTATGCCAGGAACATCACGGTTTTGGGTGCCTTTTTCAACTTTTACTGGTTGTGGCATTTCATCAAACACTTTGCTTACCTACTTGTTTATATGTGTTTACTTGCAGAATGGCCTCTTGATTTCAGCCTTAGGGTTTATGTTGATGAATTATACATGTGTTGAAGCAATAAACAAAAAGATACAATCATGGAACATACCTCAACCATATGCAAGTTCAATAAGATGATAGATAAGCCAAAACACTACAGATCTGATTTTATTCATAATAATAGAAGAACTTGCTACAATGAAGATGTCAATATGGAATGCACATTAGATGGATAGAAGATAGGAGCTGCTACGAAATGCTCCAATAGAATACTACAAGTCTCCAAAGGTCGAATATCCAATGAAGACCGATGCATGAGTAGATCTGGGCCGTATGAGTGCCAAACCCCCAAGCTGGAAGATGCCACGCTCTAGTAGAAGACTGAAACCCTCAATAATTCGGCCCTACTATCGAAGACCTCCAAATGCTATTATGAAGATGTCGAACTATAGATCGGGATTAGTAGAATCCCCTCTTGAAATATCAAACCAAAATACCAAGGGAAACCCCTCGAAATGCTAAATCCTCCAACTGAGTTGCGCCCTCCTGAAAGTGTCAAACCCTATAATTTTGGCCCTGATGAAGGAGGCCTCCAAATGCCCTGAAACTTGCTAGAAAGATAGATCGAGACACTGCAAGTCACTAGGTGAAGTCTCAGGGTCAGATCTGAGGTATAACCTCCCCAAACAGAATGGATCTGAATCTCAAAATTGCCTTCTCTCCAATTCGTCCAATGCATCCAATAAATCAAATGACACATGAAGCTCCTCCAGAATGCACTAGATATAATTTCCAAGCCCCTGCAATGAAAACCCAGGTGCTAGAATCTGTCGAAGCCCTTCCAATCCCTTGGAACAAACTTCCCTCAAGGAATGTTGCGCCCCCTAGCTGGAAACCCCCAATGGTACGCCCTCCTTCTCTTCATGTGCATGTGGCTAGTGTAGAACCCTCTTGTACTGATGTAGATCCAAACTAGAATGGTGTGGGAGCATATTGCATCTCTCAGACCAAGCTTGGGACAAGCTAGGTGGGATCTTTCACCATTGAATCGTCCTCTAGGGTTTGTTAAGTGAAAACTCTCAAAACACTCAAAACCCCCAAGAGATGGGCCCTCTAGCTAGAAGCCAAATATCAAAATGATAGACATACATGAATGCATGAATAGAGGTAGGTGGTATCTTTCACCACTGAATCATCCTCTAGGGTTTGTTAAGTCAAAACTCTCAAAACACTCAAAACCCCCAAGAGATGGGCCCTCTAGCTAGAAGCCAAATATCAAAATGATAGACATACATGAATGCATGAATAGAGGCCCTTGCCTTTCCTTTATACTTTTTTCTCACCTTGTCCCTCCAAAGTGACTTTCATTTTATTAATATTTAATTAATTAATTAAATCACTTTAATTAATTAATTAACCTTATTACCTCTGGAAAACACCTTATCTCTCCTTGTGGCTTCCCTGGCCACTGAAGGTCACTTCTCGTCATCCTATCCTGTAGTGTTGTTCCTCCTGATTCCAATGAGCTATTGCACTGAGAGGTTCCTCCAAGTATAGTGCCTAAAATGACCTCTTTAGTGCATTTAAATGACTTATAGCCAAAAATACTCAAAACCATGGAAATTGTCGGAATGCCATGGAACCAAAGCCAATCTATGCGGAATGGCTCATAATGATGAGATAGGATCAGCAATGCAAGCCGGACCCCACAATGCCTCTCAATAATCCTTGTACTCACTATAACATCCATCTGGCTACTCTGGTCATCATAAACCTCTACAATGTGATGATGTCCCAAAGTGGGGACATTATAGGTAGGTTGTCTTGCATTTGTTAATGATATACCTCAATGACCGGTAATCAAACGATGTCTCATTGTGCTTGACCTCAACTCTTTTATTCACATGATGTATACTTGCACTTGTGGTAGATTGTCTAGAAGACTTGAAGACATCAGTATGTGGCCACAACTTTCCTGAGCTGTTGCTTCCTTTTCATTTGGACCAATACCTATACGACTTCAGTGATCATGGGAGATCAGATTGTACTCCATGGTATACAAATATCCTCACCTTGATTTTTTGAGACCGGTTCTACTGGGCCTTGTTCGTGATTATGACAACTATTGGCATGTAACTGCATTTGTATTTTCCTATTCATGGCCACAAACACTTATTTGGTATATTTTTCACATGGATCTGCAGTGTATTTTTGGCATCCATGTATGCAAAGTCAGTACATAATGTAATGAGAAATTGAGTTCGTCCACTTGGTTCTCTACCACTCCACTTCTGGGTTATTTATAATGTTTTTCGGCCATCGCAGATTCTCCTCTGATCTCACACATTAGGGGGCATCAGTTAGGCAAGATTTGTCTCACCCTATGCAATCTTGCAGAGAGGGCCTTGTTCCATTCCCCCATGAAAAACTACTTTCCCTAATTGATAAATCCATAGAAAAAAACAAATATTTTCCACTTGTACGCACCTTGTAAGCTATACAACAAGCGTATACACTGGCTGCTCCACTACAACATGCGTACATCGGGATTTGTGCCAAAAAATCAAAATTAAATGTCGGGTTCCCATGTCACGACAAGATATCTTTGATCCTTGGCCTTCCATATACTGGAAACGTTCCAAATCGGCCATTCAGTTGCATTTTGAAGGCTATAAAGAAGCCAATTCCGAGCTATGGAAAAGGGGAGATGATTCAACTTTGAGAGCAAAGTTACTTTGGAGAAATTATTACTTCATTATTGAGTCTGCATCTCTTTTCCCTTTAAGTTTCAACACAATGTTAAGCTTCCAAGATCTCCCCTTATTGATGGAGAACCTCTTTGTCTCCCTTATATGAGCTTGCCTTTGGTGGAGGATTAAAGTGGTGGAGGCCCAGTTGGAAGGAAATCAGTTTCTTGGTTCCGAACCCTGTCAACATGGAAGTCTATAATGTTTTCACTTATGCTGATCATTTATTAATAGAAATACTCCTTTCTCATCCAATTGATATCTTGCAAATATATGTGTTATGATCCATGGGCATGTTTGTTTTGTATATTGATGGATTATGCTATCTAATGTGCTAATCTGTTACATCATCACTATATTCTTGCTCTTCTTGTTTTTTGAGAACTTGTTGTAGGTATAAAGCTTTGGGTCAAAGTGCTCAACAATGGACATCATCAAACATTTGGACGAGGTAAGCCTCTTTCTTACTTCTCTTGCACATTAGTTTATATAGCATATGTTGGAATTGAGTTGATTTCTACAGTCATACCTGTCTGTTGTGGTTCACCCTAGCCATAGAGAGATTTTCCTCGTAACAATATTGAACTAAGCAAAAATAGACATGCATAAAATAAGAAACATAAAAATGAGGGCAATAGGCCAAGTTATATTATAAGGAGAGAAATAAAGCACTCAAAACTTTGATGTTGATGTTGTGATAACTCCTTCAAGCTCTCCTTTCCAACCCTTTGAATGTCACGAGACCAAAAATATGATACTCTAAATTTGTTCCTCCCCTTTCACCCAAGAATGGCCTCCATTATATAGGAGCTGAGGCATAACAACCATAGGACAATTTGAGAAGAGGTTGGAACAAATGAGCATTTAGCTCATCAAGTTGGTTATCAAGTTGGGATTTGGCTCATCAAGGTGGTTATCAAGTTGGGATTTGGATTTTCCTGGAATGGAGAGGACCAATATCGAAGATCCAAGATTTATTTTGGTTTAACCAAACTCTTCACCAAACTTATCGATCTGATCATCGACCATCGAAATTATGTTGGTGAACTTCAACACTTAGAAGGATTGGCCAAATTCCCCGACAAATATGGATTGTCAATCTTTCGATCAAAATGATCTGGGACGTTGATTTTCTCCAACCTCCCAACGAATGAAAATGAGTCCAGACTGTCGATTTACCTCATTTTCCAAACTGTCGAAAATACTTGGCCATTGATTTGCTCAACCTTCCAAATGATCGAAACCTTATAAATTTTTAAATTTATCACAATGAATCTAGGTTTTTGATCTCGAGATCAAACGTGATTTCGACTGTCGATTTATTGAACTCTCTTAGCTCTATTGGCCTCCATTAAAATGTGAATTTCGACCTTGCAGGTCGAATCTAACTCTATGATCCGACCGATTGGCTCACAAAAAACCTCTCAGATAGTTCTAAGGCATTTGAAACTCAAATTGGCTAATGAATTTGGGGATCTCACTCTGATTATTCATTGTTTTCCCCCAAATTTGTCATAGATAGAAAATTGTGACAGTGAATTTACCCAAATTTGCACTGGTTGTTGGCCCATACGGGTCTAGTGTTGAACTTAAGCTTTGATACCACTATGTAACATACCCAACCCCATTTGGGTCACGTCACTTCTAAAACAACCCCATAAATTTTTTTGATACCAATTCTAAATGCTTAAATAACACACAACATGGCATTCTAACTCATGCACCTATTCATACTAAATAAAAATGTAAATGAAATTACTTTAAATGTGAACAACAACAACTAAGTGCATATAACATCATTGCACCAAAAAATATAGGTTCATATGCATCAATTATGCTCACAACAAGTACCATTAACCAATATAAATCAGAGTAAAATGCACAACAAATATATCAACATTAACAAAAATCAACATAGAAAATAAGAACACTTAACTTAAGAAAATATGCAACCCAATGCAGAGGATGAATGTTCCTCCCAATCACATACATGTTGTTCCAGTTCTCAACAACAAGTCACCGCCAAGCTGGGGCTATGAATCCACAAGAGACGGTGGTCCCTAAGGTGACTAATGTCCCCCTCTCAATAGTCAATTCTCACAACTAATTCTAATCCACTAGGTATTTTACCCACAACCTTCACAACCCAAGGGATGGAATCCCCCTTCACTGCTCACAATCCATGAGACATTTCCACTCCCCTTCAAGGCTTCCAACACAGGTTGGATAATAAACTCTCTGTTGGGACCTCATGAATTCTACAACTATAACACGAATTCGCTCAATAACAAAACGTGTGCTTCCCTTGACAAAATTCGAACTACATGTTACTCCCAAGCACATAACCTCTTTCTCCACAAAATTTCAGCTCCAAACATTTGCCAAACTTACCCAAAACAACTTCCTTCAAGCTTCAACACTCAAAACTTCTTTGTTGTCCAGAAAAATCCATGTAAAAACAACTCTCCATACAAAAATGTGAATCCACAATTTTGGTCTCTTCCCCATACAATTTTCCCCTCTTTCTCTTGTTTGCTTCACTTGCACTCTTTCCCAAGTTGATTGTACTCAGCATCCATGCTCTCAATAACTATGGGATGCGACTCTCACAACTACCCTCTTACATGTATTCAATAATTGGGCTCTAGAACACTCAACAACTAATGAAAGGGTCATGGTAAGGAATTTAGAAAGAAATGGTTTGGGTTTAATAAACATGGCTAAACTCTTCCCCCCTTGGACCCCTTCCCTCTCTTGTGGAAACTTAGCCCCCAAAACTTTCTTCGTGTCCCTTTGCAGTCGACAATACATTCTATTCATTATATTTGTTTTACATCATTTACATATTACATCGCTTTGGATCTCGGCCATACATCACATTTACAATATACATCACTAGTTTGGGGCTTGAAAACGAGGATGTTATAGAAGCGAAAAATGCAACAACCTAACCTAGACCGACACCACTGAGGGAATATCATTTCTCGGGTTAAATTCCGGTGTCCATTGGTTCAGATACATTCCCCTCGATCTAAAGAAATCAGGCACGTTATGGAAAATGAGATCCCGATCTTCCTTTTATTTGAACATAAATGAATAAAAACCACATCCACAAAAGAAGTGGGACATCTTCCCCTTGATTAGAGGCTCACAACTTTTCTTAATCCAAATGGACATGGCTAGAGGGGATGGCCAGAGAGCAATAAATTAACCGATGAGATATTTATTAGAGAGATTCATAACTATTTGGTAGGAGATTAGGGGGGGAGGTATTTCAGGAGTTGCTTTAGATTTTTTCACAAAATCACCTCAGTTGGAACATACATGGAAGGGCACAACGCTGCAAGGGCTAGAGTTTTCACAAGGGATTAGGAAAACCAGAGAGCGAGTTATTGTTATATCACTCTATAGCCTATGCAACTATTAATAACCATAGTCATGATTATTATTTATTAACAATAGCCTATTGTGAAGTATTGTATTTGCAAGATAGATCAAGTAGAGCTCAACATGTCACTTGCGAGAATTGAACCTGAGTGGGGAGGATAATAATCATTTCTCCCAACCACTCGGACTAAACCCAATTCACAATTGAATTTTTTAAATATACAAGTACATGAATTCTAAATTGTTTTCTCTCTTTAACCATTATATTCTAAATTGTTTTCTCTCTTTACCCATTATATATAATTTAATGTATCTAACTTTTATGTTTCAATGCAATTACCCCTTCTTACATAGTTACATTGTATTTTGATTTAGATGTTCTTTCCTATCCACTATAAATTATTAATTTTTTTTTGCTATTAATGACTTAGGTAAGAAAAGGTTGTCTTGTCTTTAAAGACACATCATCATGATTAAGATATTAACATTTTATTTCGATTGTAATGTGTATGAATTCTTATAAAAAAAATAATGTGCTTTTGTATTTCTCTTATTCTTATTTTTCCATGGAGGTGTCTTATTTCCTCTAAATACATCAATTAATAATAATAATAATTTATTTTGTTTTCAATTGTAATGTGTATGAATTTCTATATTAAAAAGTATCCAGATTGTGTAATTTTCTTCTTGTTATTCTTCCATGGAGTTGTTTTTTTAGTTACATTGTCTCTTTAAAATATATATAAATTAATAATAAATATGAGGTAAAATGTTTTATTTCATATAAAATTTATTAAATATAAAATAAATATTGAAAATATATCAACTTATATTTCTTCAAATAGTTTTTGTTAATTTATATTTTTTATATTTATAGGCATTTTATTGTAAAAAAAACCAGATAACAATGTATTTGATTTCACTTCCTAATTTTTCATGACTTTATTTCTTTAAGACCTCTATCCATTTGTCATTGTCATATTATTGTGGAAAAACATAACCAAAAGATGGTACACTTAGCGCACCCATTGATTTGTATGTCATGCCTTCAACCATGCTAAACTAGTAGAATCTGTGTCTATGAAGCAACATCATATACTTTTGGTAAGCATTGAATTTTGAGTTGTGTTTTCTTTTTTCCAATTAAATGCACATTGATTTTTTTTTTGTAAGTATTGAATGAATTATGAATTGTGTTAATATTTTTCTATATTAGATAAATTTTTCATATGCCTCTTCACATTCATGGATGAGATCCTTATAAATCCATGAGTAAAACTCATATTCATAGATGACATCCTTATAAATCCATGAGTATAACTCTTTGAATTAGAAATATATGTTTTCATGTGAAACAAATTTTATCATGAAAAAACAAGACATTTGACTTACTAATTCATCTTTTTCTATCTTTATTTTTATTCTTGATGAATATTATCTTTTCAAACTATAATAATAATAATAATAATAATCTATTTTTAAGGTCACGACCAAGCCAGCACACCAAATTGATGTATGAGACCCCCTTGTTTGTGGAACAAGAAACCCCCCTCCACCCAGCGATTTGAGTGGTAAAGTCTACGAAGGTATACATACCCTACCCCCTCTGGATTTGAACGTTAAATAATAATAATAAATAATAAAGTAAAACATTAAAAAAAAATTATTAACAAATATATTAAATTATTTAATTTATAATCAAAACCTAAAATAAACAATCTACCTAAAATACTTCCCCACTTAAAAATATATTAAATTATGTAATTTATAATCAAAACCTAAAATAAACAATCAACCTAAAATATTTCTCCACTTATAAACACTTCTCACCAATTGAGTTCCTAAACACTTATATCCTATAGAACTTTATTTATTATATTATGTGTGAGTTCTTAATTTACTATTTTTAGTACTCTATTTTTTAAGACAAAAAACTTTTTATATATTAATTAAATGTTATAAAATTCTAAAATTGATATAACTAATATTTAATGTCCATTGGTTTTCCTTTCATGATTTTGTATTTCTTATGATTTCAACTCCCCATTAATGATTGTCATCATTGTCATGATATATTAATTAACCTTCAACCATGTTATAAAATTGATATAACTAGTATTTAATGTCCATTGTTTTTCCTTTCTTTATTTTGCATTTCTTATGAGAGGAGGACTAGGAAAAGGTTGTCCATCACCATCACTCACAAAAGGCAAAAACGACATTTCCCTTTATTTTCAGTTTTTTTTTAAAAGCATCCATTTCCTCTATGCTGCCTGCCAACGGTCATTTATTCGCAACTCCATCCATATAAGGAAGCTGCTGCCGGCTTCTATCGTTCCATCTTCTTGATTTTTTATTTTTTATTTTATTCAGACTGATCGATTGGATCGATTTTTTGATTTTTGATTTTGTTCAGATTGTTCAGGGATCGATTTCTTTTCTGGCATGAATATTTTGTTCAGAGTGATTTTGGATCGATTTCTTTTCTGGCATGCCATTTTCCTTAATTTCATGCTGCTGCCTGCTCTATTTGATCTGTTTTTATATTGTTCTATTATTTTCACGTTTATTCTTTGTATAGATTTCTTCCTTTTGCGTGGCTAACCATGCTTAGACTGTACATTTCTGTGTATTTTTGGGTGCACCTTTTTTTAGTTTTTCAGTGTTTATTTTCTTGAGTTCTTATCAATAATCATCACATCGCTAGACAAAAACCTATGGCATCTTGGAGTGGAAAAAACCCTATGGCAGCTTGGATTAAAATGAGGAGGTGATGAAAATTGGAGCTCGACCGGTGTTTGACCTGATCAAATTTTTTTCCAGGTAATATTCTCCTTTATCTTTTACCGAAGAAAAAAATAGTTTCATTTTGATATCTCTGTTGAAATATTAGGTGGAGCTAGTTTAAACCTAGGTCAACACATTTCATGTCTATCTTTCAAGATTAGGTGGAGCTAGTTTAAAATCCAAATATCTTTCAAGATTAGGTGGAGCTAATTTAAAATCCAAATATCTGTGACATAGTATTTGTTGCAATTATGCTAATCTGTGGCTTCCGTTTAAATCTTTTTTTAAATGATGCCTCCAATAGTTGTATGCCCGGACTATGCTTCCAGCCATGTGTTGGCCCATCTCCTCATCTGACCTGCAACCTCTCTTCCACGAATATTTGTAGACTTTTGTGAACAACTTGCAGAGCTCTCTGAACACCCAGGGCATCAACATCCCCAACCCCAATTCTTATTTCGATACGATTCCCTACCTTTGCAATGTAAGGCTCCACCACATCACCTCACTCAACTGTCGAAAGTGTTTAATATCTCCGCCCACTACAATGCAACAACGGCCCAAGATTCTAGGAGAATATTCTCTTCAGTTCATAGTTTAGTTTGATCAGTGGAGTGGAGTCTAGATGCCAGATTGGTTTCATCACCATGCAGTTGTCCTTGGGATTATCACCCGACTAGTGCATTACACATAATTCCCTGATCTCCTCCCCACTTCACTCTGTTTCAGTCAGTTAACCAAAGACTAAGAGACTAGTTAACTCAGACTAGGTGGCAATTTACTCCTGTAACTGTCCGTGTATGTCCAGATCACTCTAGACCACCACTATGGTGCATTAAATTCTCCTCTAGTCCGCATTAGTTGAGTTATACAAAGTATATCATGTGTAAATTATCATTCTTTCATTTGATAAATGAAAATTCTTTGATTCTCACTCTCTCGTTTCTATCTTTTCTCTTTTCTCTGCAAACTGTGTATGTGTTCTTGCTAGCTAGATATTATATGTGCAGGTTCATCCGCATTTACATGGTATCAGAGCCAACAGACTTCTAGGAAAAAGACACACCAAATTCTTCTATAGGTACCAAAGATTGAAGACAACGGGAAAAATGGAATTTCCAAAAGAATTCATTCTTACACCATACAATTTCTTTGCATGTAAGGACAAGATGATAATGCATCTTCGAAGCAGAGGATTATACAAGTTAACCATGGACACAAAGACTGAACCCACATCAGCCATAGAAAAACCAAGTATCTGAATCAAATGGATGAAGCATTTGGTCTTTTGAAAAGTTTCTTGCTTGAAGTTGATTTGTCTCATTGAGAGGAGTCTTGCACCACTAGGGTGTCCCCTCTCTCCCAACACTCTAATTGTTGTTACAAAATTTAACCTACAACCATTATGGATGCATAAACCTAGCTACTAACACTCTCATAACTCCTAAATTAACCCTAGACTAGCTCTCTAACTTTTCTCATTTACTCTACTAACTAGGGCGCATCTTTTAAGCTACTTCTTGGCACTTTTCCATGGTTGATTTTTCTGTTGCATGCCACTGAATTATACAGCCATAAGGCTGCAATTTTCTGCAGAAAATACATTTTTACAACATCCATCTTTTCTTGCTTCTTAAGTGCCAATTTCCAGTCTATATTCATTGCTAAGTTTGATGTTGATTTACCTAGCTAGTCTAGATCTTTATATGTTGATTTTAGATGTTTTATTTTCTGATATAAACTGATATATACTATTGAAAATTAGGGACATCAAGCTTAACTTGCTGATCCAACTAACATCTATCATTGCAAAGTGTCTTTTCTTATGTCTTGGGCAGGTGCAATCATCTAGAGAAGTACTATACCCGTGGGAAAACAATTACTTGAATTGCAAGGAATCTCTCCCTTCCTTTTATTCCACTTAGACTTGACCTCTAGGGGATTCACTTCCATTTCCCTCCATCTCCATCTCAATCCCCCTAGGGTCACCGAGATCACCTCCCTAGAGTGGCCTAGTCACCCTTGAAGTGCGGGACCCACATCGAGATGAAATTGGGTGTAGGATTCCCAAGTTGTAACACTTGTTTTGTGGTTGGGTCAGGCTTTTCCCAACCTATAACTTGAGCTATAACATTTTTACACCGTTTACGGAGAATATTTTGAATCTTTTTCTTACCCTAATGACACTTTGACAAGCTATCCCAAAGCCTTTCCCTTAGCTTTCCTGGTGACTCCACCCAAGGAATGTTCCCTTTCCCCTTTTCTTGATGAGATCATATTGAAGCTCATATGGCGACTCCACCTTCCCATAACCCACTTTTCCCTCTTTCCCCTTTCATCCCTTGATGAGCCTTGAGCTCATCTGGCAACTCCATTGAGGTATTACCCTAAGTGATGGAACCATGGCCTCACGAGACTTACCAAGGGAATTCCATAATGTGCACCCTTCTCTTGATGTTCAGAATGTCCCTGGCTATACAAATCATTGTCCAACAGAATGGAGAGCAAGTTTCCCCAAATTTGATGGTTATCCATCTCTAGCACTCACCCATGTTGTGAATTATATGAAGTATGCATCGAGATTAAATGTACTACATGAAGATGTGCCGATGAAAATTTTTGTGTCTTCACTGCAATCAAGTCAAAAGGATTGGATTGCATACTCATGTGATCCAAAAAATATCTCTTCTACAAATCTCATTGAAGAATTTCTCAAGAAATATCGACCAACTATTCAAAATTTGCAAGATGCTTTCCAAGAGCTTGAACACAATCTTTGCCGAGAAGTTTTTTTGATCGATAATGAGACCATATATGAAGAAAATCTTGAAGAAGATCATGATGAAGAAGATCCGTATGAGACATATGATGAAGATGAAGTATCTTCTCTTCCACTTGATGAGGACATCTAGACCTCTGATCCTCCTGCACATCAAGAAGATAACATGATGAGTTATAATCCTTTTGAGAACTTTGATGATGCTTTGTTCCATGATTGTGGAAATGAAGAAAACTGCCAAAAGGATCTTGATGAAGTTTCTCTTGCAGAAGGTTTGAACCAAACATTGTCCTCTACTTTCCCTTTCGAAGAAGATGAAGTTATCCAGTCTTGTGAGGAAGTAATCAGCTTCTATGATGCAGATTAAATCATGGAACAACCCTCGGATATAGTTGACGATCACGTTGATGATTTCATATAGATTGGGAGATGCAAGTGGGATTTGGGTTGTTTCATTTTTTACAGAGATCCTATCTACGACATTGAAGGCACATCTCAGATAAAGGATACAAAAAGCATTTCTTCAGAGGATTTCTTTTTACAGCTAAATGATCCATATATGTGCCAACCCGATTATATGGTTACAGATTTGTTCCATCCATTCGAGGACAACCTGACGCAACGTTTTCAAGATGATTTTCAACCACCATACTCAGATTTTGATAAACACCAGGTCGTGGCTCGCCCAAAGCAATCCGAGGTCCATACTACCAAACATAAGTACTTTCATGTTGAGATTTTCGACAGGGATTTGCACACAAAGAAGAGACGTTTCCTGAGTTCGCCGCAAGAGTTTTTCTCTAAGGCTGTGCCTTACCCCGTTTCCTCTTGTTTGGGAAATCATAATGTTTTCTTTGGATCTCTTGTCCTTTCTCAGCCTTTAGGAAGCAATGATATTCTAAGTGAAGATGAAGACGAGCCACCATCTATGTATAGTAGCCCCCTTCAGAGATGGTTTGATCAGTCTTGTGGCTACACTTTCAGGTAGGATGATCGAGCTAATGGTTTCTCTTTCTAGTAGGATTTCCTCCCTCCCTCCCATCTTCATGAGTTTTATTTCATGATCGATTATGCGTGTTCATACTCATGATTATTATGTGTTTGATTTATCTTTGTTGTATTATATGATTAAGCACAGGGGAAGATACTTTGATGAGATGATCAAATGGTTGCACTGGTTGTATGACCTCACCTGACATCATCCAACACGTGATCTTCAAGACCCCAATGCCCCAGGTAAGTAGGTAAGTCATTTTGATTCCCTACATTTTCATATTGATTGCTCATATTAGTTTAGATGCATTTCATTTTCATTTTTCTCTACTTGCATATTGATTTCATGCTTAGATTAGAAATTTTTGAAAAAATGTCAAAATTTTCTTTTTCTGGC
>JZKD02S0766350.1:0-14764 GCA_000966675.3 Picea glauca
AAATTCAGTTTTTTTACATATCGAGGAGTGATGGCCAGCTAGACTACCCAATGGTATTTTTTTGATAAAAAAATCCATTCAACGCATGATATGATTGATTCCAAAGCCAAATGAGATTAAATTCATAGGTATATCTCCATTAGAAACAAATTTTAAAATTTCCATAAGATGCTATGCCAAATCTTCTTAAGAACAACCTGCAAGATAGAGTTGTTTTTGAATTCCCGCCTAGACCAAGAATTACTATTTTGAATATAAATTTTTCATTTGATGATGAATCAACATGATTATAATTGGATATGAAATAAGAATCATGTGTTTATCCCCATTAGAAACATTTTTTTAAGATAATAAGAATTTATGGGTTAAATATTCCAGTGAACAACTTACGAAACAAAGTTTCAAGGGTGCAAATTTAATACAGGCAATTAGTATTTTAGGAATAATTTTATCATACGATATTAAAATGAAGTGATTCCACTTGAATTCTAAACTATATTCATAATATAATGTACCTTATGAACAAATTTGAAAGATATATCCATTAGGTCACCCAAAAACGAACTTTTCTAACTATGTTCCTGAATTTTGTATTTGACACCTAGTGTGTATTTTGGCCACAATTTCTTCGTTTGATACCCAAATTGAAAAATTCAAGATGGTTTAGGAAATATATTTCAAGGGATACTTTAGATAGAAATAGGTTTTTAAAATTATCCCATATGATCCCCCAAAACAAGAATGTCCCAACTTTGATTTTAGTAAGGTCAATGGTCCAATTGCCACAAAAAGTCCATTCAAGAAGCTATTTATTCCAAATGGTGATCTAGGTATGAGTGATTTTTTTAGCCATGTAATTCTTAATGTAAAACACACTCACATCGAAAATTGTAAATACTCAAACTTTGCATTATGACTGATATAATATTTGTGGCAAGTGAGAAAAGTATACACCTAAAATGAAGAGAAAATGGAGATCAAGTATTTACTTCAAAAATGGGGTAATGAGAGTGAGACAATGAGAGCCTGACATAACCACCATGAGAATCCATGAAGTGTCTCATTATCTATGAAATAAAATTCACATTTTTTTTATGAATTTGGGATTATTGTATGATGAGGGCTGTGAAAATTTGAATGACAACTACAACCATAATCAAGTTATCGACCAATCATGTATTTGTCATCATGCTTGAGACCAAAGAGACCATGTATGAGTAGAAGAAATCAAGGATGAGAAATACATTATGATGGAAATAATGGAAATTAACCATACCTTATCATTAAGCTTGAAGGCTTCTACTTTCCTATGCACTTTCTTTAGTAAAATTCTCATTCACCAATGTATTCTTCCTCTTCCTCAATAATATAGATCAAGCTTTTGGAATTTACTCTGATAATTATTCATGCTAACAAGAGTATTTATCATTGGGTGAGTTGGATTGCTACATTGTTATCTTCTCCTGATGTCCATTGTACCAATTGATCAATATTTTTGGTGCATCCATCATTGTCCTAGCTGATGTAACAACAACACAAAATAGTGACATGAATCCATTATACTAGGAGTTGTGACAAAGGTCAACCATTGGTGTCGCAACAACATTCAACTGCTGGTATTGCATCAACACAACTAGAGTTGCAACAATGCAACTAGTGTTGCAACAGTCATGGTAGAACTTGTAACATGCTTTGACTTGCTTGCCGACTTGAAAAAGAGATTAGTATGATGACATACTCTTACTACACCGAGTTTTTTGGGGAGTTCTTTTCTTTTATTCTATAATCTTAAAAAAAGAAACACACATCATAAGCTAAGAGGAAACATGTGCTAGAAAACATTCTAAATGCACGCTTATCAAAACAACAACAAAAAACCAAAATCGATACAAGAAAAAATATTTCACCATTGACAGTTCCCCGACAATGACACCAAAAATGTCAGATCTTTTAATCACCTTCCTAATTTCTCAAGAAGATAGTCAGAAAGATTGTGCATTTAATTATCAATCAGGGGCTCATACGAAACTTTCGAACTCTCATAAATTGTATATGCAATAACAACTATTCTTTCTATGTGTTGTCATCATAGTGTCAATGATTTCATTGTGGTCAAAGTATACACAATTATCAAGCTTTGGCAAGGTTCTATGGAAATCCACACTTGCAAGAATTGAAAGCACATTTTTGCAGAAAAGTAAATATCACACTTGCAAGAAAGTAAATGTCACACTTGCAGGAAGAGAATATGCTAACTATTGTACTGGAAAGAAAATTCACACGTGCAGAAAATAATTCAATTGACTAATTGCAGGAAAGAAAATCTAACTAATTACAACAATTGAAAAACTACTCTATCTCAGCTGGCACGTGAGCATTAATGTTGTAAATCATGTCCACGTTGTAGCCCCCAACCGAGTGAAAACGGGGAAAATAAATCTAATCTAACTTAGTTGGCATAGGAGCATTAATGTTGCAAAGCATGTCCATGCCGTAGCCCCCACTTGAGTGATAACGGGAAAAAGACATACCAAATACTATTGCTGAAAAATGGAAAGAACCAACTCGTAGGGAAGATAATAGTTTAATATAATCATTCCCTAGATAATTCATGCCTTTACTCAAACCAACAAATGTGATAATGGTGTTAAGCACAATTATTCAACGGCATGAAAGAATGCAACCCAATATGAAATGCATTTATTAGAAACAAATGAAATTTAGCATGAATACTTACTTGCATAAATATATATAAACACAACATCACATTAGCAACCTAATTACATGAACAAATTGAATCAAGAGACTAGTTATGGAATTAGATCAAATAGATCCTACATGAATATATATTTAAATTACACAAACAAGAAATCAAAGAGCCCATCTAAGCTACACGACACTTTGTATCAATATAAATCAATTAAATTAATTAATCTAATCAAAAGAAATCAATATGTTACAAATATGAAAATAAAATAAATCAAATTAATTAAATCACACACTATGGAAATTATAAACTACAATTAAAATAAAAACTCAATGAATTATTCCATTAACATCCGAACATTGCTCAAAGAGTCCTCCCCGAACAATGGAGAGAGTGATTTTATACATAAATTCAATGGAAACTAGAAATATCAAATATTTAAATAAACCCGCTTATGGATTTAAGAAATCCATAGTGATTACAACAATTTCCTAAATAACAAATAGTTTCCATTATCCTTGCTAACGATTAACAATTAATAAATAACTTCAAAGATCTTTTGCTAACAATTAGCAAATAATAAATAACTTTTAATATCTTTTGTTGTTAATGGATTCTATGTTAATAAACATTCTGAGAAGATTCTAGGAGTCCCAAGATTGGTAGTAAACTATACTCCTTTAAATTCAGTCCTAGTTGATGATACTTATCCTATACCCCACAAATCCAGTTTGGTCAATAGAATAGAAAATGCAAATATATTCTCAAAGTTTGATTTAAAATCTGGATTTTGGCAAGTGGCTATAAAGGAGGAAGACAAATTCAAAAATGCATTTAATGTTCCTGCAGGTCACTGTGAATGGAATGTTATGCCCTTCGGCCTTAAGAATGCTCCGGAAAAATTTCAAAGGGTTATGGATGACACTTTAAAGACATATTTTGACTGGTTAATTGTCTACATAGATGATATATTAGTATTCTCAAATTCCATAGACCAACATTTCAAGCATTTGGAGATGTTCTTAAAGTTCATCAAACAGTCTCATCTAATTCTTTCTAAAAAGAAAATGGAGCTCTTTAAAACCTCTGTCAAATTTCTAGGTCACACAATTTCAAATGGCCAAATTTCTCTTCAAACCCACGCAGTGGAATTTGTAGAAAAAATTCCAGACAAAATAACTGATAAGACCCAAGTCCAACGCTTTCTAGGAAGCTTGAACTATGTCAGTCATTTATATAAATATTGTGTTGAAGATAGAAAAATTATGAATGACATACTCAAAAAGGATCTTATGCCTTGGAATGAAGCACACACTGAGACTGTGAGAAAAATAAAATCTAAAGTTAGGAACTTGCCAATTCTGCATGTTGCAAGTGATGAACTCTTTAAAATTGTTGAATCTGATGCTAGTGACCAAGGATGGGGAGCAATTCTTAAACAAGTTAAGGCAGGGAGATCAAAGCCACATGAAAAAATCATACAGTTTGCTTCAGGGACCTGGCTTGACAATGAAAAGAACTATGCAACAATTGACAAAGAAATAAAGGTGGCCCTCAATGCAATCAATAAGTTTGAAATCTATCTCATCAATAAAAAAATTCTTCTCAGAACTATTGTTGCTGCAATGAACAAGGTGTTACATAAGAAAATCACTAAAGCAATTGAAGTAAAATTTGCAAGATGGAAGGCTCTATTTGAAAATTTTAATTTTGATATTGAACGCATCAAAGGCTCTAAAAATTCTATCCCTGATTTTTTCAGTAGAGAAAACCTTCAAGCGAGCGCGAAAACAAGAAAGTGTGTGAAAGTGAGCGAGGGAACAAGTGAACATGGTTACAAAACAAGCAAGATCAATTGCAGAAATCCATTGTCTAGTCATTGTTACTGAATGGAAAAATGGAGGTGAACAAATAAGGAATATGCCAAACAATGAAGATTGGGAAGTATATGCCCAATTATGGAAACCTACATGGCAACTTAGAAGAACTGAAGTTCTCGATATGAATTTGAAACCAATTCATCTCCTACCAAATTATGTTCTAGAACTCAGAATAATCCCATTTTATACTGGAAACATTCCAGACATGCTTTATTACAGATCAACCAAAGTTGCAATCAATGCTACTTCAACTTTATACTACACCTTCAGAGATATAAACTTGATTTGGCAACGGTCTAATAATAATACATGATTATGTCATCAATATTTTTCACTTGATAGACCCCACTCCTATTCTCTTTGGCCAAATCAAGATCCCACATAGAATTTTTTTAGAACATACATGAATTACAGTGAATACAAAAAGGCATGGTGGAATTTTCTCAAGAAAGAGAATAAGAATAAGACATATTTCACATTATTGAAATTCAGAAGTGTATATACTAGTATGAGGGGATTATATCATGTTTGTCTATCAAATTGGTGGAGAGACTTCGACATCAACAAAAGCGTAGTGGACCCAACATAATTAAATATAGAATGCACAGCCAAAGATATTCCACTCAGAGAAATATGTGATCTCTTTGAATCTGACAGAATTATTGATGACATGATATTGTCAATGTATGTGACTCATCATATCCAATGGATTGTAAAAGAGAGAATCTATGCTCAATCATTCCAAGGATGAACAATCATAGTACGTAATCTTTACTCAAAATCTTGGGAAACTGGTGGAGGCTATTCCCAACAATATAATATTGGGATGTTTTGTGATCATTACTAATATCTTCTCCGTATAATTTTATTTTCATGAAAATCCTTAGAACTCGGAGCACTTCTCCGACATTTGGTGTGGTTTGACCCACATTCTAAGGAATCTATTGGAAAGTAAAGCATTTACGAAAAATATTTTCAGTCTGTACTAAAAGAATTTGTCAACCATTCAAGATGATTCTTGCATGTTTCATCCATCTAAAGTCTAGAGAAAGTATATAAATAAATCTTGGGGGCTCTCATTTGAGGCATCGAGTCTTAGAGTCTTGGTTAGTATTTGTATTCTGAGCTCCCTCCTATCTGAGCTTTGAGTATTTCTATCATGAATTTGATAGTATGCGTAGGAACTACTTCGATGGGAGCCTGTGAACTAAAGTGGAAGAAATCACAAGTATGTTTGAAGAATTTTCCAGTAGCACTAGAAGCTGAAGGGTTTCCAGATAATTCCTAAGGTCAAGCTATATTCTATTAAGGTATGAGGTATCCTGAAATGTGTTATGGTCGAAAGCTCTGAATATGAGTTTGTAAGTCTGAAAATATTTGTAAATATTTTCTGAAATTAATAGAAATCTTTCCACAATGTGTGTTTATATCTTTCCTTCTGAGTAAAAGTTCATTTGAATTTCACCTGAGGTTCGCTTAGGATTCTAGAGCATTATTATCCTTCTGTTTTTCTCGCTAAGACAACGAATTTTCTCATGGATTTTGTTGAAGGAAAGGTGTTGAATATGCTTGAAGGATCATGTAGGGGTTCATGTAGCAGTTCATAATGTTAGAAGAAGGTGAAAAAAAAAATCATCATTCCTCGTCGAGGGAAGCCTCTACAAAAAATTGGTATTAGAGTCAATCTAGGTTCCATGGATTCTCCCTCTAGTTCTAATAATTCTTGCTCTATATCTTATAAAGAAATGAAATAGAAAGCAATAGAAGAAAGTCAGAATGTTAAAATGAAATATCATCTATTTCTCGTCTGTTTGGTTCAATGAGAATGCATGATGTGAATAGTTTCAATAAAGTATATAAAGAAGAAAATCATCTCCCCATGTGGCAACTTCCTAAGTTATCTGCTAAAGATATTTATGATGATATGCCTATGTTTCAACTACGTGCATCTTCTCAATTTAAAATCATTGAAATAGTCTCTGAAATCCAACAAAATGCATCTTATCATTGTATTATCCCTACCTTAGACCCTAATGAAATTAGGATTGAAGCCAAAAAAGCTAGAGAAAACTTCTTACATATCACATGTATCAGAATAGGCATTGAACCTATGCATAGAGATGGTATACCTGCATTCTCTCTTATTGTTGTGCTTGATAATCATTTCAACAAATTTGTTCATGCTCTAATAGGAGGGGTACAAGGTGATCTTGCTAGAGGCCCTATCTAGTTTGACTGTCATCCAAATTTCAGAGTCTTCGTCGCTAACCCAAACCTCAAAGATATATTGCAAGTTAAGGTTCTCACCAAAGGATATGATATGAAGCCCAGTTCTGAAAATATTGTAATCCATTATAAGTTGGCACTCGGATATACTAAAACTCTATGTCCAACAGTTTTGCATGCACCCAATAGAGATTCAAAGAGTTCTACCTTAGTATATACCTCTGTAGACAATGCCAAACTTGTTCCCCAAGCCATTTCATGGGAACAATTAGATTTTCCTACTGAATGGGTAGTGCATGCTCCTAATCCCTCACCCCAAATTACTCTTAATACTGCAAATATTGCAAAAGATCATAATCAAGCAGTTATTCAATTTCCTCCAAGAAGGTCTATCTCTTCTAAGTCATCATATCATGCATTACATACAACCATACATGAATGTTATCACACTCCCATTTTTCAATGGCCACCCATTCCAGGACTCATCCAATGCCCTTTATTCTCTTCTGTTGTCTCTAACCAGTCTTCTCAGAGCAGCCAACATGGTGAAGTATTTTTTAACTTTCCATGTACAACTTATTTTCCATATCCAAATTTTGAAGGCATAGATCCACCCATTTGTACTCATGAACCCATCTAGATGGCACCACCTTCTATTATTCCAAGAAAATGTCCTATATGAATTAATATGTTCAATACCCAACCTCAAGTATGCTCTCCTATACATAAAAACCATAACCCCGGAAGTGATTATTCTCCAGCCTCAATCTCAAAAGAAAGTTGTCCTCATCCAAAGTGTTTTGATACAGTAGACATAGATTTTCCACATGAAATCCATGTCTTAATGATGCATCATATTCCTGAGCTAGAAATAGATTATCCTAGACTCAGAGAAATATTTAGCTATTGTAGACCATTGGGAACTCCAAGATATGGATTAGGGTATATTGAACAAACAAGTGCAATAATTCCATCCTGTAGATTTGAAAATCCATTACCCACGGGACTACAAAAACCATCAGTCCCAGAGATGCACAAATTATTTTCCCTTATGAATGGATGTCCTAGAAGAAGAGTAAACATAGACTGGATTAAGAGAATTCTAAATTGGGATTTGTTTACTCATCCCCAAGACAAATAATTTAATGTCATTACTTATGCAGAACTAAAGAAAGAATTATCTGAGCAATGACAAATATATATGTCAATAAAGGATTTGTGGATATCCTTTTATGAATGGTACAGACTTTCCCAAAAGGAAGCAATTCAAATGATGCCTGCCAAAGAAAGTGTTAGTACCAAACACAAATGGAAAGGCTTAGATGGACAAACATCTGAGACATATTTTCCTTTTCCCCCTTTTAAGGGAATCATTCTAGGAGAATAGGAAAAACATACTAAGGCTACTCCCCTCATGATTCACAAGGAATAATCACAACAAACAAATTCAGAGAAAATACTCCAAAGTGTGTATGAACAGTTAATTTGGAAAAATATTGCTCTAAGAGGGATGGCAGCACATACTTTTGTAACTAATGACTATGATAGAAAGAAACAAATAGATCAACTTCAAGTCTCTACAAATCAAGTTGCTTCCACTATAAACTCTGTCAATTCCCAAGTCTCTGAAATCAAAAACACTTTAGAAAGTGAAAAAAACTCTTCAAAAGGAGACCATGAAGAACTAATGGAAGGATTAGGTGAAGATTTTAAGAACATAGGGGAATCTATTATTAAAGTATCAGAAAAATCTGGAAAGCTTCCTGACAAACCAATTCCTAGTTCTTACTTATTTCCACAAAAGGTTTCATCAGTAAACTCTACAATCTACATTCTTGAAGAAACTGATTTGAAGAAAAGGTTTTCAGTCCATTTTCCCCAGAACAAGAAGAATCATCCTCAAATCATCTTCTAGTTACACAATCTCATATTCTCTCTACTAAGGAACTAGTTCCTTGGAACATGACTAGGGTTCTGGTTCTAGACCTTATGGAAAAGACAACCTTCCAGAGGCACAAACATTTACAGATGAAAAATTCCCAAAATGGAACATAGATAGTATGACCACATGCCAAATCCTTCAAGTTATAGACAGAATGTGTGTTTCCTACATAATCATGTGCATGAAAGGAAAAAATGAAATAGAAGCATGTAAGTCTATTATACAATGTTTTACAACTTTGGCTAAATGGTGGGAAATAGATTCTTCACCTACCCTAGTTGAGAAAATGGAAAAGGAACAAGTTAAAGATGAAAATGGGGATATAGTATTTAAAGAAGATGGCCAATAATAAAATAATATGATAGGTGCATTAACTACATTCATTCTTGAGCATTGGTGTGGAACAAAACAATAACTCTATGATAAACATGCCATAATTCTAATGGGAATGAAATGTAAGAGAATGTCCAATTTTGATGATTTTCACAGAGAATGGACCCAAAGGATATATGAGGTAAAAGATAGAAAAAAAACTTCTCTGGAAGCAAGTATATCTTGCTGCTCTTCCCAACAAATTTGGTGAATATTTAAAAGTACAAAAAGATTTTGTTCAGCCTTATGAAATTTATACTTGGGGAGAAATTTATACAATCATTACCTCAGCCCTAGTAGGATTGTGTGCTAACATGAAGGTTACAAATTCAATACAAAAGCTATAAAAATTACCAGATAGTAGATCTATCTATGAAAAATATGGTATGACCCTAGATGACCCAGTTAGAAGAAATAAAAGGGAAAAGAAAGACATGAGACAAAGATTCTAAAAATATTATAAGGGCAAACCCAGTTCTTAACAAAAAGATAAGAGGAAAAGAAGTCATTATAAGAAATGCACAATGTCTCATTATCACTCCCCAGGAGACATCAAATTGCAATCTTCCAAACAACAAAGTAAGGCCAACCTAACTTGTTGGTTATGTGAACCAGGACACCTGGATAATAGATGTCTACAAGGACAACAATCCAAGAAGAATAAAGGTAAGATCTCACAACAAAAAGCAACATGTGTGGATCAATTCACCATGATACAAATCAATGCCCACATCATCCTTTTCCTAAGAGGGAAGAAGTTCATATGCTCCAAGAAGGATGTTGTCAGTCTACTGACACTTCTGAATTCGAATATTTCTCTAGTGAATCCTCTGATGAATAAATGTTACTTATAGAAAATGATTGCATCTGTAAAGATCCAAAGTTTTGTATTTGCCAGATAGATTCTTCAAGTTATGAAGAAACAAAATATGAAGAAGAAGAATATGATGAAGATTAACCAAAACCTAAAATCTGTATGACTCAAAATCAATTTGATGGAGATGCTTAGATGCTGGCACAAATCAAAGCATTGCCATAAGGAGAAATGAAGGTTGCACTTTTAGATTCATTTCTAAAAACCATTGTAAAATCTCAACAACCACAAACTCAGGTAATAAGCCATTGTTCATAGATGCTTATTTTGAAAGGAATACCAAGTCATTTATTAGACAAAACCAGAATGATAAGATGAGACCTTTGACTATAAATGATTTGGGAAAAGAAATAAATATTCTTAAGAAGGAAGTTGCAAAAATAAAGCAAAGATTAGAAAATATTGAAAAAGAATAAAAAATTGAGGATGGATACAAAGATGATTCATGGGATAGAAAAGAAATAAGAGGGTTACAACAACAAATCCAGGCCTTTCAATTCATGCCTTCCCTAGAACAAATTTATGAGAATGCAAATTCCAACATTAGTACATTTGAAACAAATTCTATAGAAGGTTTGAATTCTATGAGAATAATGGCCATCCAACATCAGCAATATCATGTGATTATTAAGTTGAATATTCAAGGTCAAATATTTAAGTTGAAATCATTGATCAATTCAGGATCATATTTTAACATCATAAATAAATATTCTATTCCTTCTTGTTATTGGTTAAAAAATAACAATGCAACCATTGGGCTAGGTAATCAAACACTAAAGAAGGAATATAAAGTTGAAAGGGTCAAGTTATGTTTTGGACGTTACTGCTTGAATCTGAAGTTTTCACTTGCATAAATTCTGGTACTTTTTTCTTGTAGGTACTCCATTTTTTGTTGTTGTTGAACCACATGGTTCTGAAAGATTACCAAATGGAAAATCTAGATATTTTATTACAATACCGAGAAAAAATCCCATTTGTATCAGTCCCTAAGTTGTCCACAATGGTTCAAATGTATCAGACTCTCATAGAGAAAGAGAAAAGGATTCAAGAACTCCAGCAAATGAAGAGCAACTAGAGGATTGATCAACAACTCAAGGAGCTAAAGATTCAAGACAGAATTAGTCAACTGCAAAAAATATTTGAAGATAAGGTATGCTCAGAACTCCCAACTGCATTTTGCGAAAGAAAAACTCAATTTGTTGAATTACCATACAAAGGTAGCTATGAGGGAAAACCTTGTAAAATCAGAGCAATACCTATGAATGCTAAATATCAAAAATTGTGTTCTGAAGAAATCCAAGGATTATTGAAAAAAAGATTGATCAGAGAGTCCATTAGCCCATGGAATTTATATGGATTCTATGTTAATAAACATTTTGAGCAGATTCGAGGAGTCCCAAGATTGGTAGTAAACTATACTCCTTTAAATTCATTCCTAGCTGATGATACTTATCATATACCCCACAAATCCAGTCTGTTCAATAGAATAGCAAATGCAAAGATATTCTCAAAGTTTGATTTAAAATCTGAATTTTGGCAAGTGGCTATAAAGGAGGAAGACAAATTCAAAACTGCATTTAGGGTTCCTGCAGGTCACTATGAATGGAATGTTATGCCCTTCGGGATTAAGAATGCTCCGACAAAATTTCAAAGGGTTATGGATGACACTTTAAAGGATCATTTTGACTAGCTAATTGTCTACATAGATGATATGTTGGTCTTCTTAGATTCCATAAACCAACATTTCAAGCATTTGGAGATGTTTTTAAAGTTCATCAAATAGTCTAGTCTATTTCTTTCTAAAAATAAAATGGATCTCTTTAAAACCTCTATCAAATTTCTAGGTCACACAATTTCAAATGGCCAAATTGCTCTTCAGACCCATGGAGTGGAATTTGTAGAAAAATTTCTAGACAAAATAACTGATAAGACCCAACTCCATCTCTTTATAGGAAGCTTGAACTATGTCAATCATTTTTATAAATATTGTGCCAAAGATAGAAAATTTATGAATGACAGGCTCAAAAAGGATCCTATGCCTTGGACTGAAGCACACATTGAGGTTATGAGAAAAATAAAATCTAAAGTCAGGCACTTTCCAATACTACATGTTGCAAGTGATGAACTATTTAAAATTGTTGAGTTTGTTGCCAGTGACCAAGGATGGGGAGAAGTTCTTAAACAAGTTAAGGCAGGGAGATCAAAGCCACATGAAGAAATCATACAATTTTCTTCAAGGACCTAGCTTGAAAACGAAAAGAACTATGCAAAAATTGACAAAGAAATAAAGACAACCCTCAATGCAATCAATAATTTTGAAATCTATCTCATCAATAAAAAATTCTGCTCATAATTGATGTTGTTGCAATGAACAAGGTGTTACATAAGAAAATCACTAAATAAAGTGAAGCAAAATTTGCAATATGGCAAGCTCTATTTGAAAATTTTGATTTTGATATTGAACACATCAAAGGCTCTGAAAATTCTATCCCTGGTTTTATCAGTAGAGAAAACCTTCACGCGAGCGAGGACAAGTGAACATGGTTACAAAACAAGCAATATCAAATGTAGAAAGCCATTGTATGGTCATTGTTACTTAATGGAAAAATGGAGGTGAACAAATAAGGAATATCCCAGACAATGAAGATTGGGAAGTATATTCCCAATTATGGAAACCTACATGGTAACTTAGAAGAACTAAAGTTCTCGATATGCATTTGTAGCCAATTCATCTCCTACCAAATTATGTTCCAAAACTCAGAAGAATCTCATTTTATACTGGAAACATTCCAGACATGCTTTATGACAAATTGACCAAAGTTGTAGTTGATGCTACTTCATCTTTATGCTACACCTTCAAAGATATAAACTTGATTTGGCAATAGTCTAATATAAATACAAGATTATGTCATCAATATTTTTCACTTGATAGACCCCGCTCCTATGCTCTTTGGCCAGATCAAGATCCCACACATAATTTCTTCGGAACAGATGTGAATTACAGTGAATACAAAAAGGAATTGTGGAATTTTCTCGGGAAAGAGAATAGAAATAAGATATATTTCACATTATTGAAATTCGGAAGTGTATATACTAGTATGAGAGGATTATATCCTATTTGGCTATCATATTGGTGGAGAGACTTCGAAATTTGGTGCTACTAGAAAACTCTTCAAACAAACGTGTGATTTTTTCCACTTTAGTTCATAGGCTCCCAACAGAGTAGTTCCTACACATACAAAAGAAGGTTTTCCTCATCCAAAGTGTTCTCTTTGGATTCTTAACTCCAAGATCTTTTTCCCAAGAATTTCAATATTCTTGTTTAACCACTCAAACTAATCTTGTTAATGATTCCAAGATTCTTTCCATATCCAAAATTGTTGTTAATGGTCTAAATCCATGGTAGGTATTGATGGTTGAAGTTGGATTTTCATGGATTTTCAAATCCATACACGGAGTTTCGATGATGTTATTACTGCAAATAACAACAAACAGGAGTAACAACAGCTAGGAGTAAGAACAAATCGTAAAAAGTTAATTTCTCAAAAAGTATGATATGGGTTGTTGATATATTTTGAGGATAAGCATATTTCGACTCAGTAAATCCTTGTACAATAAATCTCAAGTACCCATATCGTGAATATTTAGTTGTAGGAGTAACAAGAGTGACAACTAAGGGTAAACAACAATGACAACTGGTTCTGTAACAATCACAAACTAAACCATTTTTCAAAGATAAATGCAAGATATGTTATTTCTCTAATATTTAACCATAATTCATATGAAATACTAAAGAAATGCAATGGAAAACACCTTGGTTCTAAATCTCGCATATAAACATTAAAATGAATTAATAAACATTAATGTGATGTTATGGGTAAGCAAGAAGGGATTAAAAATAGGAAAAGAAGATGTAAAAAGAATGACAATTCTATGGCCCAACGCATTCCTACCCATCATAATGAATGAGATTGTTCTAATTTTTTTACAAGGAATTAATAATTTTCCTACCATTGTTATATAAATTACATTTTGTAGATGTTAAGTGTTGGTGTATTTATAACAAAAATAAGATAGGGAATATATATTTTTTTATGTCAGAATACAAATGTCTAGTATAGGACACAAAAACCATCAAAATGTATAGAACTTATCGACTAGTTGATTCAAAATGTATCGTTATATAATTTTTCATATATTTTGGCACTTTATGGGTGGAAAATTGGAGCCATCGGTTTGTAAGGCCCATTTTAGAGGCAAGTTTTTCTTTGGTGATTTTGGGTCTTTCTTTTGTAAATGTAAAGAATTGTTGTACTTCTAACAAAAATAAGAGAGTAATAATATATCTTTTAAGTTAGAATACAAATTTATAGTATAGAACACAAAAACCATTAAAATGTACAGAACTTATCTACTAGTTGATTTGAAATGGATCATTATATAGTTTTTCATATATTTTTGTTGAAAAGTCAACAAGAAATGTGTGTCTAATTTATTTTTACCTTAAATAAATTGGACAATAAATATTAATCTAGTATGTCATTTATAACTGAGTGAGTTGGAGTTGTGACAAAATTATAAGTGTAGTTATGTGAGTTGTAAAGTAGTTTAACTCAGTTAAGTGAGTTAAACCCAGTTGTAGTAGTTGTAGCTAAACTTGCACTGGTGAGAGTTCATTGAATTAATTATTAATTAATTCACAATCAGTGAACTCCCATGCAACTAAATATTCACCACGGTTAACTACATGCATGTCAGATCCA